>CM052441.1:89943358-90022413 GCA_028533085.1 Varecia variegata
GAGACTCTGTCTCAAAAAAAAAAAAAAAAAAAAAATTCCTGGGCTCAAGCAATCCTTCTGCCTCAGCCTCCCGAGTAGCTGGGACTACAGGCATGCGTCACCATGCCCGGCTATTTTTTTCTATATATTTTTAGTTGTCCAGCTAATTTCTTTCTATTTTTAGTAGAGACGGGGTCGCTCTTGCTCAGGCTAGTCTCAAACTCCTTACCTTGAACAATCCTCCGGCCTCGGCCTCCCACAGTGCTAGGATTACAGGCGTGAGCCACCATGCCCGGCCCGTGTCTGGTTTTTAAGCCACCCAGTTGGTGGTCCTTTGTTGTGGAAATTCTAGGAAACTAGTGAAATCTCCATCACCATCACCACCGCCACCACCATCATCTTCTTCTTCTTACTAACATAGATGGAGCTAACTACATGCCCTCACTCTTCTGAGCACTTTACTTATGTGAACTCATTTAGTCCTCACAACAGTCCTATGAGGTAGGTAGTATTACTGTGCCTGTTATCCATAGAAAATGAAACCAAAGCTTGGAAGGCTAAATCATCTTTCCAAGGCCACACAGCCAGATAGTGCCTGTGTGTTGGCGTCAACATTTCCCCAGGACTGCTCTCTTCCTCTTGACTCAACAGCCATTTCTTCCATCTCCCCACCCCCCACCCAGCTGGTATATGTGTCCTGTGCTGTCTCCTCCTGCAGGAAGCCTGCTTTGACTGAGCAAATGCTTCAGCACCATCCCCGCGCTTCTTGGGCCCTCAAGGACACACAGGAGCATGCGAGGATCACATTCTAGGGCAGTGCTATGCTTAGAGTCCTGCCCCAGTCTTGGTCCACTCTTTGCCCTTAGAGTGCCTCTGTCCGCACAGAGAACTGACTGTCCCAGCCCTGATGCCAGCAACCTTCAGCAGAGGTGTCAGTCACCTTTAGTTGCAGTATTAGGTAGATTATGATGGGTTTTATTACTCCAGTTGATAACCGGGGGCATAAGCCATGTGTACCGTAATCACGACACAGAAGGACATAACTCTGAGCTGTGTGCAAGTATTCCCGATGGCTATCAGAAAGGACCCAGGGACTGTCTGAATTTCCATGAGCAACAAGGGTACACGGTTCTACATATTTCCCAGTCTGCCTGGCACCATTTTTAACATGTAAAAATGGCTCCTTCGATGTTTGCTGAAATCATTTGACAACTTTTCCAACCCAACCAGAACCCCTAACCTTCTTTATCAAATCTATTATAATATTTGTCCTTTTCTCATCCCTTCCCATCTTTACCCAAGATATTATTCTTGTGGAAAGAGTATGTGATGATCAGTTTCAAAAGCTCTAATAGTGTTCTGAGGTTTGGTAGTAGTATTATATTTCTATCATTGTTGTTTGCAGAGCCTATGGCTATTTGTAGAACCTTCAGTTGCTTGAAAACTGCAGGTGATTACAGAGCTTGTCATTTTTTGCAAAACCTACAACCGTTCACAGATCCTGCAGTTGTTTGCAGAGCCTACACCTATTTGCAGAGCCTCTGGTTTGTAATTGTCTTAAAATTTTTAAATTACAATTTAAAATTGTAATTGTTATAAAATATGCAGCTTTTTGCAAAACTAACAGGTATTTCTAGAGACTGTAGGTGTTTGTAGAGACTATAGCTGTCCAGAGCTCTTCATTGTTTGCAGAGACTACAGTTGTCCGCGAAGCCTGATGAAGCTGATCAGAATGCCCGTTGGATGCTTGACTTCTAGCTGGGCTTTTCTCCCTGAGCTAGCAGTGGGCATGTTTTATTTAAGCACAGAGTACGTGTCCGGGGTGATGCCAGAGATCTGAAGGATACAGAAATGTAAAGAAAGGCCCTGCCTAGCAGAGGTTTTCCATACAGTTGGGGAACAACCGTGGAGCCTACAGGGACCCTGAGAACAGTCCCTGTAGGCGCACAGGGTGTGGAGGATGTGAGCTTCTCGCACAATCAGCCCAGCTGGGCTCCTCCAGTGTCTGTTCACAACACGTCTGGAACAGGAAAGCTCCACTTCATGTAAATCCTCCCGTGCTATACCCCTCCTGACCCACGCCCTGTATCACACCAAATTATGCAACTATGTCTGACCTTCCCTTCTTTCATCGAAACCTCTTTCTCTCAGGGTCCTGATTCTAGCTAACCGTCAGGAAAAAAAGGAATTGAAAAACAAATCTGCAACAAGTCCTTAGCCACTGGGATGTGCTGCCACGGAGGGGACATTTACATTTTGAAAGAAGAACCCTGGAGGCAGCCATGGCCCTCCGACGGTGAGACTTGGGACACAGCGGCAGGCAGCAGGAATCAAGGGTGCGCGGCCACCCCAGCGGCACACCCCACCGGCACACCCCACCTTTTGGCCACAGCTGCAGTCTTACTGAATCTTTGTTAATCGAATCTTCTTTTCCCAGTGACTCATATGCCCATTTCAGAGCAAGGACGCACCCGGAATGAGAAGTGGTTCCAGTCTAGGCATAAGCTGCAGAACAGTGCAGTAGTGCTTCGTACTGAACGGAACGGCCTGATTCTAGCTCAGTCTGCCTCTCTGCATATACCTATGTGTTTGTTTTCTTAAACTTCAGTTTGCACTCAGACTCAGTGCATGTAAGCCATGGCTGTTTCAGCTCCAGTTCTCAGCCCAGAGGGTTAGTCCAGTTCTCCCCAGTTTCTGTCTCATGCCAGGGATTGGTTTGCATACGAGTCTCAACGAAGCTTCCTCTTCCTCTCCCAGAGCTCTGAAGAGAGCCACAGTGGCCAACTCCTTGGTGTTCCAGAATGGGAGCAGGAGCAAGGCAGTTTGATCCTCTTGGGAGAAGACAACCACCGCCCAGGTGACCCTCAAATCTGTCCTTTCAGATTTCTAAATTCCTGGTTTTTCATCCCCACGGCCCTCTGGGCTTTTCCACCCAGGTGTGCCCAGCACACCTTACCCACATAAGGGCCAAGGTGAACTCATTTCCTTTGCCCCTCTGCGAGGCTCTCCCTGCCTCAGCCCTACTTGGCAATCTGCCCAGTTGTCCAGGTAAGGCAAACCCTTTCTCTCTGAGCCCTCATCATCCTCCCTGTGAAAGAACCCCAACTCCTCCTCCTCTGCTGACCGTGACGTGCCCTCCTCTGTCTTTCACCCTGGCAAGGCAGCAGTCTCCTTCCTGCTGTTGTCCCCAGCCCCATCTCCAACCCGGGCCCCAGGATCACCGTTCAATCAGTCAACAAATACTTATCGAGCACCTGGAATGTGTCCATCACCAGGGACACTACAGAGAGCAAGATAGACACAAGCCATGCTTCAAAAAGCTTTTAGTCAATAGGGTCATTCTATTAGCACCTGTCTGGAAAGGACACTTCTCTGCTGTGTTTGGTTTTTGGTATTTTAATACACACATGACAGTTGTTCGTTGAGAAAACACTAGAAAATACACATTAGTGTAACCAAGGAAAAAAGACTCACTCATACTCCTACCACTCCTGCCACTCTCTGCTCTCCACCCTCCCCCACCAAAAAAAAAAAAAATTGTTAACCTTTTGGTGTATTTCCAGACATTTTTCCTTTTCCTATTTGAATGTTTTAAAACACCACTTCTCACCCCTAATTTATTTATTTATTCAGGAAGTGTTTTTCTTTGCATTTTATTTATTTTTAATTGACAGATAAAATTGTACATATTTATGGTGTATAACACAATGTTTTGAAGTATGCAAACATTGTGGAATGGCTGAATCAAGATAATTAACATAGGCATTATCTCATATCCTTATCATGTATTTGTGGTGAGAACACTTCAAATTTACTCTCTCAGCAATTTTCAAGTGTGCAATGCATTGTTGCTAACTAGGGTCAGCAAACATCTACTACTGGGCGCCACTGCATGCCAAGCCTGGGCTAGACGCTGGGAGTGCAGAGGGATAATCTGGTGGAAGAGACAGATATCAAGCAAAGAATCACACAAATTCATATGTGATTGCCAGTGTGATGTTTCTCACACAGCACAGGGGTGTGGGGAAGCAGGAGTAATGCATGCACTGGGGCCATGGGGATGCAGGGATGTCGGGGAAGGCTTCTCCATGGAGGAGTCGGGCTGGCTAAGATGGACGGGGTAGACGGGCAAGCATCTGGGAGACGGAAACTGAACTCAGGAAGCAGAGCTGACTGTCCCCCTAGCTGCAGTAGGGGCATGTCCAGGGCCTACCATATTAAAAGGAGCCAGTGAAAATGTTTGCATTTCTTTTAAAATCAGAAGGAAAGGAATAAACTTTTAGGTAAAAAAAAAAAAGATGCTTTATTATATAATATTCATATATTAGTCTTTATGGTAACATATTGATAAAATGTAATTTATGGAAGAAGGGACCCGTGAAGACAAAAGTACCACGTTATGAAAGTCATAACGTGGGCTGTGGTTTGAAGGGCCATGGGGCTGGGAGAGGAGGGTGGGGGGTTGGAGGGGCTGGGGGACACAGAGGGGACAGCAGGAGACTTGACTGCAGAGGTGGCAGGGGCTGGACTTGGTATGAGACTTTATCCAGGAAAACAGAGAATTGATAACCCTTTGATTTAATCTTTTTTAAAAAGTCTTTTTTTTTTTTTTTTTGAGACAGAGTCTCACTGTCACCCAGCTAGAGGGCAGTGGCATCATCATAGCTCACTGCAACCTCCAACCCCAGGGCTCACTCGATCCTCCTGCCTCAGCCTCCCTAGTAGCTGGGACTACAGGTTCTCGCCCTCACTCTTGGCTAATTTTGTCTGTTTTTTGTAGTGACGGGGTCTCACTCTTGCTCAGGCTGGTCTCAAACTCCTGAACTCAAGCAATCTTCCTGCCTCAGCCTCCCAGAGTGCATGAGCCACCGTGCCCAGCCGAAAAAACTGTCTTTTAAAAAACTGGCCAGGCGCGGTGGCTCACACCTGTAATCCTAGCACTCTGGGAGGCCCAGGCAGGAGGATCGCTCGAGGTCAGGAGTTCAAGGCCAGCCTGAGCAAGAGCAAGACTCCGTCTCTACTAAAAATAGAAAGAAATTAGCCAGACAACCAAAAATATGTAGAAAAAAATTAGCCAGGCGTGGTGTTGCATGCCTGTAGTCCCAGCTACTTAGGAGGCTGAGGCAGAAGGATCGCTTGAGCCCAGGAGTTTGAGGTTGCTGTGAGCTAGGCTGATGCCACGGCACTCTAGCCCAGGCAACACAGTGAGACTCTGTCTCAAAAAAATAAAAAAAAATAAAAAAGATAAAAAATAAAAAACCATAATACCAGGCAGGTGTGCAGTGAGTGGCTCATACCTGTAATCCCAGCACTTTGGAAGGCCAAGGTGGGAGGATCACTTGAGGCCAGGAGTTTGAGACCAGCCTGAGCAATATAGTGAGAACCTGTCTCCACAAAAATATTTTTAAAAAATTAGTCAGGCTTGGTGGTGTGCACCTATAGTCTCAGCTCTTCGGGAGGCTGAGATAGGAGGATCCCTTGAACCCAGGAGGTTGAGGTTACAATGAGCTGTGATCTCACCACTGCACTCCAGCCTGGGTGACAGAGTGAAGACCCTATTTCTAAAAGCAATGATAATAAAAACCACCTTATCATATTATACCTTAAAAATATTAACATCTGAGAACGAATAGCAATGATGGTTGTACAACATTGTGAATGCACTTAACTGCCACTGAATTGTACACCTACAAATGGTTAAAATGGTAAATTTGTTATGTTTATATTATAGTACCATAAATTTTTTTAAAAGGCAGCAGATAGACAAGAAAAAAATTAACAAAAATTCCTTAATATCAAATATCCATTTGGTGTTCCCATTTCCAATTGTCTCCTAAGTGTTACAAATTGTTAAGCTGTTTTATTTTTGTTTTTTGCTGTTTGTTTGAATCAAGAGACAAGAAAAGGTCCACACATGTAACTGATTGCTCTCTTTTAAGTCTCTTATAATGTATACGTTTGTGCACAATCTTTTTCCCCTCCTCGTTTTTCCTTGTTATTTATTTGTTAAAGAAACCAGGTTGTTTGACCTGCATCTTGTCGATTACGTCCTTGTGCTGTGTTTTAACATATTCCTCCGCTCCCTGTATTTCCTGGGAATCAGTCCTTGGATCTAGAGGCTTGATGGGATTCAAGGTCGACTGTTAGCAAGGGCAGGTCGGGCACTTTCTTCTGGAGGTGAGTTCAGTCTGCCTCGTCCCTCCTCTGGGGATGTTGGGCCACCGATGGTACCAAGTGGGGGGAGGAGAGCAGGTTGGAGGCTCAGGTGGGCTCAGCGTCTTCCTGTCCATCCAGGGAGGTCTGGCTGACAGAGGAAGGGGCGGTGGCGGTCCCTGGGCCCTTTGCTCTCCCCCACCTCTGAGCACTGACCGTCCTCCATCCACGGCTGGGAACTCCTCCCGTACAGGAGGCCGCCCTTGGCCAATGAGGATGGTCTCACTTGAGCTTTCCCTGTGCCTTAGGTTTTTAATTTTGGAATCAGCAGCAGGGCTAGCTCTGTCGTGCCCCGGCAGGTAAAAGCCTGGCTCTGGAGGGGCACAGGACTGGGTGCTAGAGGAGTAACGAGCACAGGGCCCCGCCCTGTCGGAGAGCTCCCAGGCCTCTTCAATCAGACCAGCCTGGGTCCCGTGAACCAGGTAGGGCAGGTTACCTACCCTCCCTGAGCCTCAGTTTTCTCATGTGTAAAATGGGGATAATTACAAGGTCTGACTTGGAGGGTGATTGTGAGGTTAAACGCAGTAAGGTAAAGCGCTGAGCTCAGCACCTGGCACAGGAGGAGCCCACAGTAACGGTGACTCAGATCACGGCTTCGCTTATAACTGGTTCCTTCCTTGCCCAGATGGTAAGGTGGTGAGAGGGAGCGTATTCACCCCACTACGTTCACGCTCAGTGAGGTCCTCGAGCTGGACCTCAATCAGTGGTTTCTTCCAGACAGGGCCAGCTTGGGTCCCTGACACAAGGGTGAGATTAGGGTGGTTGGTTTGAGGAGGGAAGTGCTTGCGACATTAAACGAATAGTAACTTATGTGTTAGGAGCCCCTTAATAACATACGGGGCTGCAAGCCCTTGGAGGCCAGTGCCTTGTGAGCTGTCACCCGGAACACACGTCTCAGGACTCCAAGGCTAAAGTCCTGTGGGTGCTCAGGTTCTGTTTCTTGCCCTGCTCCTTCGTGGACATTGGCTCAGGAGGCAGAAATTCCAGGAATCCTGACTCCTCCTTCCCCTTGGCATCCTCCTCATCCTCCTCCCTCCCCCACCCCCGCTCTTGACCAATGCTCAGGCCCCTCTCCCAGAGACAAGTGGCCAGTTGTCCCTGGGATCTTCATGTTCCCTGGGAGCAGCCAGATTGGGGCCAGATGGGGCTGCTGTAGGCTTTAAACAGTGGGTGCGAAGGAGGCCTGCTCCGGTTGCTGGTGCAGCCAGGAGGCGAGGGCTGGCGGAGGGCAGGCTGGGCGAGGGTTCAGTTTGGGAGCAAATCGTCCAGGCAATGGGGGATGAGAGGCAGATTACCTCTGGTGCCACACTCCAGAGTGCAGCAGGTTCTGCAACAGCAGCACAAAGTAGCAGAGCTCTGGAGACAGTGACAAGGCCCCAAATGGCAAAGCCGCTACTTCCCTAACACCACCTGAGTTGTCCCTGCTTCCAGCTGCTGCCACCGTTCCTACCTTCCTCTGTTCCCCATCATTGCACCCCTGGACTATTGCCACCGCCCCCTAAAGGACACAGCTGCTGGGGTGAATTCTCAGAAATGCTACAATGATCAGGACACTTGCCTGCTTAAATTAAAACCCTTCCAGGCAGAATGCTTAAACTTCTTTTTGTTGCACGCAGCCCTCTGGCATTCTGGTGAAGCCTAGGGACTTCTTCCCAGTGTGATGTTCTTAAATGCATAAAATAAAATACACCATATTATTAAGGCAAGCAATTATGTTAAAACACAATGATTAAAATAGTTCTTAAAAATAAAATTTAGAATATATGTGCTTTTTAACGAACACTTTATATTACAAGTTATAGCAGTGGGTCTCATAACTGACATAATTTTGAAACAGTATTTTGAGATATCTGCCACCATTTTCACGTGACAGGAAAAGAACCGTGATAGCTGTTGGCGACAGAGTCTCAGGTGCTGCTAATAGCACTGTGGTTTATTACCTACATTTGTTATTAAAGGTGATGCTAAATTTCAGATAGAGGTCAATGCAAATAAAGATGTAACATGTTTTGCATCCAAATTGACTGAGCCCCTGAATTCTCTCCAAGGACCTCTTGGTGACTGCAGGTTAGAAGCCCTCACATGGCAGCCAAGACCCACTGTGCCCCCCACGGTGTGCCTCCTGGACATAATCGTGGGCTGCTCCCTCCCCTTAGTGCTGGCCTTGTTGAGTCTCTTGCAGCACCAAACTCACCTCCTTGCTTTTGGTTTTGTGACTTGTTTCACACTGCTGTCCACAGCCAGTCTATCTAGGGAACTCTTTACCTAGCTTCCAAGATAAATATCAAGGTCAGCCCCTCTTTGAAGTCATTCTTTTTTTTTTTTTTTTTTTGAGACAGGGTCTTGCTCTGTCTCCCTGGCTAGAGTGCAGTGATGTCATCATAGCTCACTGCAACCTCACACTCCTGGGCCCGAGCAATCCTCCTGCCTCAGCCTCCCGAGTAGCTGGGACTATAGGCATGTGCCACCACGCCCAGCTAATTTTTCTATTTTTTGTAGAGACTGGTCTGGCTCTTGCTTAGGCTGGTCTCAAACTCCTGACCTCAAGCAATCCTCCCACCTCGGCCTCCAAGAGTGCTAGGATTGCAGGTGTGAGCCACCTGATGTGCCTGACCTGAAGTCATTCTTGACCTTACCCCCAACACACATGCCCACCACCATCTTTGTGCTCCCTGGCCCCTACCCCGATAGACTTTTACTTCTTGTCATTCAAAAGCCCTTTGGGACGAGGACATTGGCATATTATACTGTCCCCAAGGTTTGCACTGAGCCTGGCACATAGTACTTGTTCAAAAAAAATATTGAAGAAATCAATGACTAAACTAAATAAATGTATGAATATGAGACATTGCAAACAGTTGCCCAAAGACACTGGCAGGATCAGCATAGTACTGTCATATCTACATGCCAAGAGCAATTGTCCCCACTGACCACTTATTCTTCTCATCTCCAAAGCCCTCATCTGCATTAAGGGTAACCAGCAAAGGGACTGAGCTGGAAGAGACCAGTGAGGACAGGCCACACTCTCCAAAAGAGGCACCCTCAGCTACAGAGGAAGTGCTCACCACATAACAGAGAGACAAGAGAGATAGCCCTGAAGGGCTGCCAGGTGTAGCCAGTCACCCCAACAATGAGTAGGGGAGGGGTGGGCCAGTAGGTTGAGGATTCTCAGCACAGAGGGAAACAGGGAGGCTTCAGGGGAGCTGGAGGAGGCCATGGGAGAGGGGGTGGTGACAGCACATGCTCAGGTAAATGAGGAGGGCAACGGACTCTGGGCCCAGGTCACCCTGGGTACCTTGAGCAACTCACTTCACCCTTCTGAACCTCAGTTTCCTCATCTGTAAAATGGGCTAATAATCCCCCGTGGTGCCATTGCAACCATTAAATGAGGTAATAATACTGACTAAATGCCTTATCTGTAGTGTTTATTAAATATCTAGCACATAATGAACATGTAAAAAGTACCTTGTCATTATTGCTGCAAATTTGTCCCAGTGCTCCTCACCCTTTCCACTGGCCTTTTCCTCTTCTATCCTCGCCCCCCATCAACCAGCACTGCTCCCTCACCCAAAACCTTCCTGCCCGGGGCCTGTAGAGTCTTCCAGCCAGGAACAACCTTGGGGAGGATGGGGTGGGAGGAAGTAGGAGGTCCTGTGAACCATCATAACTTTGGGTGGGTATGTGCAGAGGTGCATTTTCTTCAGGGAAACAGCCCTAGAGTTTCTTTTTTTTTGAGACAGTCTCACTGTGTTGCCCGGGCTAGAGTGCCGTGGCATTAGCCTAGTTCACAGCAACCTCAAACTCCTGGGCTCAAGCCATCCTACTGCCTCAGCCTCCCGAGTAGCTGGGACTACAGGCACACACCACCACGCCCAGATAATTTTTCTATTTTCAGTAGAGATGGGATCTTGCTCTTGCTCAGGCTGGTCTCAAACTCTGGAGCTCAAGCGATCCTCCCGCCTTGGCCTACCAGAGTGCTAGGATTACAGGTGTAAGCCACCATGTCCAGCCCTTACTGGGGATTTTTGTTTTTTTTGTTTTCATTTTTTTCAGTTTAAGAGATTTACTGTACAACATGGTGACTATAGTTAGCAACAGTGTATTGTATTCTTTTTCTTTTGTTTAAATTTCAAAATACATATATATTTTTTTGAGACAGAGTCCTACTCTGTCGCCTGGGCTAGAGTGCCGTGGCGTCAGCCTAGCTCACAACAACCTCAAACTCCTGGGCTCAAGCAACCCTCCTGCCTCAGCCTCCCGAGGAGCTGGGACTATAGGCATGCGCCACCATGCCCGGCTAATTTTTTTTTATGTATATATTTTTAGTTGTCCAGCTAATTTGTTTCTATTTTTTTTAGTAGAGACAGGGTCTTGCTCTTGCTCAGGCTGGTCTCAAACTCCTGAGCACAAAGGATCCACCCACCTTGACTTCCCAGAGTGCTAGGATTACAGGCGTGAGCCACCGCAGGGGCCATAGACTTTCAAAGTAGTGACCAACACAAACAAACAAAGGCTAGGATCTGCAGAAGCAGTGTTAGGGTCTTAAGGCAAAACTCCTTCCTGTATCTGAAAAGAGGTCTTAGGAAGGGGGCAATGTTTGACACAGAGGAATGATTCTCAAATGGTGGAATTTCAGGAATCAATGATAGTTGGAGGGAAAGGTTTCAGGGTAGGTCCCATAAATCACACCCTGCTGTGTTGCTCTAAAAATGACCCAGTCTAAGGAATAGCTTTGGGTGATCTCTGAATTGGTCAGAGTGGGGGCCTCTCTTGTTACTGAGTTATTTTTCCTGGCAATAGAAATTTTAGGTGTTGCCAAACAGCAATGAAATTCTGATATTACCATGTTCCCTTGTTAAGGAAAAGACTTTGAAATGGCAATAAAGACCTATCTGAAATCTTCAAATACAAATAATTCAGAATCAGTGCTTGAGCTCTGCTCTTAACCTCCAAGGACACATTTCTTGATAGCTTAACTGGCTCTCAGAGCAAAGGACATGTAGCTTTGCTATTAAGAGTAACTGAAACCCTGCCAAGGCAACACTTATCTAACTTAATTATCCTCACTTAGCCACATCTCTCTCTTCAATGCCTGGCTAATTCTTGTAACTTCAAATACCTTACACTGAATTTACAAGTTTTATTAATATTTCTCACTTCTTTTTGGTAAAAAGTACATAAAATAAAATTTAGCATTTTAACCATTTTTGAGCGTACAGTAGCAGTGGTGTTATCTATATTATTGGGCAACAGATCTTTAGAAATTTTTTATCTTGCAAAACTGAAACTTGGGTCTCATTGAACAACTGCACCTTTCCCCTTCCCTGTAGACCATGGCAACCACACCATTCATTCTATTTTCTGCTTCTAAGAGTCTGACTAATTTAGATGCCTCACATAAGTGGCATCAGGCAACATTTGTGTTTTCGTGAGTGGCTCATTTCACTTGTTTCACTTAGTATAATGTCCTCAAGGTTCATCATGTTGTAGCATGTGACAGTATTTCCTTTTTTTTTTTTGAAGGCTGAGTAATATTTCATAGCATGTATATACCATTTTCACTACTTATTAAAAAAAATCTTTGTTGCTCTGTGATTTTATTTTGTTCTGTGATGATTTTCCTGGTAAAAAACATGAAGGGTGTTATATCGTGTACATTGAAATCTTTCTAACTGAGTAAGTGGAAGATTTTAAGGAATGAAAATTTAATAGGTATTTCCCTTAGGTTTCCAAACGATGCCTTAGAAATAGAGCAAGTTTATAAAATAATTGTTAATCTTCCACAATGTAAGATATTTTATAAGGCATTTAATATCACTTGTCTTTTAAGCAATAAGACAAGAACACAAAAATAGAACCGTTTGACCTTTTCAGTTGAGAGCTATAAAGCTTTTCATTTAAGGAAATAAGGTTTTTAAGTGATTGTGATGTTGAACTCTTAATTATACTCTTAATGGCTTTTTACACAACTCTTTTGATCAGAAGCAATTTGCAGAGGGGAACTATTTCCCCTCTGAAATTCCAAAACAGAATATAAAACAACACAAACAGAAATAAAACAATAATAATGTTTTAACATTATGAAAGGATTATTGTGTTCCTTTTACCTTAATTGAAATAAGGAAGAAACAAAAAGGGTGTGGATCCTTTTGTGCCCAGAGCCTGGGAGCATGACCTTGTTCAAAACAACTGATCTGCTCTGCCAATTTCTCCAGGTGAGACTCAGGTAAGTCTAATTATCTGTTGCTGTCAGGGTGAAACTCAACTCCAATCTCAAAGTTGACTGTTTTTAAAAAATGGCACTCTGAAATAATTATCAGCCATGTTAATAAGCATAATAATGAGAAAAGCATTATTGGAATGGCTTTATTCTATTGGATCAATTAAACTATTGGAATGGATTTATTCATTAGCCCTTAAGAAAAGACATATCCCACCCCACCCTCATATATGTACTTACTTTGCCCTTTTCAAGTTGTCTAAATATTCATTGGTTTCAGCACAGTTTACATTTACAAAAGCCCCCACTGGCTGCGGGGCTGAGAATGGGCTCAGCATGTGCCTTTGTTGTGTGGTCCAGATATCCCAGGGAAAGTGTCAATCCAACTGTGAGGCTGGGGCCGGCGAGGGGGGAAGGTGGGGGAGGGGAGACTGGGGGAGGAGAAGCACATTCTACGGGGAAGGAGACAAAGGAGAGGGAGGCTGGAGGAGGGAGAATGGAGAGCTAGGAAAGGGGGTTTTGGGGAAATACGGGAAAGGAAGGGATGGCGCGACAGAAGGCAAGGATGAGGACGAGAGCGAGCGCAACACAGAGAGCAAGAAAGAAAAAGGACATGGGAAATGGACAAAGTGGAAGGAGAGAGAAAACAGGAATTTTAAAAGCTTCGAATAAAAATCAATTCATCCCGAAGTAGTCAGTGTTTTCACGAGTCAGTGAGACCGAAATAGGAAGGGGCCCTTTATTTTCTTAGGAATAGAACACAGACCGGAGATGGGAGAGGAATGGTAGAGAATTTTCCAAACAAAGAGAGAGTCTGTGGCCTCTCAAACTGTCCCCACCCCGAGCTGGCTGGTGTTCACACTGCAGCCCCTGGCTTTCTCACAAAGGGGGTGAGCTCCATCCAGAGAGGGGGATCCAGGGCAGAAGCCTGGTCTCTGTACCCTGCTGATGGCTGGCGAGTGAGACTGCAGAGTGGGGTTCAGGCCGCAGCCTGGGGTGCAGGGTGGGTAGGAGTAACAAGGGTTAGAGAAGAGGGATCTCTTCTGGTGCGTGAGGGGGCCTGGTGCTGGGGAGTGGCTTGTCTCCCAAGGCGGCACCCCAAGACCTTGTTTAGTCTCATCTTTGCTGGGGAGGCACTGCAGGCTTTAGGGATGCAGAATCAGGAAATGTAGGCCTCCCCAGCTTCCTGCTCTGGTCTTCTCTGGACACGCATGTGAGGCCAGAGAGGAACAAACTAACCCACTTGAGCTTGTTTCCTCACTGCTTATGATGCATGGAAGGGGTGTATAGTACCACCTGGGTTTACAGAAGCTCAGAAGATGGTTGCAAGGTGAATGTGAAATATCCTGGGTGTGTGTTTTTGACAAATTCATCCGCTCCTTCATTGCACACGTGTCTTCCGTGTCACAGGCATTATGAATACATCATTGCACAAATGAGATTATCCATCTCCCCAGCAGACATGTCTGTGTGCGTGTGTGTGGGGGGTGCAGTACACAGTAAACAAAAGAAATTAAGTTATAAAGTTGGAGGGAATTTAGTGCTAGGAAGAACACACAGCCAACGAGGCAGATGAGGATGCGGGGCGGTTTGCAATTTTACATAGGCTTGGGAGTAGGAAAGAGGTCAAGTGTTTCCTGTAGAGTTACCAAGTGGGGGTGGGGGAGGAGTCGCGGGTAGAGCTGCCCGCTGCCTGCTCCTTCCAGATACCGGGAGGTGGTGGGGGTGGGGGTCTCACTAGGGCAGGTGAGAATAGGACGAGAGGGAGGAGTCACGCGCTTGTGATTGGATTAGTTCTCGATATCCCCGAATTCCCTACAGCTTCTTAGTCCTGTTCTAACTCCCATTGCCCAGGTTTACAGGAAGGTGTTTGAAGGAGAGACAGGAGACTGCAAATCAAGCTTTCTTGGAAGAAACATCCGCACATGGAAGTTGAATTACAATAAAAATAACAATAGCAATAAGTTCCTGACTTCAGCCATAAGGTGCACGATCATTTCGGCTGAAACACCAGCACTAATCACAAATGCGAGGTCCAGAGATCGCAACCCCGCGGAAGGCTGGGCGGGCCGCGCAGCCTCCCCTGGCGGCGGCCCCCGGGATCGAGGGGGGCGCCGCGCGGCTCCCAGGCACAGCGCGCCTCGTGGTGACTCCCGCGCCGGCCGCGGGGCCTGCACGGGCGGGGCCGGGCCGGGGGTGGGGCCGGGGTGGGCGTGGCCTGAGCGGGCCCCTCCCCCGCCAGGGTCCAGCGGGCGGGCAGAGCGCACCCGGCCGTGGTTATAGAGGCGCGCGGAGGCGGGCGCGGCGCACACTGCTCGCGGCGCGCGGAGGAGCTGCCCACGTGTCTCCCCTGAGTCAAGCCCTGTGTTCCTCCCCGCTCCTTACGCCCCCCTCGGCCCCCTTGGTGTTTGCCCACCCGGCCCGCGTGAGCGGGGCCCCGCGCAGTCCCCTGCGCTCAGGGGGCCAACTTGGCCAAGCAACTCTGTCCTGAGAGCGGCGCTTGGGGGGACGGGGCACTGCGCATGCGGAGCTCCAAATTCAAACAGCTGTTTCCAGGGGCTCAGGGGCTGGCGACCCGGAGCCGCTCCGGCTAGGGGGCTTTCTCTGGCAGGCGGCCGCTCGGGAGCCATGGTGGACCGGGGCCCTCTGCTCACCTCGGCCATCATCTTCTACCTGGCCATCGGGGCGGCGATCTTCGAAGTTCTCGAGGAGCCGCACTGGAAGGAAGCCAAGAAAAATTACTACACACAGAAGCTGCATCTGCTGAAAGAGTTTCCGTGCCTGGGCCAGGAGGGTCTGGACAAGATCCTGCAGGTGAGCCGCCGCCTGTACCCCATAGACACCTGAAGCTGACTAGAGCTTTAGGGGTGCTGAAGGGAAGACCCTCACAGTTTTTGATGACCCTCAGTCCCCGTGGGAGATCCTGGGGGTGATGGGAGAGGATGTCCCGTCATGAATCAGGCTTCCAGGGTCTGTCGCTCACCCAACGGACATGGGGGTCTCCCATGCGCAGACTCTCATTGGAACCTAGTTTGCCCGGAGAGAACTTGGGGTGACTCCATGGTAAACTAGGCCCCTCAGTGGCTCCGTGTGCGGGTGCCTCCCTCTTTGGAGGGAGGCTGTGGGGCGGATAAAGGCGTTTATCTTTCCTTGGAGACGCTCCCGGTCCGGGAGCCGAGCCTGGTGCCACCCCCTCTCGTCTCCACCTCCCCGCTCCTGGGGCAGTGCCGCGCCCGCCGGGCTTTTTTTTTTTTTTTTTTAAGGAACATGAACCCGGCAGAGCTGCGGAGGGTCCCCCAACCTGAGCCTGGGCAAAATCTCTCCACCCCCGCAGGGCCCCGGAGAGGGGTTAGAGGCTCTGTCCGGCCTGAACCCACGGGATGAGGGCTGGTGGCTGGAATGCTGGGGACACGCTCAGGCTTCCGGGAAGGCTTATCTTGAGGAGACATCCTCAAGGGCTTGCAGTTAAACTTTGCGAAAGTAACTGGTTGCATAAACGAACAAAACCCGGATAGTCCCTTTTCGAGAGGGAAGGAGAGCCTGTGCAGAATTGGGGTGGGCGGGGGGAGTTCCCTTGGTGCTGGCATTGGGAGTCGCTTATCTGCAGGTGCCCATGCCCTATGGATGGCATTGACCTCACTTGGATAAACTGGGACTGACCATCCTGGCTGGGACCTTGGGCCCTCTACCCCGGTTTTTCAAAGGCTCAGCCTCAACCACACTTCTTGGCCTGCACTAATGCCCCCCTCCCACCCCTTACCCAGTGGAATGACCAGGACCTGGGTAAAAGTCCTAGTTTGCAGGAGGGAAGTAGAGGTAGATTGTCCAAAGTGTTCTGTTGCTCTTGGGGTGAAAGATGGCAGAAAGGAGGTCTGTAAGAAACAACGATTAATCTACGGCAGCTCTCCAATACGTTATGCCTATCTAGTTGTCTCTCATTTTCCAACCTCAGTTTCCCCATATGAGAAATGGGAACGAACCCATCTTCATCCTGCTTTGACTGTTGTAAGGTTGAAAGTATTTGGAAAACATGAAGACATCTTGCCAGCTGTAACCCCTTTTTGTCCTCAGATGTGTGGACATTCACACAGATGAGCATATAGGTGTTTCTTGGCAGCTGGGGGTGCAGAGAATTGTCCTCTAAGGAGGCCAGCAGAAGGGGAGGTTTAGTCCAGCAAGGGCTCAGTGTTGGGTTTTAGTGGAGAGTCTCCTACCCTGTAGGAGTTTCCCGAGTGAGAGCGGGTGGGGAGGTGATTCTGGGGAGGGTGAGCTTCCGAGGTTGGTTTAGCTGGTTTAGCGCTTAGTAACAGCAGGAGTTCTGGGATGCTGTGCTTCCTTCTGGACGGTGTCTCCCCTGATGTGCGTGTTGTGGGGAGGGGGTCACTTTATGATTTCCCTTGAGGAAACAATTCCTCTGGAGAACGAGTTTTTGTTTAGTTTGCTCCCCGGCTTTGTTTAGAGGGGGAAGAGGGCAGGCAGGGATGATAAAGCCTTGAGTTGCCCTCGAAGTGTTTCCCTCTAAGCTGTTGCTCCGCCACTGGAGGGGAAGGAAGGAAAGAATTCAAGGCTAAATGTGGGAAAATAAACTTCAAAACACAAGGAGAAGGGAAAGAGGGGGGCTCCAGGGGTTAGGCAGCCGGGTGCAGCTGGTGGTAGTAGCTTTGGAGGCTAGACAGCTTCCTTAAGGTATTTGAACAAACAAAATGCCTCTTTTAGGTCCTGCTAAATCTGTCAACAGTTACTCCCGCCCCACCCCACCCCCAAGATGCACAGGTAACTTTTAGAAAAAGGATTTGGGCATCAAGCCGGTCCTATTTGAAGAACGTTACAGATAAGTTCTTGAACAAGGACAGCTCTGTGCCCAACCCCAGCCAAAATCCTCAAACCATCCCCAACTGGGCGAGTCCCCTCCCTTTGTAGGAAAAACCCAAGAAATGAAAATGGACCAGTGGAAGCATTTGCTGGCGTCAGTTGTAATCTGCTGAAATCTGCCTGGCTCTGCTTTCTGATCTGTGACTTGGGGCACTGCCTTAGGCCTCCGGAAATTGGTTTAAGGAAAAATGAAAACTCAAAAATATCTGCTTTCCCATCTGGCCGCTTGGGTATTTTCCACCTGGGGTTCTGTGTTTTAGCTGGTTCTGACTCACCTTGCAATCCTAAAGGAGCCCCTCGCTAGGACTTCCTGGGGTGGCGGCCGGGAGGGGCAAGGATTGTTGGAAGGGAGGTGGGTACAGTCTGGGTTGGGGGTTTTCTTACGCTTTCAGATGTATGAGAAAGGATATTAACCCACCTTTCTTTAGAAACACTCCTGGACTTGTCAGACAAGGTGCTTCCTCTCCTGCTCATGGTGCACTTGAGCTGAGATGCAGGCTGACTTTGAAGTGCTCAGTGCCCCGCCAACCTGGGGCCACATGGTCGCCCCCTTTCCTGCCTTCAGAACCATCTTGAGCCCTTTCTCTCAAACAAGATTTGTGGTGACCTGCTCTCCCAGCTTCTTCCTAAATTGTGGAGACTGCAGGAGGGAAGTTAGCATTTGCAGCACCCCTACTCTGTGTCGGGCATTGTGGGTGGTATTAGCCTCATTTTACGAGAGAGGGCATAGCCTGGTTTTGCCCTCTGGCTCGGCCAGTTACCCATCAGGCCATTTGACTTAACTTTGCTTCCCTTTCCTCATCTGCAGAATGAGGGTTGGGTGAGGCTGCAGTAAAGTGTTACAGAGACATCAGGCAGATGTATACAGGAAGGGAGCAGGTCTCCTGACCTTAGCATTTAGTGAGCACTCATCGAGAAGGCACCTTGCTAAGTGCTTTATCTACCTGCATTATTTCAGGTACTCCTTACAGTGCCCTTATATATTCAGGTAAGGACACTGAAGCCCAGAGAAGTTAAAGTGACCACAGTGACACAGCAGGAGGCACAGCAGGTTGGAGGGAGACCTGGCAGTCTGCCCCAGGAGCCTGCACCTTGGTGTACCTTTGCCCTCCCTCTCAGGCATGTGGAAACGTTGAATGTTGCTCTGTAAGTCAATTGGTTTGGCTAGACTCTGGTCTGGAAAATTCTATTTTCTCTTTCCCCTAGAACGGGCAATGGCATGCAAGTATGTCCCGTGTTGTTGCCTGGTTGACCCGGCGCCTCCTCTGTTACTGAAGAAATGCATCAGTCCACCCCCTGCACCTCTCATTTTGGAACCTCCCCATGCCCCCAAAAAACAGACGATTGAGTTGAAGGGGGGGAATGAGGGCCCTTCTCCATCTTCTGCCTCTGGTATGCAGTGATCATAAACAGGAGGATTCGAGAGTTCGTCGTGTGCCAGACGCTTTGAATAAGTACTTCACATACATTCTAATTTTAATTTGATTTTGAAGATCATCCCATGAATGAGGAAAATGAAAAGGAAAGATGATGTAACTTGCTCAGGATCATACAGAGCAGTCAGGTTTCAAGTCTGTCTTATTTCAGAGTACATGGGAATTAGTCAGCAAGCATTTATTAAGCACCCACTGTGTGTCAGGCACTGAGCAAGACTCCAGGGATACAGAGAATTGGGCTGGGCTCAGAACTGCTGAGGAGGAGGATAAATAACCCCACTGGGAACAAGACAGTGGGGTGTGGGCCACAACAGAGGTGTTCCAGAGGGTCTCTTAACGAGGGGCCCCCTGTCCAGCCTGAAGGGTCAGGGAGGGCTCTCAGGAGATGACCTCCAGCCAGAGTGGGGTCTTGGAATTAGACAGTCCCAGCTGGGAAAAGGAGGGGGAAGAGGGTCCTAACGGGATGGGGGACTGCCCTTTCTCCCAGCTTGGGGAAGGCGGCTACAATGCTGCAGCTCTGGAGAGTCCCATGTCTCCTGTGGGTGGGGTCTCCTGGGGTCACTCCAGGTCCTGCCCTCTGCTCTGGCATCCCAGACCAAACTCTGGGTTTTCTGAGACTTGTCACATAGCTGACCCGTTCCTGGAAGCCTCTTGGATCCCACTGGCTCCCTCTCTCCTAAGTGCCAAAGCGCATTGTCGATTCTACGGTTTTTCACGTGTACCTCCTTTCACTTTCTAGACCCTCTGGACTACGCTATGCATACTCCAGTCTGCAGTAGTCAGGCCGATTCTAATTTTGAGGTTTTGACATCCTGTTATTAACACCAGTCTTCCCCGATTTGAAAAATAAAACCCTGGAGTATGTGATGAAATTAAATCTGGGGTACATTGAATTTTAGGGGGAGCTGAGGGTTAATATGAACACCTCCTTTGTTTGAAGCCTCCTTGGAAATTGTGAAATGCACTGGTCCACTTAACTGCCTTTGTAAGGGAAGGGAACACAATAGATCTTTTGAGGCTCTTGGAGGCCTCCACATGACTAGTTCCGAGCTTGAGTTCTGGAGTCTAGGACTGCTGAAGTGGAAAGTGGATAAGTTGGATTTTTGAGAGGAAATGGAAGAGGTCCTTTCCTGATGGCTTGTTTCTTATTTATGTTCTACTCAAAAGTTTAGGGCAGCAAAAACAAAAACAAAACTACCCTCAAACCGATAAGTCTGCCTTGGTTAACTGCTCTGGTTAGAGTTTTATTAAATCGCTTTGAGAGTTTTACTAGAGCCCTTGGGATGGTTACAAATGGCACAGTCATAGAGAATTTTTGAGGATAGAAATCAATAAGTGTGAGTCCAGGAATTTGAGGTTGCAGTGAGCTATGATGACACCACTGCACTCCAGCCTGGGCAACAGAGCAAGACCCTGTCTCTTAAAAAACAAAAAATTAGCAAGTGTTGAAAGGCTGCAGTGGGAGTAGGGGAGTCATACAGGAGGGACTGCAGGAAGGTGATGATTGTTGCTTCTAAGTATTTTCCTGGGGTTTTGCCCTATTTATAGTCTGGCGTTTAAAAGAAACACAATCCTCTGGTTTTGGATGCTGTGCTTGGCTGGCCCTGACCTCGGGCCAAAGGCTTTCATCTTCAACTTGGCTGTTTGCTGTCAGATTGGGCTCAGCCTCTGAACTGTGTGTGGTTGGGGGATGGGGGAAAGGACAAGGCTTTGGGGAGCAGAGAGGCCAGGCTCCTGAGATGGAACCCCTTAGAGAGTCTGCAAATCGAGCTGCTATATCTGAATGGTGCTGCAAGAACTGATTGGCCCGAACTGGGGTGATACAGAGGAATGCAGTAGGTGACCACAGGAAAGTGCATGAAATAGGTTTTCCTCCTTCCAATATTCCTTTTAGGGAGTAGAAAAGGTGGAGGTGGATCTCTTTGGGATTTCATCGAGTCCGCCAAACGCTGGCAGAGGAGCCCTGGCATGCTCATTCTCCCCAAGGATTGCTCGACAGGGAGAGAGGACACACTGCCCTAAGTAGGGTTCTTTCTCCAAGTGCCACTGTAGAGACTTGGCTGTTGCTGAAAGAATGACCATCCAAGCAGTATGTCTTACAGGGGGTGGCCTCTGAGGGCACACCATAGTCTGCTTAGAACAGTGCTTGGCACACAGCAAGTGATCATTGTTAGCTGCCACCACTACTACTACTAGATAGCCCCTACCCTGCCATGGGGTGGTCCATGCACAAGTGTGGTGGGCGGCATCTACATGGTATTGCAAAGAATCAGGAAGATCTTCCTAGAGCAGAGGGAATGTTAACTGAATTATTTTTAAGGTTAAAAAACACATAAACTTAAAATTTACCATTTTAACCATTAAAAAAAATTTTTTTTTGAAAAACAGGGTCTTGCTCTGTCACCCAGGCTGGAATACAGTGGTGCCATCATAACTCAGTGCAACCTTAAACTCCTGGGCTCAAGCGATCCTCCTGCCTCAGCCTCCCAAGTCTCTGGGACTACTGGCATGCACCATCACATCCAGCTAATTTTTTAATTTTTATTTTTTTATAGAGATGGGGCCTTGCTGTGTCACCCAGGCTGATCTCAAACTCCAGGCTTTAAGTGATTCTCCCGCTTCGGCCTCCCAAAGTGCTGGAATTACAATCTGAGCCACCTCGCCTGGCTGTTTTAACCATTTTTAAATATACAGCTCAGTAGTGTTAAGTATATTTACAGTTGTGAAACAGATCTCCAGAACTTTCTTGCAAAACTGAAACTATACCCATTCAACAACTCTCCTTCTCCCACTCCACCCAGCCCCTGGTAACCACCATTCTACTTTCTGTTTCTGTGAATGTGGCTACTTTAGTTAGCTCATAAGTGAAATCATACAAGATGGCTTAGGGTGTGTAAAATGGTACAACCATTGTGGAAAACAGTATGGAGTTTCCTCAATTAAAAATAGAACTATCAAGTGATGTAGCGATCCCATTCTTGGGTATATATCAACCAAATTTATTTATTTATTTATTTATTTATTTATTTTTTTTATACTCCACCTAAGGCCACTGGAATACATCAACCAAATTTTTAAAGAACTAGAGAAGAAGGGGGATGGTGGCCCTTTCTCGCCCCCAGCCCTTAGGGAGCTGTAATGCTGCAGGATGGACCTGCTCAGCTGCAGCCTCGGGACAGGGAGGCGAGGGTCACATGGTAAAGCCCCCTTCTGGGTGAGCCGAGGAATTTGTACTCCATCAGATTTTTGTGATTTTCAAGTAAAGGAGTGAACATTTCGGAAAGTTTCTTCTTCCTTCACAGCCATTTGCAACTTAAAAGAAGTGTTATATTCTACTCTAAATGAACAGCATTTCTGTGGGCTGGCCTTCACCCCATGGGTGTTCTGATAAGGACGCCTCCTCCTTCCTTTCTGCTGCTGATGTGATGGAGTGTGGGTTTTCTGAGAAAGCCCATAGAGCCTGTAGCCCCCAAAAGGCCCTCCCTCAGGGAGGGAGACCCCAGCTTTCATTTAGGGCACCCCTCTTCTTACCATGTGCTCCTTGGGAGGTCCAGGCCTGGGTCCCTGCCCCAGCCAAATACATTCTCCCCCCCAGTTTGGTGACCTTCCCAGACTACCCCTTAGTTTCCCCTTTTTGCAGGATTAGGGGTGGCATGCTCTAGCCCCGCACACTTGCCTGAGGCCTCTAGGCTTTGGGAGAAGTTGCCCCAATCCCCAAACCTCAGAGACCCGGGCAGGGTGGTGGTGGGAGCACAGAAGGGGCCCTCCGTACTCGCTGTCATTTCTGCATGTGGTGAAGCCTCAGGAATTGGGGGCCTGTAGCCCTCAGGAGTTCAGTCTAGCTGAGGAGAGAAAACTGGTGAAATGAGAGGAAGTACAGTCTGAAGTGCTCAGTGGTGGGTTGCAGGTGGTGGAGGCTGGAGAGAGGAGCAGAGGCTGGGGGGTCTGGGAGGATTCAGTTCCTGTTTCCTGACGGCTAAAGCAAAACCCCTTGGCCTTTGGGGTACCTGGCTCAAAACAAAACACAGCCCCTACCCTCAGGGGGCCCCTAATCTGGAGGAAGAAGCAACATAGAAGCGCTGTGGAGAGAGATGAATTTTTACTTGTGGATTAGGAGAAGAAAGGCTTGCAGGGTGAGTGGTGTGAGTAGCAGCCCTGTGAGCATTCTGTAGGGTGCCTCCTATGTGCCAGGTGTTGGGCTAGGACGTTACCTGTGTCTCCTTGAACCAGTCCTATGGGCTAGGGATTATGGCTATGCCCCCTGTACAGGAAACCAGAGACTAGGTGACTTGCCTGGGTCTACACTGCTAGGTAGAGATTCAACCCTCCTTGCTGACTCAGAGCCTCCAATGGGTCTTGTCCATGAGTGGAGGTGGAGACAGGCCTGGGCAGGGAGGGAAGCTGAAACCTGCTAGCAGATACTTGGCCACAGGCTGTATGAACTACCGATGTGCATCACAGCATTGAATCTTCGCAGCAGCCCTCTGCAGTAGGTGCCGTGCCCAGCACCACCTCACAGTGGAAGCAACAGAATGGACCACAGAGGTGAAATAACCTGTCCGAGGCCATACTGCTAGAAAGCAGAAGAACAGGGATTTGAACCCAGAGCCCACACCCTGAGCCCTTCTGTTCTATGTTAGGCTACAGTGAAGCAAAAAGGCACAGAGGTGAGAAAGAGCAGGGCATGCGTGATGTCCTCAGAATCTTAGGGTGCATGGGGCTGAGGTTTCGGGAGGCTGAGCTGTATGACTTTGAGAAGTCATCTCATCTGTGACATGAGACTATAGTGCTTTGTCTTCCTCAAGCCCATGGAATCCATATTCTGGCACATGTAGCAGGTGCCTCGCCATGTGTTACCTGCTGTTCCTGCGCTCCAGTTCTCTGGGCACCTTGACCTGACACCTCTCTGCAGGTGCCACTGTGCAGTGAGCTCCTGATCTGGAGATGACTGCAAGTGAGAGTAAGAAAACCCATCAGGTTCCTCTAGTGGAATTTTCCATTTCCTGCAAATTGACCCACAGGCTGCCCCCCAAAAGAGTTAATGGTCAACATCTGGAAGTATGGAAGGTTGACTTCTTCCTCTCTTCTAGCAGGGCTCTGCCCAGTCCTGGCTTGTCCCAGGCCTTGGTTAAACCTATTTTATGGAGAATTCCTGGGTCCAGATGGCCTCATGGGTATCCTCCCTGGACGGTGGTCACCCGGGATCTGGGATCAGAGTGGGGGGGCAGAAACCACCCACTTCCCCTCTCATCTCTGATTAGCTTTGAAATGTGCGTTCTTTTTCCTCTTCTCCATCTAAATATTTGGGTTTCCTGTTGAAATATTTAGGCAGGGCTGTGTACTTCTGGCTGTTATCACCTCCCTTGCCCTGCTGTAATCTGGCTACAGCTGCTTAGCTGGGCCCCTCCTATAAGGGGGGATGCTTGTCCCCTGAGTCTGGGAGAGAAGCCACGTAGGGCAGTGTGTGGCAGGATCCACTTTGCCCGGTGATGAAGCCTGGAGATTGGCCCTGTGGGCTGCCAGGGACCTTGCTGGCCACATGAAGTGGGGAGTACACAGTAGGGACAGTAGTGCACAGTCTGCGCACCCATGCGTGGGGCTAGGGATGAGAAACCTGAACCCCCGTGTAGGGAAAAGCTGGTTCTAAAGTGGGTTCTAGTTCCTCCTGTGTGCTGGTTTGTGCTGTGTGACGCTGGCCGGATTTTACCTCTCTGGACTCGTCCGTTCCCTCGTTCGGCAGATGTTTGCTAAGCACGTACTGCGTGCCCAGGCCTGTTGGAGGACTGCTGCAAGAGAATGAAGCCCGGTCCGTGCTGCTTAGGCAATGTCCTCAGACCACGCACTGCGGAAACCAGGAGGGCAAGTGGAGGGGCTGGGGCAGGGAAATAACACCCCCCTGCCCCTTCCTTGTGGAAGCTGTTGTTTAATCTTCAGAGCCTTCTGAGGGGGAGCGGGGGGAGACCGTTTGTAGGGGATGGCAGCACCTTTGGCAGGACCAGAGCCTGCACTGGGCGTTTTCACCCCTTGGCCCACTTCAGGGGGAGGAAGCAGAACTGTTTGCAGGGTGTTCCCAGCAGCACCTGGGTGACACCACCCAGTCCTAAGAAGCTTGCAGACACGCGGCACCGCGTGTGCCCCAGGGATCTCTGCAGACCCATTCATCTGAGACCTGTGACTTCTGTGGGCCTGGCTCTGGGAGGTCTGGCGGCCGGATGGGTGCCACCCCGTTTGCTAGGTAGGAAACCGGAGGCCTGGTGAGGACTAAGCCGGGGACAGAACTCTCTAGAACCAAGTTCAGGTTAATCTAGCCGTGCCGCTTGCCCAAATCCAGGCTACCTATGGGCTTTCTTTACTGGGCTGTTTCTCACCTTACTTCTAATCCCTTTTAAAATTATCTTTAAATCAAAAACCTCTTGGTGGGATTCTGGGGTGCAGAGCACTTTTCTACCTACACTAAACTCTTTGGCCTGCCTGATATCCTAACCTGCCCCAGCGCACCCCTTCCTGTGATCTTGGGTGCCAGCCTCTCCGCCCACTAGTGAGTTCTGGGATAGGAGGCAAAAGTTGAAATTGTCATGAGCCCTAGACTTAGAAAGGAGGATGTTTTTCTGGGCCGGTGAGAGCCTCTGGCAGGAAGGATCTGATGCCTCCCCCCTCCCCGGGGAGTTTCTCCGCACTGGACTCCGCTCGCCATCAGTCTGCACCCCAGGAGCTGTTGGCCGGTTTCTGCAACCCACCTTGGAGGTTGGCAGGGGCTAGCTCATGCTCTGGGCACCTCTCCTGGCAGCAAATCATGAAATGTGAGGCTGGAGGGGGCTTAGTGGTTGTTTACTAGCCTCCAGCCTCCTGGAGCCATGGCCTAGACCTTGGGAGGTTATGTAACTTGCCCAGGGTTGCTCTGCTCACCAGGCGTGGGGGAAGTACGATAGAGGAACAGTGAGAGTGAAGTGGGGCAATTAGAGGAGGCATCTGGGAAGCCGTGGCCCGGCCAGGTCAGTGGAATGGTGATTGCCACACCTCTTAATAGATCTCTGTCTGCGCCCCAGCAGTCAGGGTTCCTGATAGTCACACTGTGACCCCCACACTCAGAAACCCTCTGGTGTCTCTTGCCTTAGGCTAAGCCCTTGCAGTGGCCCTGGGTAATTTGGACTCTGCTACTTGTGTGATCTTACCTCTTTCTGGACCTACGCTTGCGCCCAGTCAGCCGCGGTGTAGACCCGACACTTCGGAGGCCATCTCAGAAGAGGGGGGAGGCATCTTACGACCCTGCACACTAATAGCAAGTTTCAGCTTTTACAAAGAGCTTGAGGGTTACATCACCGGTAACAGCAGTTACTCTGGGAGCGGTGGCAAGGCGGGGCGTATCAGACACAGAAGAGTGATAACTCGAGCTGCCGTGGCCTACATCATATCGACGTTACAAGGGTGGTAAGAGATGGGGACCGTGGGGAACCTCTTTTTGCAGACAAGTCAACCGAGGCAGAGAGGTTAAATCAAGGTCACTCAGCTAGTCAGTGGCTTGAGCCCAGGCCCCCCAAGTCCAGAGCCAGGGCCCTGCGGAATTGCCTCCTGTGGCTGCCTTAGTGCCTCAGCTCTTGCCAGTCCTGTGGGTCTCGCTAGGCTACACGCCACTCCTGCTGAGACTGGGTTCTCCACATACCCCGATCTCCCCAGCACCAAGATGCCACGTGTATGTGCTTCCTGGCCCCTTTGCCACCTGAACTCTGCTCTGTTCAGTCTTTTGGTTTCGATGTCAAAGTACTGCTGTTTCCTGACCACATTGACCATATATAGGTTTGTTTGCCATTTTGAGCGTGAACAGTTTTAAAACAGGAAAAGCTGGGTTATATAAGTGGGTGCCACCACTCAGAGTTGGGGCTGTCAGCTCTGTCCCCGGCTCAGCGCCTCCCTCCCCGTCCCCCCCGCCCCCGCAGCCCTGCAGGCCCCTGCCCCTTGGCAGGTGTGTGGGTCAGAACACCCTGAGACTGACACCCCCAGGAAAGAATCAAGGAGCTGGAGGGGAGGTGTCATTGCCTCTTAGTTTAGGTTTCTGTCTGCGACCCCACATGACTGGCCACCTCCCCGTCACTAAGCCCACACTTGTGACACGTGCCCCCACTTGGCTTCCCCAGTGTTAGCCCTGAGCAGGACTCTGGTCTGCACCCTGGGAGGGAATAGCTGTAGTCTTTTCCTTTCCCCTGGGGTATAAGTGCCACCTAGATGCTGCCTGCGTGGTTGGGGACAGATAGGTCATTTTGTAGCATACTGAGGACCCCAGGGTGGGCCCTTTATGGACGTTTGTTTTGGCATGGGTGCCCTTTGTGTCTAATGCTAGGTGCTTGCTCCTCCCATGCCCCCTGGTGCAGGGTGGAGGTGGGCACCTGTTCGCAGACTCTCTGGAGGAGAAAGAACGTCAGCCCATACCTTCCCCATCACTCCTGTTCAAATAAAACTCACCTCCCGGACTGTGGAATGCATCCTGCCCGTGTTAGCTTTGGAAGGGTGCCTGCCCCTCTCAGCATCCCTGCCCCCTCTGCCGCGGCGGGTGGAAGAGCCACCTCTTGCTGGGGAATAAATGCTGAGTGGGCTCAGTGGGGCACGCCAAGACAGTAGTGTCTTGTCAGCACCCCCCGGGCTAGCAGGAAAAGGAGGGGTGTCCTGATTTATAGCTTTTCAACACCTGCCTCCCCCATTCCCCAGACTCTAGCCCCAGCCCTACAATCCACCCAAAGAGTGGCCCAGTGAATCGCACCTGCCCATGGTTGGGGGGGACTAGAAGACAGAGGGTCCTGGGCAGGCTCAGCCAACGTGCTGTGTGACCAGAGCAGGTCACTGCACCTCTCTGAGCCAAGCACTTGCTCACTAAGGCCAATTAAACACTTGCTGAGTACCAGCTGTAGGCCCAGTGCTAGCTTAAGGGTTGTGGGAATTAAGAGAAATACTAGACATCACTGCCACCTTTGAGGTTGGTGAGGCCATAACATGGGGGGAGGTGTCACCATGCAGTGTTCATTGAGAATTAAATGGGGACGGGGTGTGTTGTGGGGGACTTCCGTGCTCCAAGGTAGCAAAGTCCCTGTAGGCTGGGGCTGTTCGGGGAGGCGACCCTGACCCTGGGCCTGGGGGTTGCCTTCCCTTGAGCCCCATCACTGTCTGGGCTGCCCCCCCACCTGTCAGAGCACGTCGCACCCGGGCCTTTGCCTCGTCTGTTCTCTTCTCTGCCCTCCCTCCCGCAGGCCCCCGACTTGTGCCCATTGGATCCCAAGCCCAGCACCAAGCGCGAGGGTAATTATTAATGAATGTCCCTGAGCCGTGAAGCTGCATTTCTCTCTCCTTTGGCCTCTCCCAGCAGCCGCCAAAGCCAGAGGTGGCACCGACACAGGCTCCCTCTGCCCTTCAGGTGGGCCCAGCCCAGCCTGGAGACCTGACCGCAGCCCCCGCAGCCGGAGTCTGGCCTGGCCACGTGCTCCCCCACGCAGCAAGCGCTCTGGCTGAGCACACCCGCTGCCCCTCGGCTGTGCGGTGGCCTCCTAGCTGGGGTCACTCTGTTTTCTATTTGGACAGGTCGATAGGTTGCGGGCTGAGAGTGTGTGTCGGCATCTCCCTGGGAGTGTGTCTGTCTACACCCAGGGCAGCCTCCCAGGGCCGGGGCAGGGCAACTTCACAGTCACAGGGGGCACTTTTGGGTCTTGTTCTAGAAGGTTCCCATCTCTACCAAGCATGCTGGCGATTCAGAGTTCACACAACTCAGTTTTGGCACAGCCTCTCTCTTTGGAATGCCCCGGTACCGAGAGCTGCTGCCTGTGATCAAATCTCCACCTACCCTGTAGTGGGGCCATCGTGTACACGTCTTAAAATGTCCCCGAGACGCCAGGCGTCCTGAAGCCGGTTTCCCCTCTGTGTCCACACTCTTCCCCATGTTGTACACACACAATTTAATCGGTGCTTATTGATCAAATTGGTGGACTCTGGCCACGGGCATGGGAGACCCTTGAACAGACTGGAACAGGGACCCCTAATACGTGAGCTACCCGGGCAGAGGTGGGGGATGGCTTCCCAGTGCGTCCATTTGGTGTTTCTCAAAGAGGGTCTGAGGCGTGAGCCAGACTTAAAGTTGTACAAAAACATGATGGGGAGGGGGTGAGGAAAGCAGGGAGACGCACGTTGAGGTGTGTGGTTCTCTGTGTTAGCACTGAGTCATTGAAACTCAATTTAAAAAGAGAAGCCAGGCCGTGCTGAGTTGGGGAGACAGGATTATTGATGACTTCTTCTTTCTCTGCCTCCCACATTTTCTGTAATATGGTTGTATTGCTTTTATAACTCAATTTTCTTTTTCAGGTATAAAATATATGCATATACCGTTAGCCACTTCCACACTGGTTGTTTTTAGCGCATGAGGTCCACAAGCACGAAATGGTTTTAACAGCATGTACTCTAAGCACTGGGGCCACTTCTGCCTGTGCTCACTGAGCGGTGCACAGGTGGCCCTTTTGTATCTGTGGGTTCCGTGGGACTGACCTTCGGGCTTGAGCACTGAGGATTTGGGTACCCGGGACGGGTCCTGGAACGAGTCCCACAAGGATATCAAGGCATGACTGAATTGTGGCCCCAGAGTGGTAGCTTCAGGGCAGCAGTGCCGTGGAGCACTTGGCGGTGAAGGGTCTCAGGCGAGAGAAACCAGGTGGGCCTTTGGTCTGCGCACCAAGTCTGAGATTGTACACCAGGCCTGACAGTCACCCAGAAGAGAGTGTGGCTTCTTGATAGAGGCCTGGCAGGGCCGAGGAAGCCCACCCAGCTGTACCCAGCCTGCATCAGTGTCCCGCACAAGCCAGTGGGCACGGGGGCAATGTCTTCCAGAGGCCCATGGACAAGTGCCATCTTGGCTGCAGGGTGCACCCAGCTCTACCAAGTCCCAGAAGGCCCAAGAAGCCATGCCCTGGCTTTCAGATAACAGAAAACACGAGCACCAGCGAGAGTAGAAAGAGCCCAGGACCACGTGTGTAATTCAGAGGCAGGAACATGCTGTGGACAGTGGCCTCAAAGCTTGGGTAAATCTGAGGGTCCGGGGGAGGCAGACCCTGCCCAGGGGCAGATTTGGGTAGGACGTGTGTCATGTCATCTGTGTTCCAGTGTGGTGCGCACTACCCACATGCCACTGTGCAATTTTATTTTTCTAACTTGATCATGCTAATTATTGTGGCTGCTTAATTTTCAACTAAAATGGATAAAAATTAAATTTTAGTTCCTTAAGCACTGGCCACAGCTCACGTGCCACGTAGCCACATGGGACTGCACAGATACGGAGCAATTTTATCATGGTGGAGAGTTCTGTTGGTCAGCACTAGAGTATTGGGTTGGTGCCTGTTGAGGTTTCTAAATGCCACCTGGCTTCTCTCTGCACTTGGTCAGCTTTCATTTCTGCTTTGGTCCTACCCACCAGAGAACCTGTAGGCACCACCAGGGTGAATGCTTGCTCCCCCGGTCCAGCTGACAGAAACCGCGAGACTGCCTTGCCCTGTCAGTCCAGGCAGACGCACAACGGTCAGCAGTGGCACCATTTGAGTTGGGACCAGGTTGTAGAAAGAGATTCTTTTTCCTGGACCTCTGACTTACTGCTCTTGGTCTCCAAACTCCTTCCAATTGCCTGCCTCAGCCCAGCCCCTCAGCCCACTCACTCTGCAGGGAAGCCTGTTCCTGATGGTTCACGATGTACACTGGACTCCACCAGCTAAGTGGATATTTCTGCCCTTTGGAACGAGAATTATGAATGTATCTTCCCACCACAAATCTAGAAAGAATGAAAGAATGGGTGGCTGAAATTTGCAGGAGTTTTCCAGGTTATTTGTAGGGCTCATGGTGGGGGTCCTGGGCCAGGAAAGGTGGAAGACCCCAGGGTGGGGAGCAGGGGTGGGAACAGTTTTTAGAGTGGGTGGAGCGTCTGACCGGGAGATTGCTCTAATCCTAGTTGGTTCACATCTTTTGAGCCTTAGTTTCCCCATCAGTATTTGGGCTTCTTGTCCTGCTTTGTGCCCTGTTGTTTGGACTTGAACGGGGCATGACATGAGCCCCGGGGACTGTCCTGGCCTTACTGTTGGTTTGCCCACTGCTTCCTCTTGCTGTTTCTGCTGTCCTGTAATTTTTCGCCATCCACCTGTCTGTCTCCGTTAGACTACGCGGTCCTCCTGGGCAGGACCTGTCATGCACTTCTTTGTTGTGCCCAATGTCTGGGCACAGGGCTGGTGCTCAGCAAATACTTAATGAATTGATTGACCCTGCTTCGAGCTGCATTGAGCAAGGGAAGTTTGTCCATGACTCTGGTTGGGTGGGTTGCACTGTGCATGGGTAGTGGGGGCTGGTGGCTGGTGGGCACAACTACATTTTTGTCACTTCAAAGAGGGGAATGGCCCAGGGGCCCCAGGGGAAGTGAAGGTTAGGAAAACCCCTTGTTCTCCCATCTTGCCCTCTTGTCCTCCCACTCTTCCTAGGAAGTGACCAGCAGCCTCATTTTATACGTGGGGAGAGAGATTTGAAGAGGGCAGCTGTGTCCTGGAAGTCCACTGCTTGGTCAGTTGTCTAGCCCTCAGCAGCCCAGGACAAAGGCCCTGCTTCAACAGACTTGAGGATAGATGGTCCTCCCTGGGCCGGCCCATGAAGTGGCTGCCCTGCTAGCATTCACCAGAAACTGGGCCCCACAGGGGACAGGGTGCAGCCATGCAAGGAATGGGTGCCACTCCCCTGCCTGACCCTCGGGTGACTTGGAGACCTTGTGCATTACTTTCCCTTCTTTCAGCATCCTCCAGCCGCATACAACGCACGCCCGCCCCCAACAGCTCTGGATATGTGCAACTAGAAGTTCATGAATCAGGAGCGGCTCTAACTTGCCTGTGTGCCAGGCTTCATGTTCTCCATCCAGCCTTTTGATCCATAACCTTGAGAACTGGTGGGGAGGTGGCATCTTCCCATTTTACAGATGAAGAAACTGAGGGCATGACTTGTTGGGCTAGGGAGTCGCCAGTGCCGTGCAGGCCTGTCTGTCCAACGTCCTTTCACTCCACTGAGAAGGCTGAGGGGCTTGCCGGAGCCTGAGTGAGTGTCAGGGGTTAAACAGGCTTGGAAGATGTCCCTGCTTAAAATCCAGCCCTGCTGGAGGGACAAAGCCTGTCCGTGCGTCTGAGGCACGGCCTGCGTTCCTTGTCTCTTGTCTCTTTCGCAATGGGACTGTGTCTTAGAGTCAAGAGTTTCCATTTCCTGTTGCCTGGCCTGTCCCCAGTCCTGGGCTCCAGGTTAGCGGAGTAGGAGGTTTTTCCAACCCCCACCCCACCCCTCACCTAGCCCAGCCTGTCTGTGCTAGGAGGGCCTGGTGGTATTTTTCCATACCTTCAGCACAAAACAGCTCTGTTTCTTAACCCCAGTCACATCCCACACTCAGCTGGCTGGGGCTGGAGGTGGGCGGGGGGCCATCCATGGGCGGGAGAGGCAGTGACAGCTGTGCCAGATCGGCCCTCTGCTTCCTGACGTACCTGGGCAACGAGGGCAGAGCTGGGCAGTGGTTGGGGTCGCCAGCTACAGATATTAGGCTCACCCTCCTTTTCACAGTCCTTGGGGATCCTTTGTACCACATCTTGTGACCTCCCAATGGGGACCGTGGCAGCCAGTGCCCCTGGTAGAACCAGCATGTTCTGAGATCTGTCAGAGTCCGGACTTTAAGGGGCAAAGCTCCCCCTGCCTCTTGCCCGGTTTTTCAAGGTCATCGAGCATTGAGGTCTTGGCTCTTGTCTCTGACGGTGACTCAGTCTTCTGGTGGGGTTTGAGTCTGGGATTTGGGGGCCATGGAGGCAGAAAGCCCCCCCACCCCGCCAAGAGTACCATCCATCCCAAGATGTCTGTGCTGGTTTGCCGGTAGTTCCTTGTACAATTTATTCTAGAAAGGATGGAGGCCAGCTGTCGTCTGGCTCCAACCGGAGACTGAACCAAAGGAAATGGGCTTGGACTGCAGCCGGAGGGATTTAGGTTAGAGTCAGACAATAAGGAAGGATTTGGGGACAGGTGGTTGGCTCTCAAGAGGCTCCTGCAGGGAGCTTTGTGGGGAAGGATGGGGGCAAGATCGCTGGGAGGCCACGGGTGGATGACAAGACGAGCTCCTCGGCCAGGCTCCGTGGGGCCGGGCCTGGGTGGGAAGGGTGGCTTGTACCAAACAGGCAAAGAGTGGAGAAGCTCAGCTGCCGCCCCCGGCACAGGATTGACACCAACTCCTGGTTCCCCCGGGCCTTTCTTTTATAATTAGTGGAGAGGCTTACAGCTTAACCACTTGGTCATCTTAAACAAATTATGTTTAACGATAAACAGGTAGGCTTAATAGTCCCTTATCGTCGGAACTGCAGCCCTCAAGGATAGGCAGTTACTTGTTACCCCAAGTGGCCAGCCACAGGCAAGGGAGAAGGGAAAGGAGGGAAGAGCAGGTTGGAGGCCCCTGGGTTAGGGGGGTTTCCAGGTTGTCTGGGGCATTCTGAGGGGCAAGGGGTAGAGTCATGTCACTCCCAACCCTTTTCAAGGGTACAGGTGTAACCTGGAGGGATGACAGTGGCAGGGTCAGGAGGAGGCTTCCACTGGGGAGGTAGGAGTCTGGGGTCCAGGGCAGGCAGACGTGTCCAGGGGAACAGGACTGGCAGCCAGGGCACAGGGGCTTCATGGGTCAGAGCGTCCTGCCTCCCACTGCGGGGAGAGCAGGGAAGCGGTGGCAGCATGGAGAGGTCCCCAGCCAGTGGGTGTCCCACCTCCCTGGACGTCCCCCGCCTGCCCCCCTCCACACCCACCTGCCTCCTTCCTCTGGAATCCTGATGGTTCCAAAGTCCACAGGGGAGCTGACTCACCAGGGCAAGGACCTCTGGGGGCTTTGGCCTTGCAGACGGGTGGGGTCGGGAAGAGGCACTGGAAACAGTCATCGACCCGTGCTGCGCCCGCACCTGCCAGGGCTCCGCGCCTCGTCCAGTGGGACCAGAGCCCACATAAAACAGCTCTGGCACCCGCCGTGTCCCAGAAGGCAAAGGCCTTGGAGATGCATTCATTTAGGCAAATATTGAGCACCTCTAGGGCTAGGTTCTGTTGTGGGATTAAGGGATGAGTGAAGTCTCTAGCTTCGGAGCTCATTGTCTATTTGGGGCAGATAAACGTACCTAAATGGAATGTCAGGTAGCGGTGAGCGCCGTGGGCTGGGGGCTGGGGAGTGTAGGGTGTTTGCTCTTTCAGGTGGCCTGGCCTCTTTGAGGACAGTGAGCCGGGGAAGGCATCTGGCACAGGGGCGTGAGAGCTGCAAGCCGCAGGGACTGTCCCAGGCACCAGTCCTCCAGGTGGTGGTGGACAGAGGGAGGGCACTGCCATCGACGCCTGGCCCAGTCCTCCAGCTCTGAGGCTGTGTGCAGCAGGTACAAACCCTCAGAGCGGAGGGTCCTGCCCGGGCCCCTGGCTCTCTACAGGAAGCAGCAACAGTCAGTGTTCGCTTTTCTTCCCAGTGCTCGTTTCTGGAACATGCCCTGGGTGCCCAGCACCAAGTCGTGCGTCACTTCTCATACTCGGCACCCTAACCCGATGAAGCCATGGTACCCCTATTTTCCACATATGGAAGGTTAAGCTCAAAGAGGTGACAAGATGTGCCCCAGACAACCCGCTAGTAGATCCAGCATCAGGATTTGAACCCAGGTGTGTCTGCTCCAAAGCCAGGGCCTTTTGCCTCTGCCCTTGTGTTGCTCCCAGAGGGCTCCAAACTTGACTTTCATGATGTTGCGTAGACTGGCCATCCAGCTGGTGTGCCCAGTGCAGACCTGGGCTCAGGGGGACGGGCAGCCGGGCGCCAGTGGACCATGTCTCCCTCAGGTCATCAGCCTGTGCTGGGGGGATGGTGAGTCAGCAGTTCCTGTGACCTCCCTTGTGGTCCAAGGGATGTTTTTAGAAACCTCAAGTGGCCAGTGACTTCCTGTGGTTACTCCTTGCACCCTACCCCAGAGGTGGGGGGAATCTAAGAGGCATCCCCAGGGGCTTGGGGTAGGGAGCACGAGCATGCGCTCACCTTGCATGGTACAGGCAGGTCAGACCTGCAGGCGTGACCCCATAGCCCTTCACAGCACTGGGTGGCCTCTGTGCACCTGCCTGCTCTGCTGTGGCTGACGTCCCCTGGCCCGGTCCTGGGGAGGGGACGAGTGGTCGAGTTGTTCTGTGGGCGGGGCCCTCAGCTGAGAGTTAGGGCCTCTGGCAGGTCTGCTCTGTGCTCTGTCACCAGCTTGCTGTGTGGCTTCACCATGTCACTCGCCCTCTCTGTAGATTCCTCATCTACAGAATAGGAACAGTAGTGTCCTTTGCCTGGTTTCCCTTCAGGGCCCCGTGTTTCAGTTGAGGTTGCGGTGGAGGAGCAGGGGTGTGCGAGAGGGGGTGCATGATGTGTGCATGGTGCGTGCATGGTGTGGGCATGTGGGGCTCGGGGGAGGAGGGAGGTGCTGACTCAGGCTCTCCTAACTGTGTCCTGGAGGAGGGAGCTGGGCCAGGAGCCAGATTCAATGCGGGGGCCTCTCCTCAGAGCTTCCTAAGCCATGCTTGGGAGGAAGGCCTTGCTCCCTGGTGCCCCACACCCTCCTGGGGGAAGGAGGAGAGCTGCTCTGTGCTGCCAGACAGGCTCAAGGGGTCCCAGCTGAAACTGTTTCCTGTCCCCCTCTCCACTGTTACCCCACTAGTTGGGAGACACCTCTTGGCATCAGTCAGGGCAGAGAGCTGTCAGACAACCCCAGTTCTGGATTCTGGGAACAGGAAAGGGGACAAAGTCACAAACCCAGGCCCCAGCATCCCAAATAGGTCACGACACCAGCATAGGACCGTGGACCAGGTCACAGCCACCCAGGGGCAGGCAGTGGTTGTGAATTGGGGGGTAGAGAAGCCGCAGGTGGATGAAGGATGTCCCTCTTGTCATTTAAGCCTCACTGGACATCCTGCCTGCGTCCTTCAGAACATGACGTGGGGGTAGATTTTGAGAACACGGCTCCAGGGGGTCATCTGGTGTGTGTGGGAGGGAGGGGGCTCTTCCTGCTTCCCGGGGTTGGTTCTCAGGCAGACTCGGTGCTGTGCTGCTGGGAAGGGGCCCTTGAGGTCCCCTGTGTCTGCGCTGCCGCTGCCGGGGATTTCCATGCAGCTTGTGGGCTCGGCCCTCCAGGTGCCTGAGAACACGTGCTGACTCCCATCCTGAGCCCAGGCCCCACCAGGCTTCACTGTTTGCTTTAGCCCAGCCTGCGGCCCTGCCAGGTCAGCCAGTCCCCGCAGAGCTCTGCCCTGGGCTTGTTCTCACGGGAGGGGCGCCTGGCTGCTAAGGGGGGGTTACCGTCCCGGCCCGAGAACAATGGGGGCAGGGTCACCTGCCATGTTTTCTTTGCCCCTCCCAAGTGAGGACAGGGTTCCCAGGCCTGTGAAAGTCGGAAACCCAGAGGTTTCTGCTGAAAACCTGCTCCCATATGGCACGGGCTTGCCCCCGTGCGTGTGAGACCTCGCCGTGCCGCTGGGCTCCGCAGAGGCTGCTGAGAGATGGCCCAGGCGGGCGGGCGGGTGGGCAGGGGAAGCCCAGAGGTGGACGGGAGGACAGTCGTGCACAGGGCTGCCGAGCGCTGACTGCAGGGGCAGGGCTCAACTCAGTCACTGACAAGGAGGGAGAGTGGTTTGGGTGTAAGGCAGTGGTTTTGAAACTTGGCTGAACATAATGTTAGAATCACCGTCCCGGCTCCAGACTATTTCTCTTGGAACTGTGGGGGTAAGACCCGGGCATCAGTATTTTTCCAAGCTCCCCTGATGATCTCAACATGTAATCTAGGTTAGGAAGCAGTATGGGGACCCCTAAAGTGTGCAGCAAGGGCGGGGGCAGGGTGCCACTTTCCCCGCTGCCCAACAGGGGTGCTTGGGGTTTAGCCTAGGTGTGACCAGCACTGCAGGGCCACCATGGGGGGGAGAAGGGGTGTGTTTTGTACACAGCCCACCTGTGACACGGTGGCGGCTGCTCTGGCTGGCTGCTTCCTCCCCGGACTGAGGGATGGCAGGTCACTGGGCACGTTACTACAGGGACCCAAGAGGAGTTAACCTGCAGCAGGATCCGAGGGGAACAGAAAACAGGCTCGAATGAGCCCAGGAGTGGGGCTCTTGACACGGGAGCCTGTCTTGCTGGGCTCTCTGAAGGAGCTGGGGCTGGTGGGCAGTGCACCGGGTCCTGGGAATGCAGTTGCGTTTCTTGAGTGTGCTATGGAGGAGAAGGGCGTGGGGAGAGGCGCTGGGCTGGGCGCAGAAGTCATGGTTCTGGGCAGAGGAAAATGTGAATTTTAGGGAGGTGTCACCTGCCCAGGTGGGGGGACCCCAGCAGTCTGCCCTCATTTTACGGAGAAGGAGGTAGGCAGAGAAGTCAGAGGTAGTCCCGGTAGAACTGAGCTGAGCCCGGGTCTTCAGACCCTGCACGGACATCCTGGCGCACCAGTCTCCGGCAACTACTTTAGCTGCCTTCCTCCTTCTAGATACTTCACGTAGGTATTGGAGCAAATCTGGGAACGCAGATAAGCAGAAGAGAAGTTAATGAAGTCCCCTTTGCAACAGCCTGTCTCTGGTCTCAGGAAAGACAGGTTGCATTGCTGCCTCCAGTCCCAGCTTCTGCTCCTTCCTGGGGAGAGACCGAGCGCAGGTGAGCGGGGCCTGCGGCTGGTGCAGGTGTCGGGGTGGCACTGCTGGGCCCTCGCCAATACCTTGCTTGTAAACTGCGCTGCCCTCTGAGCCACACCCTGGTCACCTGGCCTGAGGTGAGAGGGCAGCGGGGAAAATGCCAGGAATTCCTTCTCCCTGCCAGGCACACACCCTCCTTAGACGGGAAGATGGAAGGCCCGAGCCCGGCACCCCCATCACCCTCCACTAAGGCAGCCGCTGCACAGCAGATTCACTTCTGGAACTTTGTAAGAGCCATGCCCAGGTCAACAGAATACCTGTGGGTGGGGCCCAGGCAGAGTATTTATTTAAATTCCAAGGTGGTTCCATTGCCAGTCCAACCTGGGCTGAGAACCACGATGCCTGTGTGGTATCCAAGCCTCAGTTTCCTCATCTGAAAGCAATCCCAGCTCCCCTTCCCCCACCCCCCAATTAACTATAAGGGAATAGTTTGAGGATTTGGGTCATTCTGGGATGGAGAATGGATGGGAGTGGTGATACTTGAGAGCTTGGCCACTGGAGTTTGCAGTTCTCGAATCTGTCTTGGGAATAAGAGGGTTAACAGGTGGACACTTTCTCCGAAGGGCTGTCCTGTCATCTGGGCAGACCACTGCCCGCCAGCCCTTCCCGCCCCCTCCCCTTTCTCCAGCTTCACGGGAGATGAGCGCCTTCCCATCCTCCCTTTATCTGTTCCTAACTTCCGTGGCGTTAACAAAATTTGAAAACCATCGTATTAAACAAGCCCAAACTGCAAATATTTGCCTAAAAAATGCCTGAGATAGGTTTACTCATTTCCTTCTGCCCGTCCTGCCAAGAGCTCCCCCACTGGGCTCCCCACACAGAGGGGCTCCTCGCTGGAGACCAGGTGGACAGACACACCAGACACACACGGGGTGAAGCTGGGGGCTGGGAGGGAGTTGGACGCGTGTGCGGAGATGCTGCCTCCTGTCTGCGCCTGGCCTGTCTCACCTGGGAGGCTGGGGGTGGGCAGTGGTGGCATTTCCTTCCCTCAGCAGCCTGCCCAACTTGCTTGGCTGGCTGGGAAACTGGTCAGGGTGGCTGGGGAGCCTCTGGGGTCAGCAGTCAGCGTGAGCCTTCTGCGGTCTGGGCTGGGGCATCGCGGGTGTGTCCATTTCCCCTGGCCCTGACTCCCAGCTGTCGGGTGGACAGCGGGTACCTGTGGAGCCACAGTCCCCCATCCCTTCTCCCATGTGCCTTGAGGGAGCCAATTCGTCATGCTGGGAATGTTCAGTTTTCTCTGTTAAAACAGGAAGTGGTGGGAAGAGATGGCAGGTGTGAGGAAGGTTGGGGACAGTGTCTCCTGTTGTCACCCAGTCCTGTCCTCCAGGCACAGCGCTGTAAACCCCTAGCCCTTCTCCACCCCTATCCAGTGCATGCCAGTCCGTCTGGTTTAACCCCCGGGACTAGCGATCTTTGCTCCTGGGTCTCAAATCACCACACAGTCTGGAGTGACAACACTGATTGCAGGTGTGTTTATCCAGTGCTTACCCAGAGACTTGTTGCTAGCAGTGGAGACACCCCCTCTGATTCAGACCCAGATCAGTCCTACCTTTTCCACGAGTGCAGGTCTGCACCTGTGGCTTCCTAGAGCTCAACCTGAGCCACGGTGGCGTTGCTGTACCTGGGATTGATTGAGTGTCCTCAGAGAGGAGGGCTTCCAGGTTTTAGTAAGGACAGTGCCCAGGGGGAAGCAAACTTTCAATCCATGTTGACTGTTCTATTCCTCCTCCTGCTCTCAGCACATCCACCGCCTTGGTGGAGAGTTTCCGGAGGGGACAGGCCTCCCTTCCTGCAGGAAGGACAATCCAGCCATCCAGGGACCTCTCCTAGCACCACTGCTGCTTGCTCTGTCGTCTTGACCCCCTTCCTCGGGGCTCTCCTGCCCCCCTCACCTCACCCTCCCCAGCTCCTGGCCCTCTGCCCTGTCTTCTCAGCCTGCTGAGCCCCCACTCTCCCACCCAAGGCCAGTTGGATGCTGGGGGTTCAGCAGCCGCCTGTGAGCCCCACCACTGCTGGGACTGAGCCTCTCCTTCCTGCCCTTTTGCTAGATGAAGGCCCCCCCTTCAACTGATGAATTTAGTTAAAAGCCAATTACAGAACCCTGCTGGAAGGTCTTGGGGATGAAGGGGCACTAGAGGGTTAGTCAGTTGAGCTAGAGAATATACCCTCATTTAGTCATTTATTCACACATTTAACAAATATTTGTTGAGCAGCTGTTAATATTATGTGGCAGGCACTGGGAACATAGCAGTGGGAAAGAAAACAGATAAGAGTCCCTGCCCTGGTGGAGCTTACATTCTAGGGGAGTGTCTGCCGGCCTGTGGGTATCTCCCATGCAGCTGCCTGGGGTGTCATTTCACCTGCAGCGGGAAGCCCACCTGCATCCCCCTGCCCATCTATGAATAGTACCGTGGCTGAGAGCCCAACTGCCTGGGCTCCCGTCCCAGCTCCGCCACTCACTAGCTGTGTGACCTTGGGCAGGTGCCTCTGTTTCCTCATCTCTAAAATGGGGAAACAACAGTATCTGCTTTACAGGATATGAAGATTCGGTGAGCTAAGTGATGTAAAGTGCTTAGATCAGTGCCTGTCTTCACAAGTGCTCAAATAGCAACTTATTCTCTGTGAAATAAGGATGCATAAGTGCTGCCCACCCCTTCACAAGGGGTGAGGAGGTAGCTAGGAGGGCCAAGTGAGAGGAATGATATTTCATCAATACCTTCCAGGCCAGAGGGACCAAGTGAGCGTCGATGGAATGGATTATGGATTGGTGCAGCCAGGGATGGTAAGGGAGGTTCCCCTCGTGAACCACCAACGATCTGTGGGTCCAGTGGGACCATAATCGAGCACAATTGCTGAGCTGCATTCTGCATACAGGAGAGAGTTCTGTGATCCTGGAGTGGTGGCGGCTGGGGGAGCTGGAGGCAGGGCCAGGCGTAGCTGTGGGTGCCAGGCAGCTGCAGTCCCCAGCCAGGCTGACGTCTTGATTTCAGTCCCCCTCCCCAGCCTATAAAGGGAAAGGCCCCACCTCAGCCCTGCCTGCCCTGTCTGTAGGTGGGCAGCGTGTCCCAAAGCCCTGGATGTGCCCACATGTCAAGATGAGTTTCTCCAGAAAGGGGACACCCAGCGACTGCTGCAGGAAGCCTTGGGTCCCTGAGAGAGGAGGGGGTGTCTGGGAACCCAGCTTATGTGGACAGAAAGGGCCTGGGAAGGTGGGTCAGGGCAGCTGGATGTCTGAAACTCTAGGCAAGGCACGGATATTACCTCGCTGGACGGGTAGGACGGGTACTGCCTCTCCAGAGGGCTGGCTGGAGTGGCTGGACTGGTTTTAGGGCACTGTTTTTTCAGCTGGTGGAAGGGGTGGAAGTATGCCCAGGCCTTCTTCCTGTGGCCTTTATAGGAACAGGGGATAGGATACAGCAGTTAGGACCCAGATGGGCCTAGGTTCTAGTCCTGGCTTTACTGCGTTTAGCACTGCAACCTCGGGCTACCTCCTTAACCTCTAAGCCTCAAATCCTCGTTTGTAAAATGGAAAAAATGATAGTTATCTTCCCAGCAGGATTCTGTCCTTGTTAAATGAGCTAAAGGCATATAAAATGCTTAGCATAGCACTTGGCACATAGTAAGCCCTCAATAAATCACAGCTGCTTTATGATGAGGGTGACAGAGGCAGGGAACTCTATTCCGTCCCCAAACAAGAGCTGGGCCTGGGCTGTGCACAGGCCTTCCTTCTCCCATCACACTCCAGGCTTGTATGGAAAATGAAAATATTGTCTTGTGTGAATTTGGGAGCCAAGTTAAAGAATCCTGCGAGTGAACAGGGGCCGCCTCCTCCCGCGAAGGCTGTTTCCCTAACCCCGGGGACGGGACGCCTTGTCTAACAGGGTGTTTGCCTGGCTCTCCCATGTCCCTCCCCATAACCCACGGATGGCCTCAGCCCCGGGTCAGCTTTTCTGTGCTGGGGGACCGATGAAGTCCTCCTCCTCATCCTGTGTGATCCCAGCCATGATCAGTGGGGTGTCCCAACCAGAGCCTCAGCTACTCGTGGTGGGAATGGGGAGCTGGCACCCCAAGTTCACATCTGGACCTCGGCTTCCTGAGCCTAGTTTTCTCCCCTGCCAAGCGATCACAGGAAGAGCTAGTTAGGTAATACATGTATAAACGCCCCAGCAAGGGGTGTGTGACATACCGCAGCACTGACACTGCTTCTCCCCCCAGCACTGGGCTGGGACCAAGCTGATTCCCAGGTCAGCTGGGGAGCCATGGGCAGGGGGCAACAGGGACACGGGGGGAGCCCAGGGAGCGGGCAGAGCAGGGCAGGGCAGGGAGGCTTGAAGTTGTAGACTTGAAACCACAGTCTGCAGCCTAGCCCAGCTCTTAACCTCTCTCCACCCAGTGGGTGTATTGCCACCACTGTCTTTGCGAGGATGGTGGTGCACCCAGCTCCCAGGAGCGAGGGCCCTTGGGAATGCCTGCCTCCCGCTGGGTGAGCACACAGAGATAAAGGAGGTCACGGGAAAGTGAGCCACGGCCCAAAGCGTAAAAGGCAGGAAGCCCAGCTCTGCACCTCACCACACTCCCAACCTTAATGCCCTCTTTTGTTTGATGTCTCCTTAGCACTTACTAAATGATCCTCAGCTCACAGGTTACCTTTGGCAAGCTAGTGTTTCCCAGGGGAGAGGTGTTGGCATTGTGGGTGGGGTTGTCCTGTGAATTGCAGGGCCTTCAGTATCTGTGTCCCCTGCCCACTTAATGCCAGCAGCACATGGCCTTTCACCCACTAGAATGAACGCTGGGGAAGGCGGGGGTTCTGTTCATTCCCGACAGTATCCCCAGCACCTAGAACAGCACCTTGCACATGTAACGCCCCGCTCAGCGTCTCCCAACACTCCTAGAAGGCACTGCCACCCCTAGTTGAGAAACGCCTGTTCCAGTCATACGTTCAGCCATACCCCTGATGGGTGGTGGCCACCCCTGGTCTGAATATTGTCATTATCAGAAACTGATTATTACTGCAAAGGATAGCCCATTGGGAGGTAGCTTATTATCTACAAAAGTCAGCCCCATTCCTTCTGAGACCTTGGCCTTGGTTAATATACTGTCTGACACCCGGAATTGGAATTAGGTGCCCCCAGTGTGGTGTGGTCTCACCCTGCAGGGAACAATGGGCTCGTTACCTCCCAGCCCTGGGTAGGCCTGGAGTTGACATGGCCTGAGATTGCATTTGCTTTTGGCAGCCACCCTAGTGTTTGTTGGTTCATGGTCAGCTAAAACCCAAGGACTAGTCTTTTCCAATCCAAAGTGTAAGATTTGAAAGTTTAAAAGGACACTCTCGACTTGTTAATTCTGGCCCTTGTTTCTAGTCCAGATGATTTTTGAGTCTCAGTACTGCCACTGCCATGTGTTGGCTCTCTTCCCATCACGTGTTTATCCTCAGTTTTGCGTCCTCTGAGCACTGGATTGCTAAGCCATCTCTGTACTCACGTGCGGCTGATTAAAATATTGAAGAGGCCAGGCATGATTATGGAGACCTCGGTCCTGGTCGATAATGATCAGTACTTCCTGGGGTTGTTTGTCTGCCTTTGAATGGACCCAATTAATCCTTCCCTCCCCCCACGTTTCTCTGTCTTGTCCACATGAATGTCTTTAAATCCATCTGTTAGCTGCCTTGCTGATATCTAGATTTATTGCATTCCACAAAACTTCAAGGCTTTGCGGCAACTTTGGAGAAGGAGATGCACTCAGCTGAGCGTGACTGGGTCTCGGTGAATCTGTATTAGCTCCTAGTGCCCACCACTTCCTCTTCCGAATGTTCCAGACATTCTCCTCTCCCCACTCAGAAGTTTGCAAGAGTTCAGGTTTGTTTTCCAAGTCTCTAGAATCCACCCTTTTCCTTTTTGTGAAAATAGGGACAGCTTGTCTTCTGACACCTTTCCTGTGCCCCACGGTTGCACGGGGACAACCAGAGGTGGTGCTGCGGTGTCACCTCTGGTCAGTCATTCAGTTCCCTGCTCATGGTGTCCTCGTGTGCCCTTTCCGTGTGTTTTCGGCTGTCCAGTTGCAGATTGTTTCTGAGATAACAGGTGGAGGCCGGTTCTGCGTCCCCACCATCTGTTTGACACTAACACGCAGGGCCTGGCTCTTCCTCATGCTATTGCTCCAGACGTAGATTTGATGTTTCCAGAAACCCACCAGATGGTCCTTAGTGCTTATGTTAACTCCCAGCAGCCCATTGGTGTTTGCGTGTCCTGGTCATTGTGTGTGCGAGTGGCCTGGCTGGCTGGACCGCAGCTCTCTGAGGCAGAGTCTGATGTGACAGTCCCGCCTTCCCGCGCTGCAGCTCTGCAGCCTTCACGGCCTCAGGGACGCTCTGGACATGCCAGAGGACGCAGGGCGGTGAGCGGTGTGGTCTCATGGCTTGTCCGACAAGCGTGTCATCGTGGGAAATTCTTCACCGAGTACGCAGATCCGTTTACAAGGGCCCGCTGCTGCCTGTGCGGACTGCACGTTCCTTCAGAACAATCCACCCTTCCCCCTTTTCCCCACCCAACCCCAGCCATGCCTTGGGTGGGTTAGGAATAAGGTTAGTTGGTCTCCCTCCTGTTCCATCCCTCACTCCTGCCTCCTCTCCCTCAGTCCTTGTCTTGATTTTTGTAGGGAATTTGAGTGCCTAGTCTCTGGTCTGGATGACCCATCCTGGGGCCCTCCTTGGGGACAGGGCTCAAGCCCTAGATGTAGAGCTCCTTATGGGGCTTCTGGTCCAGGCTCTGCTAGCCGACACAGCCCCATTGGTAGGTTGGGGTAAGTGGTGGGCAGAGCTGAAGGATGGGGCAGAGTCAGAGACTAGTCAGATGGAAACAGGTTTGGCCATTGTCAGTATTGCTGGAGCAGATAAGGCCTCCAGGGACGTCGCCAGATGGCCTCTCACCTACTGTCCACACTTGTTGCAAGCTCTGTGGGGACTGACAGCACAATTTTGAGTCACCCTGAAATGTATTTGCCACCTTCTGATCTGTCCTTTCCCAGACAATTGCTGAGCCCAGGGCAGAGAGAGAGGGGTACAGGGAAGAGAGGGAAGCGGGAGCCTGTTGGGGGAGAGGGTGGGCTGGAGTCCCCAGCATGGGCGAGAGGACCTGCTGGTCTGCATGCCCCCAGGGGACAGAGCTAGAGGCACTGGGCGGACCTCGGCAGGTATCCTGCAGTGGGCTGAAGAGTGTATGGGGATCCCTCCCGGGCCAGCTCTGAACTTGGCCTCTGCAGGCAGAACACGCTCTGTGGAGGGCTGAGAGGGGCGTAGGGGACCTCCTGTGTGTCTGCATCACAGCTGCCTTCTTTGAGAGGCAGAATAGTCTAGTGCAGCGGTTCTCCAAATGTGGTCCCTGGACCAGTAGCGTCAGCAATCACCTTATTAGAAATGCCCCTTCCCAGACCTGCGGAATCAGAAACTCGACGGGTAGGGCCCAGCAATCTGTGTTTAACAGGCCTCCAGGTGACTGTGGCGCGTGCTAGTAAGTTTGAGAAGCACTGGCTCAGTGAAAGAATACACTTTGGGGCCCGACTGTCTGGGTTCATATCCTTACCAGCTCCGTGACCTTGGGCAAAACCTGTCTGATCCTCTCAATGTTTCATCTATAAAAGGAAGACATTTATAACTGCTACCTGGTTATTGTGATAATTAAATGAGAGTGCTAACAAGGAGTTTGATGCAGTGCTGTCTCTCAGAAAGCATCTGTGTGACCTCAGCTCTGACCCTTATTGTCTGTCTCTCCCTCTCTTTTTAGGTAGTTTCTGATGCTGCAGGACAGGGCGTGGCCATCACAGGGAACCAGACCTTCAACAACTGGAACTGGCCCAATGCGATGATTTTTGCAGCCACGGTCATCACCACCATTGGTGAGTCTTCTGGAACCTTTAGTGGGATACCCACTCCCATGCCTAGCTCATTGGAACCCTATAGGAGCCCAGCTCTGTCAGGGGTAAAATCAAGCCAGTTGCAGGCTGTCCTTTTGACACTTTCCTGGGGATTCAGTAAGTCCTTGGCGACCAGCTCTGCCTGGGAGGCTGTTGCCATGAGTCCTGACCTGGGCTCTTTGAGCAGGAACAGTGACATAGCTGATACCCAGAGCCTTGTGGGAGACTGAGCAGGCTGCTCACTGTGCAGACCCAGATCATGCTCACTCACCAAGCTAGGTTTCCATTCTGGTTCTCTATGGCGGCATCGCCAGCCAGCCCAGAAGTTGGTGGCTCAAAACACAGCTTCTTATCCTTCACCTTCCTGTGGGTTGAGTCGGCTCAGCTGGCCGCCTCTTGCTCGGGCTGTCCAATATGGCGGCAGTCAAACGATAACTGGGAAGGAGTCATCTGAAAGCCCAACTGGCCTGAGGGTTCCTCCCGTCACAGGTTCGTCAGTTGATGCTGGCTGTTGGCTGGGAATGAAAGCATAAGGCCTCTGCATGTGGCCTGGGCACCTCACAGTGCGGCAGCTGGGCTCTAAGAGGGCAACCCCAAAGGGAGCATGTCCAGGGAATCAGGAGAAGCAGCAGGGTCTTAGACCTCGCCTGTGCAGTGTCACTGCCTCCTTGACCGCTTCCGTGGGCAAAGCCCCGAGTCAAAGGAAGGAACACTGGACTCTGCCTTGATAGGAGCAGTTGCATAAGAAGGAAGGGAACTGAGAATGGTCTTTGGAGACTGGCTGCCACAGTACCTCTGGGGCGTCTACACGGAGAGGGGCCTCCTCTGGTTCTTGCGGCAGTACCGTACGGATTCTTGGGAGACCTGTGGATGGTGGGGGCATAGTCTCTGCCTGCAGGAAGCTCCCAGTTAGATGGAGGAGACATGGCCCGTACTGTCATAATTGCTTTGTAATGATCATAATCAGGGTGTGATCAAGGGAAATATTACTTAAGTACTGATATTAGGTCAGTATCTTTTTTTTTTTTTTTTTTGGGTCAGTATCAATTGAGCTTAGAGGACTGGCCTTGAGCTGGGAGAGTGTGTGTATGTGTGTGTGTGTCTGTGTGTGTAGTGGACACGGGCTCGGTGTGGGTCCACCCCTCCTGCTGTGGCTCTGTTCCCGACCTCACTTTCTCCTTCCTCAGGCTATGGCAATGTGGCCCCCAAGACCCCCGCTGGTCGCCTCTTTTGCGTCTTCTATGGTCTCTTCGGGGTGCCACTCTGCCTGACGTGGATCAGTGCGCTGGGCAAGTTCTTCGGGGGACGTGCCAAGAGGCTGGGCCAGTTCCTCACCAAGAGAGGCGTGAGCCTGGTATGTCCCCAACCCTAGGTGCTGGGCAGAGATAGGGGACGGTGACAGGTGAGGGGAGGACGAGAAGGCTCAAAGAATTGGACGGGGGTATTAGGACAGGCGGCAGGAGGGCAATTTCAGAGCTCTCTGGGTCAGGCTGGGAGTACCCCTCCCTCCCTCCTCCTTTACTGGCGGGAAGCCTCCCAGGCCGGGTACCCAGCTGGCCTCCCCTCAACGCCTCCCCGGCCCTCTGGGTGCCACTGCTGGGCTTCTCAAGTCTCCGCTGTTGTCTGACTTGGCCTCCTGCCTCCCGGTCAGCGGCAGGCGCAGATCACGTGCACGGCCATCTTCATCGTGTGGGGCGTCCTGGTCCACCTGGTGATCCCGCCCCTCGTGTTCATGGTGACCGAGGAGTGGGACTACATCGAGGGCCTGTACTACTCCTTCATCACCATCTCCACCATCGGCTTCGGTGACTTCGTGGCTGGTGAGTCCTTGCCTCTGCCTCCCCTCTTGTCTCTGCTTCTCCGGTTGCAGCGCAGCAGACCCTTGCTGGGGGCCCTGGTAGGCGCCCTGTGTTCTGGGCACTTCTCCTACCCTCCTACCCCTACCCGGGGTTCTCAACCCACCCGGCCAGTTGTAGGAGGAAACTGAGGCACAGAATAATTGCAGAAAACTCTTTCTGGCTCATTCCCTTTCTTAGATATGGCTTTTCCCCTGTTCAGGCTCTGATCTCCTCTGTTCTCCCCTGACTCCTGAGCTTGGGTTCCTGGAGGGCTAGAAGTAGGGCCTTCAGCCTGCAGGGTTTGTGCTTGTCCCCCAGGAAGCCCCCTCCCCACCCTCTGCTCCCCGCAGCCTTTCATCCTTGAGGGGAGCTGTCCTGGAGCTTCGCTCTTGGCACAGGCAGCTTAAAGACAAGGGAGGCCTTCTCCCCGGCTGCCCTGCCCCCCAGCCCTGCCCCTTCCTCCTCCTCCGCTCCTAATCCAGGGAGGCGATAAGATTCTTTGGCCCCTTTGTCTGAAGGCCTGCGACCAGCTGGCCCCAGCCACTCACATACTTGTGCCTGTGGCCTGCGCTGCATCTCGGTTCTTAATCTTCTTGACACCCTCTTTGGCCCTGTTGACCTCAGCCTCTGCTCCAGGGGCCTCTGTTCTCTACCCCTCCCCCTCCCCAGAGGGCAGGGGGAGGTCGCCAGCCTTGTGCCCTGCCGTATGTGGAATCTGGGAGGATGCAGCTTGAGTGTGTGGGAGGAACAGACAAAAGAGGCACACTCCACTGCCCCTGCAAACCTGGGCCTGCTGTCTTGGGAGGGGCATAACCCTGCCACCGTGTAGCCCCTGGGCCCCAGAGCAGGCTGGGGAGAGTCTTTGTATGAGGGAAGCGCAGCAGAATAGTTAACCGTACTTTCTCAGCCCCAGCAAGACACCAAACCTCGGCCTCAGTTTTCTCATCTGTAAAAGTGGTAAAAATAATGGCGCCTACCACACAGGATGGTGGGAAACCAGTTAATACGCGTCAGTACTGAGGGTAGGGCCTGGCTGTGTTTTAGTGTGTGCCCTCGTCATCGTCGTCATCAGACTCTGTGATCAGGGGCCTTGGGCACGACTCACAGCACCCCTCCGCCGAGCCCCCTGCCCTGGGGGACCGTAACCTAACGAGGGGGCAGCCCCTCTGTCCCATCAGAGGGCGGAGATGGATCAGAATGGTTGTAAATGTTAAGTCACGAAGGAAATCTCAGATGACCCTGGACAGTAGCAGAACCATCAGAGCTGTGAGGGGTACCCCGGGAAGGCCCCTGGAGCAGGAAGGGGACGAGTGGACAGAGCCCTCCAGGCTAAGGGAAAAGCCAAGTCTGAGGACGTCGGGGTGGCAGACCAGACCTTCCAGGGGAATAAAGACGGTTCAGAATATTTCCTGCCAGGGTCAGTGCTGCCTGGGTCACCTCGACCCAAGCATCAGCCTCATTCATGCTAAACAGCGCATCCCATCCGTCCCCAGCTAAGGGGATGCCAACGGCCCCTCCTGTCATGTCCACCCGTTCAGTTTTAACCGACGGTGACACACACACAGAACAGCTGGGGACAGTAGAATAAGGGACTGTGATGCAGCTACTCATGACCTGTGTCTTGACCCGTGTGTTGGTTACATCACCAGTTTCCCAAAGCCCCTTTAACTTCCCTCAAAAAGTCACTGTCCTCATTTTCTGTAGTTGAAGAAACTGAGGCTCAGAGACAGGCTGGCGGCTGGGAGGGGCCTTGAGTGACGGTCCCAGGCCCTCAGGGAAGACGGTGTGGCGCGGGCTCTGGAACAGGCCCCTCCCGTGCTCTGGCATGACGCCTGCTCAGATAACACAGCGTGGCTCTTGCACATTTCTGGGTCCCTGCTGACCCTTCCTGACCTCTGGGCTTCCTGTCCTCTTAGGTGTGAACCCCAGCGCCAACTACCACGCCCTGTACCGCTACTTTGTGGAGCTCTGGATCTACCTGGGGTTGGCCTGGCTGTCCCTCTTTGTCAACTGGAAGGTGAGCATGTTTGTGGAAGTCCACAAGGCCATTAAGAAGAGGCGGCGGCGGCGGAAGGAGTCCTTCGAGAGCTCCCCCCATTCCAGGACAGCCCTGAAGGTGGCGGGCAGTGGGGCCTCCAAGGACGTCAACATCTTCAGCTTTCTGTCCAAGAAGGAGGAGACCTACAACGACCTCATCAAGCAGATCGGAAAGAAGGCCATGAAGACGAGTGGGGGCGGGGAGAGGGGCCCGGGCCCAGGGCTGGGGACTCAGGGCGGCGGGCTGCCAGCCCTGCCCGCTTCCTTGGCGCCCCTGGTGGTCTACTCCAAGAACCGGGTGCCCAGCTTGGAAGAGGTGTCACAGACACTGAGGAGCAAAGGCCACGTGTCGAAGCCGCCCAGCGAGGAGGCTGGGACGCGGGTCCCCGCAGACGGCTCCTCCACCTCCGAGGTGCTCGGTAACCAGCTGGACCGCATCAGCGAGGAGGGCGAGCTGTGGGACGCCCAGGACTACCACCCGCTCATCTTCCAGAACGCCAGCATCACCTTTGTGAATGAGGAGACTGGCCTCTCGGATGAGGAGACCTCCAAGTCCTCGCTGGAGGACAACCTGGCAGAGGAGGAGAGGCCCCCGCAGCGGGCAGAAGCCGAGGCGCCCCTGAGCATGGGCGAGTTCCCCTCCTCGGACGAGTCCACCTTCACCAGCACCGAGTCTGAGCTCTCCGTGCCCTACGAGCAGCTGATGAACGAGTACAATGAGGCGAACAGCCCAAAAGGCACGTGAGGCAGGGCCGGCTCCCCACCCCACCTTCTACGGCTTCTTTCCCCTCACCCGGGGTGTCCTGTCATGGCTGGGACCCCTGGCCCCTGGTGGGGGGCAGCCCTGGAACTGGGGGTGGGGGGCCAGGGGCCTTTTTACCTTCCATCCCCTCCAGCTAGATGCTACCGATGGTAACGGCACCTGCCCAGGACAGGGCCCCTGTCCTCCCGCTGATGGTACTCTGGCTGTGGGGGCGTCTGTCCTGAGCTTGGCTGGTGTATGTGATGGTTCACAGATCTGCGGGCTGGCAGGACAGGCGGGCGCGGTGACCCCGAGGAGGCCTGTGCCTGCATGGGTCTTCACCCCGTCATTTGGTTGAATGTCACGGTTCTCTGAGGCCAAGGCCTCAGCTCCTAGAGTTCCCCAGTATCACTGAGCAACTTCTGTGGGCCTGGTACTGAGCTACACGTTTTGGAGAGGGAGGTGGGTGTGTAAGTCCCAGTTCTGCCTTTTCGAGCTCTAAAGTGTTTTGGGGAGGTCCAGCGGTGACATGGGGGCTGGGCATCTCAGCACCGCAGCAGTAGCAGCCCCGCCTCCCCTCCCGCCAAGGACAATAGAGCAGAGACTGCGCAGGGAAGGAGAGAGGAGATGATGGGCAGAGGCTGGAACAGTCCTGATTCTAAGGACCTGGAACAAGTCAGTGTCTCAGTGCCCAGGGTCTCAGTCCCACTTGTGGTCTGCCCAGCTGAGAGCCCCGTCCCCTGTCTCAGGCCAAGCAATGGCAGATGCAAGGCTTTCTGCCCCACTGCCCCCCAGGTGGTAGAAGGAAGGGAGGGTGGCAGGGCGTGGCCACTGGAAGCTGGGCCTCCCGGGGCTGGGGGCCAGGGGGCTGCAGGCCCGGCTCTGGCGATTCTGCCCTCCTGCTTCCTGGAATGGCACACCCCACCTCCTGGTCTGAGGACCCACTCTCTCCATCCCGCTGTCTCCTCCTGTGTGCCCAGAACAAGGACCGCACTGTCCCCTCCCGCTCCCGTCAGCCCCCATGGGCTGGGTGGGGTGAGGGAAAATTGCTCTTGGCTCACAAATGGGCAGTGGCCAAATATGTGAATGAAGCTCCTCTCTCCAGCTACCGTTTATCGTGCGTGCCTGCATGTGCGTGCGTGCGTGTGCGCGTGTGTGTAAGAAAGGAAAGGGTTTGGGCTGGAGAGCAAAAAATAATGTGAAGCTGTACACGGACTGTTTTTAGTAAGGGGTGGGCAGACTCGCTGCTGCCGAAGTCCTTGGGGTCTCCGTGATGCCCACCCTGTCCTGAATGTTTTTGTTATTTTTTAAAATGAACTGCTGTTTTTATATACCTGGAATCTGTTGTAGGCTTCAGAGCCAGTGGTTAAAGCACAGGGTCCCGAGGATTGGGATGTCCGATGTCCCCCTTTTGGGCCTGCCCTGGTGACCTCAGCCAAGGCCATGACATCAAGGGCCAAGTCCCCGTGCAGAGCTGGGGAGGGGCGCAGGTCTGCAGGTGAGCCAAGGTGGGGGGATCCGTCGCAGGCGACTGGATGCCGGGCCGGGCAGGTGACCGCAGCTCGCAGCCCCTCCCCCACGCTGTGCGCCTCCCCCCTGCTGTGGGCAGACGGGGCCAGCCCCCCCTAGACGTGCGAAGACTGGGGTGGGCATGTGTCCGCACCCCACCCACCCTCCACCCGTTGCCACCCCGGCAGGGGGCTGGGAAGGGGAGCGACCTTGTATTTTCTGTGAAACGTCTTAATGAGCTTGTCTTGTTGGCTGTCCTGGAATGGCACACACTGTATGTACATACTGGCAATGATGTCCAATGTAATTTATTTTAACATTTTTACAATAAAACGTGAGATGAACAGGCTGGCTTGTGCGTGCCGTGGGGGGCTGGGGCAAGGGACGGCTGGTTTGTGGCCCCTGAGCAACGGGGGACTCTGGGAGCATCCACAGGGGGCAGGGAGGACTCAGGACAGGTGTGGTCTGGAAGGGAGAAGGCGGAGAGGGGGGAAGAGAGGGAGGAGGGGCAGCCTCTTGGGAGGAAGGATGGGGGAGAAACAGCCCAGAGGAGCTCCAGGCCTCAGGAGGGACTCAAAGGAGCGAGGAGGGAGAGGTAGGGCGTGATGACGGCAAGCGTGTGTCACCACGTGCCACCCTCAGTAACACATGAATGAACTCATCTGACCTTGCAGCAGCCCTGTGAGGTGAGTGTTCCATCTCTGTTTTATAGACGAGGAAACAGGTTGTCTCGTGTGAAATCTCAGTCAAGATGGTGAGACTAGATGCAAACCCAGGCAGTGCCGTCCCCAGCCGCCGTGCTGAGGAAAAGCCTGCAGGTGTGTGCAGCCCTGACAGCTCGGGAAGGGGCTCCTGTCTCCGGGTGGGTGGACCAGAGGTTGTCAGAGAAGACCAGGCCTTCTGAGCTCGCGGCGTGGGCGCAGCAGCCTGGAAAGAATGTCTGCAGCTGTCTGAGGGAGGCTTTGTCAGGCCCCAGCTCTTCGGGGACTGGCCCTTCTGTGACAATTTCAGGGCCCCCTACCCAGTGCCACATGGGATGAGTTTTGAGTCTACTGGGGAGAAAATTTCTATGATTTCAGGAGTGAACCACATTTTTCACGAGGGCATGGATGTGTTTGCAAAGGCTCACGTGTATTTACCAACCAGTTCCATACTAATTGATGCCACCCCTCCCTCTCTGCCGACACCCCCCTTCTCCACCTCCCATCCTCCCCACTCCCCGCTTCCTTGCTCAGGTTCGCTGGTTTGGGGTCAGCCCCTTTCAGCCTCAAGGTGACGGTGCTGTAACCTTTATTTAGCACTTGGCCATCTCACAGAGCCCTTTGACAAGCCCAGCCCCGAGCACAGTTGAGAGGAGGGCTCAGCAGGTGACAGTCTCAGGGCACACAGCTGCCTGCAGGCTGAGCAGGAGCTGAGGCTGGGGTGGAGGGGTGGTCTTGGCATCACTGGCGAGCTTGGTCAGGAGCTTTCTGTGTGAAAGGTGGAAGATGGGGGAGGCAGGACAGCAGCTGGAGCAAAGAGTGGGCCCAAGAGGTCCCGCTTTCCTGAGGGTTCGTGAGCAGAGGAGGGGTGCCATGGGGGTGCGGGGAGCATCCCAGCATAGTGCTGGGGAGCTGGAGGGTGGGTGGGTGGGCTGTGGAGGAGGCAGGTGAGCTGGCCCCAGGTGGTTGGTAAGTCACTGGAGAGGACCCTGGCAGGGACATCCTGTTGTTGGAGCCACTGATTTATTTATAATCCAGGTCAAAGAGAACTGGGTGAGACCTACAGACTCCCTGGGGTCCTCACATGGAGGCAACGCTCCCGCTCCAGTGGGCCCCGTTCCCACAGCCCCCCAGCCCCAGCCCTGCAGAACCTTCCTGCCCTGCTGGTAAGCTAGCACCACCTGCGCTCTCCATTCGTTTGCTCCATCAGTGCTCAGGGGGCACCTGCTGTGTACCAGGCTCTGCTCTGGGCACTGGGAATGCCGCGTATGTGAATGACAAAATCCCTGCATTCGTGGCTCTGTCATCCCTTTTCTATGCTGTCATGTCTGGCCATTTCTCATGGTCTGTGTCATGGTATTTATGCCCTGTTCATGTCCCCAAAGACTCTTTTAATGTCTCTTTAATCTTTATGTCTTTCAGTCCTCATAAGAGATGTTATTATTCATCCCATTCTACAAATGAGAGGCAAAGACAGGACTTTTTTCCCAAGTTCAAACAACTAAGTGGCAGCGAAACAGCTTCCCTGACTTGCATTCCTGTTCCTCATTCTACCCTCCGGAAGTTTCCAATCTGAGAGGGGAGACATCCTCAGACAACCTGAAGTCTGATGGGGGTAGGAGACAGCTCCTGCCCTGGAGGAGTCTGTGATCTGCAGGGGAGGGGAACGCAGAGAAACAACGCCCCAGCTGGGCCTCCGGCTTCCTACGTGTCCTGGAAGTCTGGGTTTCACCCCTTACTGGAAAGGGCCAGGCAAGGTTGTCACCAGCCATGATGGCATCGGAGACTTTCTTGAGCCTTGGGGAGAACCTCGAGGAAGGACAGGCAGGCCAGGCTGCAGGGCCCTGGGTGGGGCCCCTGGGGTTCCCGATTTCCAAATTCATGCACAACTGGTCCAGGAGCCAGAGGACAATTTGCGGATTGCCAGGATGTGTGTGTAACACAGTGAGAGCCCCTCCCTAGCATCTCTGCCCCTTCTATCCATCCTGGTCCCCATCACCTTGGTCCAGGCCACCCTGGTCCTCACCTGGATCCCTGCAACTGCACAGGGTCTGGCACCTGGGAGGGGCCCCACACATATTTGTTGAATGAATGAACGAGCCCCCTTAGCTGGTCTCCCTGCCTCTAATCCTGATTCCTTTTCCACCTGGCCGTTACTACAACCAGCAGGATTTATCCTAAACTCAAATCTGACCCCTCTCTCCTGTTTTAAACCCTCAGGGGCTCTCCCTGGCCCCCGCCTCTCTCTCCAGCCTCCTCTTTTACCCCCGACCCCCATGTGGGCTCCAGCCACTTTGCTCATGCTGTTTCCTCTGCCCTGATACCCTTCCTTCCTTTCTCCTGGGTAAGTCCTAAACCTGTTGGGATTAGATACGGACATCAGCTTCTCCGGGAAGACTTCCACCCTTACCTGCCCCCGTCCTGGCTTCTGGATCAGGTGACCCTCTGTGCTCCAGAGCGCCTGCCTCAGTCTGACCAAGCTGCTACGATGCTGTGCAAGTTCCCTGTCTCCTGGTCTCACGCCCCCTCCCCTGACTGGGAGCTGCTGGGGGTAGCAGGGAGTGGCTTTTCACCTTTGGATCCTATCCCAGGGCTCAGCGTGGAGAGGGGCTCAACTTTTCCATGGTTGCTAAGTGTAGGATGAACGACCCAGAGTCCTGGCCCCTCCCATTGGTAATTCAGTCCGTCTGTTCCTGGGGCAGAGGCCAAATCAGGGGGCAATGCTTGTTCCACAAGGGCGAGTCCCAGCAAGGCCAGGTATATGATCCTGAGGGACCTTGTTGCAAGCTGAGGTGGCCTGGTGAGTCACCTCATCTTGTGCCAAATCACCTGGATCCAAAGGGCAGGACAAGGACACAGCACACCTTATTTCTCCCCAAGTCGTCTGCACCTCCTTTTGCATTTGCCCCACCTCCCTGCCTTCACCTCTCCCCACTCCCACATGCCCCGGGGAGCTGGGGGAGCTGGGCCTCTCATCCTGGCAGCTCCCGGCCCCCCAGGATTGCCTCAGGAGCACCTCTGCATGGTGAGCCTTCACACAGGGCCCAGCCTCAGCGTGCAAAGCCCTCGCACACCCGTTCCTGGGTGGGATCGCTCAACAGCCCGGGAGCAGGGTGCAGCATTTTATAGGCCCCAGTGTCAGGGCTTTTTCAAATGAGGTAATTGAATGTCTTGGTTTGGTTTCCCAGGAAAACAAGGCCTAAGGCTAGAACCAGGAGATAGTCAGAAGTAGCAGAAAAGGGTGTGGAGATAAAGATGGGGAAAGAGGAAAAGGCAATGAAGGTGCGTTTTTGAGCAAGTTCCACTGTGGGCAACTGGGACTCTATCCTGCTGGGGCTGCTCTGAAGAACCTGTAGATTACACTCTGCAGGACAGGAATCTTCTGCATTTATACACCGATTTCCACCCTCATTGGTTAATAATGGCCCCAGGGAGGCCTGGCGTGGTGGCTCACACCTGTAATCCCAGCAATTTGGGAGGGCCAGGCAGGAGGATCACTTGAGCCCAGGAGTTTGAAACCAGCCTGGGCAACATAGCAAGACCCCGCATCTACAAATAAGAATAATAGCCAGGCCAGCATGCCTTGAGTCCCAGCTACTAGGAAGGCTGAGGTGGGAGGATCACTTGAGCCCAGGAATTCAAGGTTACGGTGAGCTATGATTGGCCCATCATACTCCAGGCTGGATGACAAAGCAAGGCCCTGTCTCTAAAAAATAAAAGGTAAAAAGGATGGTCCCAGGGAAATTAATCCCCACCCTCCTCACATACATCCTGGACATGACAGATGGTATTGTCCAAAGATGGCCATGACAATATCTCCCATCTCACATTCTCGTTTGCAAAGTGAACTGGCCACTCCCCCAGCAGGAAGTAGAGTCTATTCCCCTCGAACGTGGGCTGGCCCTGGAACTGTTTTGATCAATGGACTATGGAAGAAGTGACTTCCTGTGATTTCTGAACCCATGTATCAAGGCCTGGCAGCTTCCACTTTGTGCTCTGGGAGAAGCCAGCTGCGATATAAGAAATCCAAGTACCTCAAGACCCACGCTGTGACGAAGCCCAAACCAGCCCCCTGGAGATGCCACACAGCAAACCAGCCCAGCTGAGACGCCATCTTGGACATTCCAGGCCCAGTTGACGCCATGCCGCGCGAAGCCCGGCCAGCTCGCAAGCTGCAGAATCACGCGTGAATAAACGATTATTGTCCTAGTGCTGTGAGTTTGGAGGTGGTTTGTTACACAGAATAGAAAACTGAAACACTGGTCCTGAACTACATGACCTGCCAGATTTTGGAAGCAGCTCTGAAGAGGAAAGGCACGGAGGCACTCTGAGGTGGCACCACGGCGGCAGTGAGCTGAGGGGTTGTGACACCTGGCACAGATAGGGTCTACTGCTCTGCGACTAAAACTCTTTGCCTTCAGACACCATATGTGAGACCAAATGCCACCAGGTCCTCTAACTCCTCACCACCGGCTCTTTTCCTTACACCAGATCAAAGTTTCACCTTTAAGATATCAAAGTCCCTTCTACTTTGGGTTCGCTAATCCTCTCTGCTGTCTGCTACCACCCAGCTGTATTGCCCTGACAGCCACAGCTGTCATTTGCAGGATGCTCACTGACACCGACAAGGGTACCTTATGCACATGATCCCATTTAATCCCCACAACACTGTAAGGTCGGGATTATTATCTCCATTTGGAAGCTGAGGCTCAGAGTGGTTACATAACTTGCCCAAGGTCACACAGCTAGAGGCAGAGCCTGTGTCCTATACCCTGCAAGCCTGCCACGGCAAAGCTGCCCCGCACAACGGGTCAGCAGATCCCAGCCCTGTGGGGACTACCCAAGAACCACCAGGAGATTCCTGGGCTCCACTTCAGGGAGATTCTGAGTCAGAGGTCTGGGGTAAAACCCAGAAACACCTAGGTTCTGGGAATACCCAGCTGGAGTCTCGGACAGAGGTCAGGTGGCTCTGTTTCCAGCAGCCCTGCCAATCCATCCCTGCCTGTTTTCATTCTGCATTGAAATCTGTGTTGACATTAGTTATATAAAACTTCCTCCCTGTTCTTTGATTCCTTCACCTGCGGCTCTGGCCAGCTGAGCTGCTATTTGGGGTGTTGACATCATACACTAGTCAGCTCAGATGGCCTGTATTTGTTAAGTCCGGCAGGTTGCCTAGAGCACCTGATGTTGGTGACTGAGGAGGAAGGAAAAGGAGGAACAGTTACCTACCAGGCAGGCAGGCCCCCGCCTCTCTCTGTCTCTCTCTCTGCTCAGATTCCCGCCATCAACCATGCACTCCATATAAACTCATGGGAGCCGATGGTTAAACTTTTCAGAAATTTTGCAACCGCAGCCATTATTAAAAATTAAATTATATAAACACGATTAAATTGGACCAAGAACAAAGGTCATAAATACTCAAAATTCATCACTTGCTAATTATTTCATGTTACTATTTTCCATGCTTTTGCATCTACTGTAGGGGATGGTGGGAATACTATATAATAGCATGCTACTGTGTTTCTCCTTCCTGCTTCAAGTTTTGGGACGTCATGTTTGTAGCTTAAAATTGGCCATAGCGAGTATTTACACCATGGAAATAGGCAAACACTACAAACTAGGAAATCTCTCTTCCTCAGAGAGCCAGATGTTAAACACTCACCAGCACATGACTGCACAGATCTCTTTCTGGACTGGCTGTGAGCTGAGTAGGGTGGAAGAAAGTGAGGTTTTATCTGCCCTAATAAGAAAGAAGTAGTCTCTGGGTTTTAGGGAGAACATAATTCATAAAGTCGTCACTTGCACTCCCTTGGGGCACTCAGACCATTGCTGATTAGGGGTGAGATGCAAGGCTCGTGGGAGCCAGCTGCGAGGGTGACAAGTGGGCAGGTACATACGTATTTGCCCCACAAATGTACCAAGAAGCTCTTGGGTCATGGTCCAAACTGGAGGCAAAAAGGGGAACACACTTTAGCCTTCAGCAGGAGTTCTGAGACTGCCCAAAGCCTAGTCCAAGAGCTGCTTGCACCCTGCAGAACTACACTGTGGCTTCAAAGCCTGTGTCCTGAGTGTCTTCACGGTTCAAAGGGAGATCTTCTTGGCAAAGGCCAGGTCCCAACAACTGCATGAGGGCTACTGAACAGGTCAGATCCAGACTAAGGCTTTGCAAGGATCATACTGATGGGCAAAAACACCCAGTTGACATGTAGGATACTGTGCCCTATGCAAGTCAACACGGGGGGGAATCCAGGGCCTTCCAGAAATTCCCTGCCTGGGACAGATGAGGGGATGACTCCACAAGGATGTCCATGGCCTCATCAGAAGTGGCTGCTGCAGAGGTCCAGGGCCCCTCAGCCCCACCCCAGAATCCTCCCAGCAGCTGTCCCTGTGAGCCAGCCACGGCACAGCCCCACCCCGTCAGAGAGGTGTCCTGCAGTCTGCAAGTCCTTCGTGACAGGCTCTGTGCTGGGCACAGTACAAGAGGACCCAGGGATAAGGCTCCTCTTTCCTTGTTCTCTTCCACTCTCATACTCTGTGCGTGTATGTGTGAGTGTGCATGCATGCGTTTGTGTGTGTGCAGCGGGTGGGGGGTGGTGGTGGTGGTGGTGGTAGAGGTGGAGGGAGAGGTCGTGTAGGGCTGGAATCGGGAATCCTTAACGACCCACATGGAGCTAGCTGCACTGTGTCAGTCTGGGTTCTCCAAGAAGCAGACGCCACGGCTGGATCAAATGAGAAAGGATTGTATTAGGCTCCCGTGAGAGGCTGGGAGTGCCATCTTACCGCCACGCAAGTTCTATCCCAGCATCCGTGAGAGGGAGGAGCTTAGCTGTGAGCATCCCGGACAGCCACACAGGCTAAGGAGGCTGGGCCAGGCTGTCGGCGGGTCCTTGCACCAGAGGCAGCGCAGATGGGTCCTGAGTCTCCCAGGAATGGACGTGCCTTGCTGTTCTGGTGCACGCAGTTCCTGGCTGGGAGCTGCTGATGGCCTGGGCACAAACTTGGGGATGGACTTCAGAGACAGCAGCTGGGCCTTTGGTCCATGGCACTCCCTGGAGCTGCAGGCCTGCCTGGTGCGCTTTCACGGCCGCCAGGCACGGCTGTGGGAGAAGAAAGCGCGGTCACGTCGGAGACAGAGTAGAGGGAGGGGAGTGCAGGAGCTGCACTGGGGAAGGCAGAGGGCAGGTGTGATGGCAACAGGAAGTCAGACAGAGACACAGACTGAGAACTGGAGAGGGAAATGGAGGCCACAGGGAAGACCCCTTTTAGCCTCAGCCCCAGGACTTGTTTCAAAGGGATGCTGGCCCCACTCCTGGGTTTCCTCGAGATTCCCTGGCATACCCTGACCGTAAACTCTTCTTTTTTGAGCTAGGAAAGTGGTCTCTGGTCCTCACCATGGAAAGAACCCTCACTGTCTCATTCCCAGTTCTCAGCCCTGAAGACCCTGATCTAGCATCCCAGGAGAGGCGGCTCAAGGTGTTAATAACAAGTCTTTTCAGGGCCGGGTTCTACACTAATCCTCTAGGAAGATTTTCTTGGTAGTCCCCGCCCCTCCCAGGTCTTCTCTGCTTTTCTCTGTCTGGCAGGTGACTTCACATTTGTGGCTGCTGACTTGTTCTCTAGATGTTTCATGGGTGTCTGTTGCATCTGTCCTTGAGCTATCTCAAATTCCAGGCCTAGTCTTTTCCTAGTTGTGTGACCTTGGGCAAGTCACTTAACCTGTCTGAGCCTCTGTTTCTTCATTGGAAAAATGGGGACTATAACCTACCTCAAAGACCAGAGAATAAGGCACCTGGCATTATTCCACATTACCAACCGGAGAGGCAGCAGGTACATTATTGTCACCCCTCCACCCTAGGAAAGGCTTAACAGTGACTCATTGGCATTCCAGGGAGAACTATGACTGGACAGCTATCACTATTCAGGTCAGACCCGGACAATTTAGTGCCCTCTCTCTCCGACTCCCTCAGGGAAACTTTAGGTGGCCATATACCTGGGATTTACCAGGGATTTGGCCTAATAGGAATGAATAATCCCTTACATTCATCTAGCGTTTTCTAATCCTTTGTCTCCTCTATTCCTCCCAACAATCTAGTGAAGGAGAAATACATATTTGTGGTTTGCAGGTGAAAAATCTGGTGGTTCATTGACTAGCTGGGATCACAGAGCTGTTGAGCGGAGGATCTGATGCTGAGCTTCAGACTCCCAAGATCTCATCCTCACTGCAGGGCAGTCCTGCAGCCCCAGGCGCCCACAGTGGTGGTAGGCATCAAGGGTCAGCTTGGTCCATCTCCAGAGAAGAACCACTCTGAGATTCCTCCTCAAGTGGCAGTGTCTCTCCTCCCTCCATTGTCTTTATGCCCCTGGTTCTAAGAAAACCCTTCATTTTGATCTCATTTGAGCTCCCCAGTACCCCAAACCTACCTATCAATTTGGAGAAGAATATTATAGCTGAAGGGAATTCATTCCTTTAAGGAGCATCTATGGAGCACCTATTGCAAGCCAACCACCATTCCAGCCATGGAATATTAGTGATAATCTAATGATTTGATTTAATCCATTGGTTCTCATCCCTGGTTGCACATTAGAATCACCTGGGGGGTTTTAAAGTGTGTCATCCAGACCCCACTCCAACCAACGAAATCAGAATCTTTGGCAGTGGGGGGGGGTGCCAGGCAGGTGAGGCTGGCCATCAGAGTTTTATTTAAAAACTCCCTAGATGATTCTAACATTCTTGCAGGGTTGAGACCCTCCGCTCAGTTAGTTGAAACGTGGCTCCTCGTGTTACAAGGAAGGACACTGAGGCCCATAGCATGCCTTTCCCAAAGTCACAAATCTAGACCTGGTTCCTTCAAACTCCCAACACCCTTTCTGAAGATACTTGGTAAATATTTGCTGAAGTCATCCATGACTGAATGCAGAACAGGAGGGAGAGAAGGGTGATTGAGTGCGGTAGATATATTCGAGATGCTTCTTCCCCTGCCCTCAGTCCCTGCTGAAGAGATGCCAGCCTAGTTTGCTGTCTTTTAGCCACGTGACCCACCCTGGCAAAGCTGGATGGACCAGGGGAGGAAACCTGAACCAACGCAGACCAGTGAGATGACCTGGCGAGGTATTTGAAATTCGGGTGCTGAGAGCCTGAGCCAGTGAGCTGCGGGAGCGGAGCAGCGGGGCTGTGGAGGCGTGGGGGTGGGGGTGGGCGTGTGGGGCCGTGGGCGAGCTGCTGAGTAGGGAGAGGAAGGTGTGCAGAGAAGCAGGAGGACAGAACAGACACAGGGTGTCTTAGTCCTATTTGTGCTGCAATCACAAAATGTCACACACTGGGTAATATGCAAACAATAGAAATTTGTGTCTCACAGTTCTGGAGGCTGGGAAGTCCAAGATCATGGCACTGGCAGGATTGGTGTCTGGTGAGGCTGCTCTCCGCTTCCAAATGGTGCCTTGTTCCTGTGTCCTCCAGGGGAACGAACACAAATGCTGTCTCTTTACATGGCAGAAAGTAAAAGGGCAAGAGGGTGCTCCCTTCAACCTTGAGCCCTTTTGTGAGTGAACCACACTCCATACTCATAATCCCATTCATGAGTGCGGAACCCTGACAAATTAATCACCTCCCATAGGCCACACCTTTTTATACTATTGCATTGGGGATTAAGTTTCAACACGAATTTTGGGGGAGACACCACCAATCAAACATGGCAAGAGAGCTAGAGAAATGGGACCAGGCAGGCTTTGGCTCCCCTGAGAGCTGTATCCTTACATTGACCTTCAACTTCTGTAACTAGTAGGTTCCTTGGTACTCAAAGGGCCTTGACTAGTCTAGGCACAGGGAACATGCAGAAGCCTAGGGGTGCAACAGACCCAGATGTGCCCCTCACTTTGCCCCCCACCTCCAACACTGTCCCACTGAGGGATCAAGTGCCCCATCATTGAAAGTGCTTAGGCAAAGGGTAGGTGTCTACCTGCTGGAGATATTGACAAGTTGATCTCAAAAGTCCTGCTCAGCCATGTGATTCTGAATTTCCACAATGGATGGGGAGAGGGGTATTTTAAGATTGTTTTTTCTCCTTCTTGGCACCCGGTGCCCCAGGCCTGACACTTGGCCCCTGGCAAGTAAGCCTGCACTCCTGGGGATGGGAGTGGGGCAGCGCAGTGAACAAAGAGCACAAGAAAGTCCTTCTGCCCCCTCCCCACCTCAGCACACACGCGCCCATGGCAGGAGAGTGGCGGGGTGTGCAAACAGCGGGAAAGCTATGAGTCACAGGGGTAAGACAGGATGATGGTCTCCAAAAAGGCTCCCTCAGCTATGTCCGGAGGAGCTGACGTGGGCAGCTGACACCTGGAATGACCCCTAGTTCTGGGCAGTCACGTGCCTTGCCCTGGATGACCTGGGTTTTCTTTTTATCTTTTAATTCAATTTTTATTTTTAGCAAAGTAATATATAAAAATACCTTCAAAAAGTCAAATAACACTACCCGATGACAATGGAAAATAGCAGTTGCCTGCCTCACCCTTCCCCAACCCCAATCCCCAGAGGCAACTTCTTTTGACTTTCAAGTTATTTCTTCCTATTTTTCCTCCACTTTTCTAAATAGCATCTAGCTATTTTTCACTATCCTGTGATGTTTTTGTTATCCTATTTAGTTAGTATGGATTCTCTTCGTACAACAAAAGATGAGGATTAGTCCCACTCCACCCAACACACGAAACTCCTTTTCTCATCCTCTCAATACAGCTAGATTTCAGCTTCTGATTAGATCTCAGTTCGGTGTTTACATGATTATGAGTGCGTAAATGCTACCATACTTGGGTTACACTTTCTTGCATGACATCTTGTTTTCCATGTTTTTTGTTTATTTGCTTGGTTTTGTATGTTCCCAGAACTGATTCACTCCCAAACTCCCTGCTATGGTTGTAAAACTGCTCTCAAAAGAGTGATCTATCAGTCCCATGCGTTGTTCTTGCCAACATCTCTTCCAGACTGGACCATCTCTCTGCTGCTGGCGGGTGGTTGCCATCTAGCCTGCTCCGTGCCCAGCACCCTGGGGCGTCACTTTCCCATGCACTGTGAATTCCCTTTGCCTCCTTCCTACGTTGGAGCCCCTGTTTTCGGAATCCAGTGCCATCTGTCTTTGCTTTGTTTGAAGGATCACTTCCTTCAATAGTTTTCTGAGAAAAGGAAAAGGGAGGTAAAACTTCTGAGACCATGTATGCCTAACAGTATCTTTATTTTACCCTCGAGCTTGATTGATAGTTTGCTGGGTATCTACATCTCAGCTGACAATTTTTTTCCTTCAAAATTTTGAGAGTTTTTTTTCCTTTGTCTTCCAGCTTCCTGTGTGGCTGTGGAGAAGTTCAGGGACATTCTAATTCCTGGGTCTTCATATGTAGCCTGTTTTTTTGTGTTTTTTTTTTGTTTTTTTTGTTTTTTTCTCTCTCTCTCTCTGGAAATTCTGTAGCATCTCTTTATTTCCTGTGGTTGGTATATTTTTTCATTCACCATGCTGGGTCCTCCAAACCCCCTTTCAGTCTAGAAGCTCATGCCCTTTGCTCTTTCGGTGCCTATCTCGTTCTATCTTTTCGCATGAAGCAACTCGGATTGGTCCCTGGTTTTCTAATTTTTGCGTTTAGTCTTCTTATCCTATTTTTCAGGAGGATTTTCTAAGCTTTATCTCTCAACTCTCTTATGGATTAAAAAGAAATTTTTCTACCTTATTTTCATTTTGTTTCTTTTTCTTCCTAACTTTTTATTAAGAAGATTGCAAATATACAGAAAAGGCAAAACACAGTAAACCTGAATAAATAATACTTGATATAAATAACATTTAAGTAAAATAGCATCCTTTTCCCCTTGATGTAGATCAATGCTATTCAATAGAAATATAATGTAAGCTACATATGTAATTTTAAACTTTCTAGTAGCCACATGAAAAAAGTAAAAAGAAACAAGTGAAATTAACTTTAATAATATATATATATTATTTATTTTGGACTATCGTTTCTACATACAATGAATATAAAATTATTAATGAGATAGTTTACATTTCTTTTTTGTGTACTAAGTCTTTGAAATCCAGGGTGTATCATACACGCACAACATATCTCAGTTCAGATGATGTCAATGCTTAAGTAGCCATGTGTGACTAGTAGTCTAGTACCGTATTAGTGTGAAACTAAAACAATTGTTAATTATATATCTATGTACTGCATGTGTATTTTGATGGGGCCATTTGAAAGAAATTTGTAGACCACATTTTACTTGATTTTTAAATCCTTTAGCCTACAGATCCCAAAATTAAGGACATTTTGGTACATAATCATACCACTATTATCACACCCAAGAAAATTAATGATAGTTTCCTAATATCTTCAATATCCTGTCCATATTCAAATTTCCCCATTCATGCCCAAACTTTCTTTTATGGCTTGTCCATTTGAACCAGGATCCTATCTAGTTCTATTTGGTTGTTAAGTATCCTTTGTCTTTTTAAAACCTGTCCTAGTCTTCCTATCTTTTTGTTTTCCCACAACATTGACTTTTTAAGGATCTAGGGGAGTTGTCTTGTAGAATGTCCTACAGCCTGGATTAGTCTGATTGTTTCCCCATGATGTCATTTAATTCATTTCTCTACACCCCGTATTTACTAGAGACTAGAAGTTAGGTCATGGTTAGATTCAGATTAAATATTTTTAGCAAGGATATTATATAGGTTGCTATCATATTGTTAATTTCCCAGAGCTACTTCTTATTCTGTGAATGTTACTTTTTCTCATAGAATCTTATTCTTGTTTCAAAGGTTGTAGTATTTTTTGAGAATATTATCTCAAAGAGACAAAAAATATGTATGTATAATATATATGTATTCTGTTTTCTGCACCCTGAGTCTTTTAAAAAAATTTTTCTTACTTGCTTATTTTGGTTTCTCTTTTTCATAGTGAAGCCACTCTCCCAATGCCTAGTGGACTTGGCTATTTATTCATATATGTAAGAGCTCTGATTACAGTTGACCCTTGAACAACATGGATGTTAGGGGTACCGACCCCCTGTACAGTTAAAATCCACATATAACTTTTAAGTCCCCCCAAACTTAGCTACTAATAGCCTACTGTTGACTGGAGCCTCACTGATAACATACATTGATTAACACATATTTTTATGTTACATGTATTATATTCCGTATTCTTATAATAAAGTAAGCTAGAGAAAAGAAAATGTTATTAAGAAAATCATGAAAAAGAGAAAATATATTTACGGTTCATTAAGTGGACGTAGGTCCTCATAAAAGCCTCCATCCTTCTTGTCTTCATGTTGAGTAGGATGAGGAGGAAGAGGAGGAAAAGGAGGGCTTGGTCTTGCTGTCTCGGGGTGACAGAGACAGAAACTACATGTCTAAGTGGACTCGCACAGTCCTACCCCAGTTGTTCAGGGGCCCATTGTATATAAACAGGGTTTGTGCCTAGTAGACTTGGTGGTAGGTTGACTTTTTTGTTGAGAAATCCTTAAATATCAGTATTTGTAGGTCTTTTTTCTTGGGTGAATTTCCCAAGAATTTTCTGGGTCCCCCAAATTTTGGGGGGGATATAAACCGGTTTCTAACGTTCGGACGCTGAGTAGGGAAGCCTTGAGGAAACGTACTGTTCAGTGGGCAGACTGGCACTTCATTTCCAGCCTCACCCGTGTTAACCTCCCCACAATAGGTCCTCCTGCCTGTGCACTCTTCCAAGGTATCTGCCTTTTCTAGGTGCTGAGCCATTGAGCTCCCAGCTCGTAGCAGCCCGCTTCTCAATGCCATCCTGACCATCCTCCCACCCTGCACCAGGCAGTTAGTACGCAGTTGCTTCTGTGGGCTGAGTAACTGTCTAGCCTCTTTTCCACTCCCAGGCTTTTGCTGATTACTCCACAACTTCACTCTTCTTGTCCTTGCAGGTTATGCTTCACCAATGTCGTCTTAGTGGGGTTTTTTGTTTGTTTGTTTTTTGAGACACAGTCTCGCTCTGTCATCCCAGGTAGAGTGCAGTGGTGTCATCATAGCTCACTGCAACCTCCAACTCCTGGGCTCAAATGATCCTCCTCCCTCAGCCTCCCAGTAGCTGGGACTGCAGGCACACACCACCACGCCCAGATAATTTTTCTATTTTCAGTAGAGATGGGGTCTTGCTCTTGCTCAGGCTGGTCTCAAACTCCGGAGCTCAAGCGATCCTCCCGCCTCAGCCTCCCAGAGTGCTGGGATTACAGGTGTAAGCCACCATGCCCAGCCCTTACTGGGGTTTTTGGGTATTTTTGTTTTTGTTTTTTTCAGTTCAAGAGATTTACTGTACAACAGGGTAACTATAGTTAGCAATAGTGTATTGTATTCTTTTTTCTTTTTCCTTTGTTTGAATTTCAATTTTTTTTTTTTTTTTTTTTTTTGAGACAGAGTCCTACTCCGTTGCCTGGGCTACAGTGCTGTGGCGTCAGTCTAGCTCACAGCAACCTCAAATTCCTGGGCTCAAGCAACCCTCCTGCCTCAGGCTCCCAAGTAGCTGGGACTACAGGCATGCGCCACCATGCCCGGCTAATGTTTTCTATATGATTTTAGTTGTCCAGCTAATTTCTTTCTATTTTTAGTAGAGACAGGGTCTCGCTCTTGCTCAGGCTGGTCTCAAACTCCTGAGCTCAAACGATCCACCCACCTCAGCCTCCCAGAGTGCTAGGATTACAGGCGTGAGCCACCTCGCCCGGCCTAAATTCCAAAATATTAATTAAGGGGGTACCAGTGGTTTTGTTACATGAGTATCTTGTACAATGCTTAAGTCAGGGCCTTTGGTGTGCCCATCACCAGAATGGTGTTCACTGTACCCAATAGGTAAGTTTTTATCCCACAACCCCACATCTGCCCTCCCCCCTTCTGGGTTTCCTGTGTCCTTTATATCACTTTGTGCCCATGTGTGCCCATCTGCTAGCTCCCACTCATCAGTGAGAACACAGGGTGTTTGTTTTTCCATTCCTGAGATATTTAGGATAATGGTCTCCAGTTCCATTGCTGGGGTTTTAGGAGACAGTAGGGACAAAAAGCAGTCTGTCCTCCACGCAATGGCCCATTTTCTGGAGGTGAAAACTGAGGCTTAAAGAAACATTGAAGAGATTCCCACACCCAATTCCAATCCCACTAAGAAAGCAGCATGGCCAGAGACCTGGGTGAAGCCTGAGGAATCTGGCCTGCTGCCCCCTTCAAGGAATGACCTCTGAAACCTCTGCTCCGTGGCCTGGCTGCCGGCTGGGAACCCAAGTTCTCGGTTGGACCACACCACTAGAGCTCTGAGACGGACCCTTCACCCCAAGCCAGCTCCCGCACCACCCCCATCACACCCCCAGACTCCAGCACCCTCCTTCGGGTCCCACGGCCTGCTCGGAAACCCCCGTGCCCCACCTTGTGAGGCCTGGCCCTCACTGCCTCTCTAAACTAGCCTCTCCCCTTGGCTCCTTTTATTTCTTTTCTCTTTTCATCTCATTTTCTCCCTCTCAGTATCTCTCCTTTCTTCTTTTTTTTCTCCCCACCTGTCTCTCTCCCGGCTCCCCTCCTCCCGTCCCCCCACCGTTCTCTCTCTCTCTGCCTCTCTCTATCCAGCTATCCCGACTTCTTCTTTTGGGAAAGTAAGATCTTTCCAATCTACAAAGCTATACAAATTTATTTATTTATTTATTAGACAGGGTGTCACTCTGTCACCCAGGCTGGAGTACAGTGGCACGATCATAGCTCACTGCAACCTTGAACTCCTGGGGTCGAGCAACCCTCCCACCTCAGTCCCTCATGTAGCTGGGTCTTCATGTAGCTGGGTCTACAGGTGCGCGCCACCACACCCAGCTAATTTTCTTACAGAGATGAGGTCTTGCTGTGTTGCCCAGGCTGGTCTCAAAATCCCAAAGTGCTGGGATTACAGGTGTGAGCCACCTCATCCAGCCTGCGCCAGTGGTTTTCATCAGGGTCGATTTCCCCCACACCCCCAGGAGACATTTGGCAACTTGGAGGAGGGGGTGGGGTGCCACAGGTATCCAGTGGGTAGAGGCCGGGGATGCCGCTAAACATCCCGCAGTGCACAGGGCAGCCGATAGCCCCTGCTTCAGCCCATCCCTAATCCCCCTCAGAGAAAACACAAGTGGAGACAGAGGCCCGGAGATAGCGTGTGCCAGCGGCAGGCGGGGGTGAGTGGCCCAGACAGTGGGCGGGACGCAGCCTCCGGAATCCGATGGTGTTGGTTTTGGCCTTCTCAGGGTCAGACAATCCAGAGGGAAAGCGCTCCCAAGCCGCTCCAGCTGCTGCTGCCAGCTGTTTACCTGACTGCGGGACCACCCCTGGCCCTGGCTCAGGAGCAGGTAATGAAAACACAGCCCACCCACCAGCCCCCGCAGACTGGCTCACCCACCGCGGGGCAGGTGGAAGGAGCAGCTCTGGCGAGTGTGAGCAGTGGAAACCTACCTCTCCCCAAGCCTGCCCTACCGGCCCGCCAGGAGCCCTCCGAGGACCCAGCTGTGGTGTGATGGGGACAAGACAAGGGCCTGGGTGGCCTTCCATGACTGCAACCCTACACTCCCAAAGCCTCTGCAGGCTGAGCTGACTTCCTGAGGTCGGCAGGAACGTGGGCGGATGGTGGAGCCCTGCTGAATTTGGTGAAAGAGGCCAGGGGAGCTCAAGGCCAAGAGAGGGCTGGAGAGACCCGCCTGGGTGCCCGGGCTCCAACTCTACCTTCAGACCCTGGGCCACTCCCCGGGGCAGAGACTACTTGTTGCCCTGCAATATCCATTCTCCTATTCTTACATAGTAATTGGATTTTTAGCTGGGCATATGACTGCCCAACTAAAGAAAGACTACATTTACCAGACTCTCTTGCAGCTAGGTGTGGCCACATGACTAAGTTCTGGCCAATGAGATATGAACAGACGTGAGGTGTGTGACATCTAGATCATGCCTTTAAAAGGAAAGGGGTACAGATGTGATGGCAGGAGCTGGAGCAATCCCCTTGGATCAGATGAAACAGAAGCTACATGTTGAGGGAGGCAGAGCAACAGAGTAGAAGGTAGCTGGCTCCCCACCACCACTGAGCTGCCATCCTAACTCTGGACCATCTACTCCGACTTTTACATGGGAGAGAAATGAAAGTCTTTCTTGTTTAAGCCACTGTATTATGGCTCTGTTTTAAATAGCAGCCTAACACGTGTCCTGAGATAACTCCTCTGTGAAGCCTTATGTAACCCCCTCCTAGCATAGGCGAAGTAGGTGTCACTTTTTGCACCCCCAATGCTATTCAGATGAGAAAACAGTGACATAAAGGTCACATTTACAGTAAATTTATAAGGGAGCTGAGGCTCCAAGCCAGGTCCAAAGCCCTGATCTGAATGAAGCCCAAGGTTCCTTCCATTTCTGACATTCTAGGGTTCTCCGTAACCTATTAATCAACGAGTACGGCAGGCACCAGGGACTTGCTGAGACCTTTATACTTGTCTCATCAGATACACGGTCTTCCCCACTGTCCACCCTCCAGCCACATTGCCCTTTTGGTTGCACAAATCAACCATGCTCCGTCTTACCTCAGGGCCTTTGCATGTGCTGTTCCCACTGCCCAGAATGTGCTTCTCTCTCCTTTTCAATAAGGTGACCTCTTCAAAACACAGCTCAAGCGATGTTTCTTCAGCAAAGCCTTACCTGTCGGTCCCACTAGCCTGAAAGCTCCAAGAGGGCGGAGACCATGTCTGGTCTTGCTTATTATTTTATCTCTAATGCCTAGCATGGTGCCACAATAAACATTTGTGACATGAATAAATGAGCCCACCTGAGAGGTCAGGGATGTGACCCCACCTGGAGCTTGGGAAACAACGGGGCTGACCTCACAAGGTGCATTCCAGGCTCCAGAGTAGAGTCTACTAAGAGCGATGTTGCAATCCATGCCTCACCCAGGGGAAAACCGTCCCCCAGGGGTCAGGAAGCTCCCAGGGAAGTGCCTCTGGAACTTTCACGTGCATATGAATAACCAGACTCTGATTCAGTAGGTCTGGGTTAACTCGAGATGCTGCATTTCTAAGACACTCCTGTGTCACACTGATGCTGTTGGCTGATGAGCCACACCTTTGAGTAGACTGACCCGAGAGAGCCTCAGATTCCCTCTAGAAAGTCTGTCTGTCCATCTGTCCACTTCCCTGCTCTGTCTGTCTCTGGCTGGAGCCCCACAGCCCGTCTCCTTAGTCCAGGGAGGCAGCCCCTTCATCCTATCATCCCAGGACAGCATCCAAGGTCAAAGCCCAGTCTGTCCACCCCCGGGGTACCACACCACAAACCTGGCAGCTGCACCCTGCGTGTCCTGCCCCTGCTGCCAGCTGCCACCTCCTTCCCTCTCGAGGCCAATTCTCTGTCTTGGCATTGGTAGATGCTGTGACATCTTTGGACCAGAGCCATCCCTTTAACTCTGTGTTTTTCCAGGCTTAATTGACTTTAAAACACAAAGGCCATGTGTGTGCATCTGTGTGTGTACGTAGGAAGGTTATATCAGAAAAGTGAGCAAAGGCTTGTCCACGGGGGCCCCCTTGTTGTACAGTGTGTGTATGTGTGTGTGTCTCTCTGCCCATGGGGTCCTTGGTACTACGCCCGGGTGTGCCAGTGTGTCTCCCTGGGCCTCTGCCCAGCGCTCTGAGCTCTGCACTGGGGTGTGTGTGGCACTGGGAGGGAGGCAGGAAGGAAGGGCTGGGGCACCAGCAGCTTCATCCCTGGGCCTCTCCTTTGGCCTTCACTGAATAAACATCTTGTTTGTCCACCAGACAGGCAGAGTAGCCCCAGGGCATACAGGCCTCCTCCTGCCCCCTAGGGCTCAGGACTGGCCAGACCTGCCCAGGAAGTCTGGCCGAACATAATCCCGGCGTGGGAAATGCCAAGGCAAGAGGCACCGTGCCAGGCCGGGGCACCCGCCTCCCACCCCAACCCTGTTGATGGGACAAGGCAGCCCCCATGGCAGATGTGCCTCCACCCCAGCACAGCTCAGAGCCCAGCCTTCCTCGCCACGCTACCCTCACCTCCCTCATGCAGCCTGGGAGCCTTATGGGGCCGTTTCGGAGCAGAGTCTCATCTGTGAAATCTGTCTTCCCAGGAGGAGTTCCCAGACTCAGCCAGGAAGGCTCTGGGGCTCCGTGCAAACTGGAACTCAAGCTCCAGTGCCCGTCTTCTTTGCCAGAGTCACCTGTGAGCAGGTGGAGGGCAGGGGACCCAGCAGCCTCCCAGTCCAAATCCCACCACTCAGAGCCACCTAGCAAAGCCAGGGCAGCAGGGCCCATCGCTGGGAGCAGGGGATCTTGCCACTGCGAGCTTCTGTGGTTCGAGATGCCGAATCCTTCATCCCTCCGCCTCTAGCCTGGACTGCAAGGAAGAGAATCGGCCCCAGTTTCCAGAGTCCTCAACAAGCGATTTCACACCTCTCTGCCTCCCCAGGTCCCTCACGAACTCTTCCTTTCTTCCACCTCCCATGTGGCCAGCGTTAGCTCCAGGGCACAGCCTCTGGTTTCCATAATGTTTATGAATGAATTGGAGTGTTCCTTTTCTTGGGACAGAAAGTGACTAGGGTCATGCACATGACAAAAGGGTGTTTTCCAAATTTTATAGAACTGGAACCCCATTTAGGGTCCCTCCCTGCCCACACCTTGACCCTCCCCAGCACGGAGGCCCAAACAAGGGCAAAGGGACACGTACTTGGAGGGTGCCAACCGCTGCTCTCCCAGCAGAGTTCTGGTGTCAAGACAAGTGTGTGTTTGTGTGTGGGGGGGGGAGCGTGATCTTGGCTTCTCAGCCTGGTCTGCCACGGGGAGCTCGGACAGCACTTGTCCCACATCACCCCATCCCTCAATGTCACTTGTCACTGTACATGCTCTATTCCTCAGGTCCCACTTCCTCAGCAGCCAGACCAGGTATCAGAGCCTGGGAGTCTGGGAGAAAACAGCTCCGAGGGGGTGGCGCTCTCACCCCGTCCCAGTTATCACAGAGATAAGGATGGGTCAGCTGGTGAAGTCTGTGGCCTCCAGAGCCTCGGAGAGGCAACAGGATTCAAAGTCCCAGAATCCAGGTGAGGTCTGGAGCCTCACCCTTGGCAGCTCAACCTCAAGGTCTTCCCTGACTCATCGCCTAGTTGGGACTGTGCTTGGAGTTTGGACTGTGCTCTTGGCATTTATTGATATTTCATCTCAGTGCTTTTAAGACTTCTTTCTGAGTGTCTGCACGTGAGTGTGTTTGTGTGAGAGCACCTGCACGAGAGAGATGCAGACAGACAGGACTGGGGACAGCAAGACAGGGGCACAGAGGCGAGGGATGTCCTATCGGAGACTCTCAGAAGTGGGGTACCCCTCCATCCCAGACTGGGGCTGTCCCCCCTCAGACTGGGGCTCCCCGCGGACAGGGCCATGTCTCCCCTCAGGCTGGGGCTCTCTGAGAAGCTGACCTACCTGGGAATGAGGAATATTTCATGCTCGGTGTGTATGTGTACCATGAGTATGTGATGAGTCCGCTTTCCCTAAGTTTTCAGCGGCTTCCAGGTAATAGCACACCATTTCTGGGCTGGAGTTCAGGGAGGTCTGGTTCAGGGGTCCTTGTTAGCAGACATGACTGGGGTGGCCTTGCAGGCCTGGGCTCCCCACAATGCTGCACAGCCCCTGCTGGCTGAGTCCTGCTCTCCCTCCCTTCTTCCCCCTTCCCCTCCCTGTGCTGTGTCAGGTGAGATCTGTGGCCTAAGGCAGTCACTGATGGGTGAGATCTGTGGCCTACGGTAGTCACTCACTGAGCAGTCTTTCTCGACTCCTCAGGTGTCAGCAGACTCAATTACGGGCCAAGTGATGGCTTGAGGGCAGCCGCTGGGGGCTGGGCTCAAGCTGGACCTCCGGCTTCCTCCCCTCCTGCCCAGCCACCCAGCAAGGAGCTCACTCCTCGCTCATCCCTTGCCCCCGTGTGGGCCCCAAAGGGCAGGCCCCTTCTCGCCTGTCATGATGTCTCCTCGGAGGAGCAAGAGTCCAGGAGCCAGGGAAGATACAGAAGAGAGGGCTGAGGAACACAGAGAAAAAGAAGGCAAATCACGAGAAGGTGCTGCACTGCACAAGCACAGCAGCTACACACTCAGGTGAGGCGGGGCCTTTGAAGTCACCTGTCTTACCGTTTTTTGCTTCGACCCAGGTCAGACAGGACCCCTCCCAGCTTGTGAGCTCCTCAAAGGCTGGGGACTTGGCTTCGTTTACTGTTGCAGCCCACCTGCCTGGCTGCCTGGCACACAGCAGGTGCTCGATTGGTATTTGTTGAGCAAGTGACAGATTCTCAATTGGTGCAGTTTCATGGGCTTTTGGACTCTTCTGTCATGTTTCTGATGGTTACACGTTTCCTCTTTCCCCCACCCCACCCCCACTCATCTCCCCGTGTGCCCCCAGGGGAGGCCGGGAGGCCTGGGTTCCAGGGGTGACTCTGCTCCTCTGGGGGTGTGGGATCAGGCAGGTCTCTGCCCCTGGGTCTGTCTCAGTTTTTTCATCTGTGACATGGAGACAACCGATTAGTTTAGTGATTCACAAAGACATCTCCCTACCCGCAAGCAGTGAAGCCCTTTCTTCAAAGGAAATCTTAAGAAGAAACTGAAAATAGAAAGCAGCTCCAAAGAGGGAGGGAAGAAAAGGGGCTGGGGTCCAGTCCGTCCCTCCCCAGCCCCCCTTGCTCCCCACAGCTTCCCCGGGCCCTTTAGGGATCTGGCAGGCTCCGTGGAACTCAGTTTGAGAACCCCTGGAGGGGCTGATCCCTCTGAATTCTAAGCTCCCGAGGAAGGGCAGAGAGGGAGGAGGCGCGGAGCAGCCTCTGTGCCCCCCGTGCCAGGCACCAGCGGAGGTGGTCGGTGCTGTAGTACTTGGGGGGCCCCGGGCGGCGGGAGTGAGGGCTGCAGAGATCTTGAGTTGGGGCTGGGGGGGGGGTGTCGGGGTGGGAGGGCTCCTCCAGCGTCAAGCCCGGCCCCAGCGCGGGAGAGCCAGGAAAGACAGTGTGAGTCAAAGTCGTGTACCTGAAGGCGGTCCGGCGGCTGGGGGCTCTGGAATCGCCCCGGGAAGCAGAGCCCGCGCCCGAGTCCGCAGACCTCCCGCGCCGCCGTCGCGCGCGGCGCCACTGCCCCCTGGTGGGCGCGCCGGCACAGAGCCGCAGCCTCCGCCCCGCGTGGGGCTGCCCCGAGTGCCTGGGGACCAAGACCTGCCCAGGGCCAGGTGCCCTCTGGCTGGGGTCAGAGTTGGGGAACTCAGGGTACCTGCCTCTGGCTTCGCTCTCTCCCTCAGGCCAAGCCTCCCGAACAGGAACCGTCACAAACCAAAGCCACGTAGTGTAGTGTGTCCAGCGCCGGAGACGGGGGCTTGAACACTGCTGTCTCCAACGTGCTGTGTGTCTCGGATAAGTCTGATAACCTCTCTGAGCCGCCACGTCCTGGTTTATAAAATGAGGCTCACAGTGCCTGTCCGGCAGGCCTGGCAGCTGTTGTGAGGGCTTGTGAAACGTCCTTCGCATAGAGCCCTGCGCAGAAAGGGGCAGGCTGGGGACAGCAGTGCCAGGGAGTTTGTGGGAGACAAAGGTGAAAAGGAGGGACTCACAGTCCTCTGGGAGGACCCCAGAGACAGGCCCTCAGGATCCCTCACCCCTTGCCTTTAAGAAACTTGTCTGCATCTTGTCTGCAAAGCTCCCCGCACCCCAGCAGTCCCCTCCAGGGGTTGACCCCATGGTGGGACACCATAAGTGGGCATTTGAGCCCTCGTGTCTGCTGAACAACCGATGCACAGACATCCGGTTTATTCTCCCCAGCTTTGAGGTAAACATAGCAAGGATCGCCTTTCCTCCGGTTTCCAATCACATGATGGTTATTTCCGTCCCAGACCTCACCACAAGCACCCTTAACATTCATGTTTCTAGCGACAATCTCTTTGAGGGCAACTGAGGCTCTTTCTGTCATGCACCTTAAAACTCTTCCGGCCTCTACCCATGATCCAATTCCAAAGTCACTTCTGCATCTTTAAGGATGTGCTACAGCAGCACCTCAGAACCAGCTAGAAGCCAGGGGAGAGGCGTGGACTGGGTTTCTCCCTCTGAACTCTCAGAAGGAACCACCTTGCTGGCACCTTGGTCTCAGACTTCTGGCTCCAGAACGAGGAGACAGTAAATTTCTGTTGTTATAAGCTGCTCTATTTGTGGTGCTGTTACAACAGCTCTAGCAAACTAATACACACGGGTCCATCCCCTGAGAGCCACCCAGCTCCCTGCCCCCAGGACAGCCCCCCACCCAGGCTCTTCCCCCACCCTCTGTTCTTCAGTCTCTTCAGCTGGCCCACACCACCCTTGTGATGCGCATCCTTGTGCCTCTGCAGTCATCCCAAATCAGATTCTAGGTCGCCTCAAGGTCGATCATGCTCTTGACAATGATTGTCATGGGCTCACATTTTCCTGCTTCTATCCCGTGCCAGGCACAAGGTTTGGTGCTTCACCGCCATTCCCTCATTGAATTCCCACGTGAGGTAAGTGCAAACATCGTTCCATTTTAAAGAGGAAACTGAGGTTCAGAGAGGCTAAGTAACTTGCGAAAGTCACACAGCTTATATACGTTGTCTTATTTGAAAGCCTGTGTTCATCACCACTGTACTCCTGCTCCCCACACACTGTTCTGCCTCTCAGAGATGCCATTTCCAACTGCCTGCTGCACATCACCACCTCAGTAACCTTAGGTCTCCTCACGCTCACTGTGTCTAGAACAAGCCTGGTGGTCCCTGCCCTCCACACACACGCACACGCACACGCACACACACACACACACACGCACACCCCAGCCCTCCCTCCGCTTCCTGTAATGGCCCCAGAGTCACGTGGCCTGGAGACCTGGCTTCCCCTCAGCTTTGCTCTGGGGCCTCTCAGAGTTCAGGAGAGGCTGAGGCCACTTCTTTATCATAAATTATTTTTTGTTTAATTTTACATTTTTATTTATTAATTGATTTTTTAAAAATTTGAACACAATAATATTGACCCTTTTTTGGTGTACAGTTTTATGAATTTTGACACATGCCTAGATTCTTATAACCACCACCACAAACAGGATCCAGAACCGCTGCAACAACCTAAAGAGCCCTAACCTCTGGAAATCACTGCTCTACTTTCCGTCCTCTATTAGTTTCCTACGGCTACTGGAACAAATTAGCCCTAACTTGGTGGCTTCAGCAATAGAAATTTATTCTCTCAAAGTTCTGGAGTCCGGAAGGACAACATCAGCATCACTGAGCCCATCAAGGTGTCAGCGGGGCCATAGCCGCTAGGTCTAGGGGACAAGCCATTCCTTGCCTCTTCCAACTTCTGGGGCTGCCAGCATTCCTTGGCTTGTGGGCATGTTAATCTACTCTTCCTGGCCAGCGTCTCCATGTCTCTCTGTTCCATCTTGACACTAGCATTTCCTCTGTGTCAGATCTCACTCTGCTGCCTCTTACAAGGACACCTGTGACTGCATTTAAGGCCCACCCAGATAATCCAGAAGTATAGCCCCATCTCAAGGTCCTTGACTTAGTCACAGCTACAAAATCTTTTTGGCCAGATGAGTTAAAATTCACAGGCTCCAGGAATTGTGAGGTGGATACCTTTGGAGAAGGGTGTGTGGAATTACTTAGCCTAACACATGTCCCTGTCACCTTTTTCAGAAGGCCATATATATGGAATCATATAGTATGTAGTCTTTTGATCCTGGCTTTTTTTTGCTCAGCATAATGCCTTTGAGATCCATTCAAGTTCCTGCATGCATCAGTAGTTTGTTCTTTTTTATTGCTGAGTTTTAAAATGATTTATTATTTTTTTATTGTACTGTTTATCCATTGTGTGGCTATATCTCAGTTTGTTTATCTATTCACCAATTGAAGAATATTTGGATTATTCCCAATTTGGGTGATTATGAATCTGCTGCTATAAACATTTGTAGAGAGGTTTTTATATGAACAAGTTTTATTTCTCTGGAATAAGTATCTAGGAGTGGGAATGCTAAGCTGTGTGTTGTGTATATAACTACACGAAACCGACAAGCCGTTTTCCAGAGTTGCTGTACTACTTATTATTCCCACCAACCATGCAGGAGAGTTGTTCTCACATCCTTGAGAACACTCAGTTTTAAAAAATTTTTAGCCATTCTAATAGGTCCATAAGGATACATCATTGTGGTTTGGGTTTTGTATTTTCCTAGTGATGAAGAATGTTGAGCATCTTTTCATATGTGTGTTTGCCATCTGTTATGTCTTCTTTGGTAAAGTATTGGTTCAAACTTTTTGTCTATTTTTACGAATTAGGTTGTTTTCTTGTTGAGTTTTGACAGTTCTTTATATATTCTGGATACAAGTTATTTGTCAGACACATGATTGGCAAATATTTTCTCCCATTCTGTGGCTTGAATTTTTATTCTCTTAACAGTGTCCTTGGCAAAGCAGAAGTTTTTAATTTTGATGAAGTCAAATTTATCTATTTTTCTTTTATGGATCATATTTTTGGTGTCATATCTAAGAACTCTTTATCAAGCTCAAGGTCACATAGATTTTCCCTGATGTTTTCTTATAAGAATTTTATGTCTTTACATTTTCTATTTAGGTCTATGATCATTTTAGTTTAATTTTTATATATGGTGTGAGGTACTGGTTCATTTTTTTAGTATGTGGATATCCAGTTGTCCCAGCACCCTTTGTTGAAAACACTCCACTGAATCTCCTTTGCATCTTTGTCAAAAATCAATTGTTCATATTTATGTGAGTCTGTTTCTGGACTTTCTATTTTGCTCCATTGAGCTGTATGTCTGCGCTTTTCCCAATCCCACATCATCCTCATTACCATCACTTATAGTACGTCTTTAAATCAGCTAGTGCAAGTCTTTTAATTTTGGTTTCCTTTTTCAAAATAATATTGTCTATTCACATTTCTCTGCCTTTCTATATAACTTTTTGAATCTTGTTTGTGTTTGTCTTTGTAATTGTATATGCAAATCGGAGATAAAAGTTTACACTTGATACCTTTTGAACGTGAGTCTTGGCCCCAAAGCCAGCACCTCCTCTTCCCACAGGCCCCAGGTCACTCTCTGTGGCCACCCCATATGCAGTCACCAGGTTCTGTTAATCCATCTTTCCTTTAAGTGTCTCACTTGAGTCTACTCCTCCTGGTCATTGTCAAGGGAACTGCACAGTTGGGCCTCCCATGGTCTCACCCCTGAATGGGTGCAGCGGGTTCCTGCTGGTCCTGCTGACTCACACTGCCCTTTCTGCCTCTTGCTGAAATCCTCTTACCTGGAACTTTCGCTGGCTCCCCTTTGCCTACTGAACCGAGTCCAGATGCTTTAGTTTGGCACGCAAGGACTCTTCAGTGTGTCTGCTCCCTACCCTCCCCGCCTTCTCTCTTCCTCCACCCGCAGGGCACCTCCCTGGTCGCACTGGGAAGACTCACACTCTCCTATGAGGGCCTGGGACTTCCTGCCTGGGTGTCCTTGTGCTTGTTGTCCCATCTGCTGGTGTGCCACCACGCCCCTACCCCCACGCTTCTGTGACTACTCACATCCTGCTTATTGGTGTATTGAACCTGTGTTGCTTTTTGAGCACTTTACTAAAGATGCCCTCGCAGAAGGAAACACACCCCTGTCCTGTGGGACAGAATGTGTACACAAGTAGATAAAATACTAGGTAGTTTATGCTAAATGCCAGATCATAAGGACTTGGGAATTCATAGAAGGAATTACAAATACTTGAGAGATAATCAGAGTAAACTTCCTCCAAGGCCTAAAGCAAACTTCCTCATGGAAGCAGACCTACCTCCCAACTAAGGAATGTGTGTGTGTGTGTGTGTGTGTGTGTGTGTG
>CM052441.1:90022913-90053976 GCA_028533085.1 Varecia variegata
CAGGCTTACTTGGCTGAAGAGCCCTATAACTGCAGCACTGCCACCTTGTGGCAGTATTTATAAATTACAGGCTAAACTTCCATGAAGACCTAACTTACTGAATGTTGAAGCGCACCTTACAAAGATTGTGCTAGCACTTCCCTGCCAGTTTCTCCTCCTTCTCCCCCAGGTCTCAGCTAGCAGGCCCCCCACTAATGCTTCTAAGATAAGCCGTTTCCAAGCATTTCTTCCTAAGGCATTGACGCCTTCAAACCCATTTAAAATGCAAAATGAATGTTAGATGTTATCATTTAAGTTTCTAGGGCCGTCTCCAAAATCACTTCCAGTCCAGGATCTAGAACAGGTGTTTTTAGCTTGGGATCCAAGGGTGGGCTTCAAGGGGCACATGAACCCTTTGAAATTGTTTGCCAAAGTGTGTGAGCCTATGCATACATATACCTTTTCTGAGGAGGATGTCCACATCCTTTGACCAGCTTCTCGAAGGAATCTGCGACTCCAAAAAGATGACAAAATCCCTGCTCCTGAGTGACACGGGCCAAAGATGACTCTAAAAGGAGGACAAGGGCTTGTTTAAATAAATGCGACAGAGAAATAACGAATATGTCATTGAACTTCTGAACACCATAAAAGATTAGATCTCTCTCCCTTTTCTCTGCTTCCCTGCTCTTAACCCCCCCATAGCCCCCAGAACCCTCATCTCCACCCCCCACCACGGGGAGCGAGGAAGGAATTCAAACTTCATTTGCAGATGAGTGACCATCTGTCCTTCCAAGGTTTATGGAGGAAAGGTAGAATTTTATAGCTTCCTGGGAAGATAGATTAATCCAAATTAGCTTGAGGCAAAGGAATCAGGCTATTCAAGATAACACCATTAAAAAAAAAACAACCCCCTATTAGACTCCAGATCAGGTGCCTGCACTCTGCATGGGAAGTCGATGAATGATTTAGTTATGTTTTCTGTTTGGGGAGAGCACCCACTTTTATCTCTGTGATTGCTTCTTTATTTGGCAACTTGCAAACTTGTGTTTTCCCTAATATAATTGCCTGGCCCCTCTAGGCAGCTCTCAGTAATGTCAACAGGGCTATCTTTCCGTTTTCCTCAGCAAACTAATTGGCCTCTATTTCATTTTGCTTTATTTCCCCGCACCAGACTTAGTAATCAGCTGTTTGGCTCGTAACTTGTTTTTTTCCTTCACAAAGTTTCACTTATGAAGTTCCCAAGGATATTAGATATTGCTCCTTCTCTCCCCCTCCTTTCTTTCCTTACGTAAACATTTCTCTTCCTCCTGTAGTGGGCCAAGCAGAGCGCTAGATGAGGCGGGATTTACAGAGGTTAAATAAGGCTCTGACCCTGTCCTCAGGGACAAACTTTGTACTTTCCCAGCCAGAGCTTCCGAAACAACTGTGCAGGTTGTTCACTGTACAAGGTGCCAGCAGAGGAGCCGGCAGAGCCTGAAATCCAGCTGCTACTCCGCTTGCCACCCATGTGCCCTAATGCAGGCCTGGGCCCCTGCAGAGTGGGCGAGGGGAAGGGACACCTTTTCCTACTTGCAAAAAGGCACCATATGGGCAAGAAGCAGCCTTACCTCTAGTACATAGTTGTTATTTACTAGAACAAAGGAATATTAATATCCTGGACATCCAATTAGGAGTCTAGAATATTTAGGTTTTATCCTGAATATTTAGGACCCTCTCTGAGCCTCAGTTTCCTTATCTGTATAATGAGGGTGTTGGACTCAAAGATCTGTAGGGGCCCTTTCACTTCAGGTGCTCTAACAGTATTGCTTGTCAAACCTAACTGGTGTGATTCCACTCATCCATCCATCCATCCATTTCAAGAACATGAATGGGGAGGGTGGGGTGAAGGTATTACAGGAAAGAAATGCCACCTAGTGAGACCCTTTCAGTAAAACTTCTCTCATGATCCCTGAGGACACATTTCTGCCTTTGACAAAGAGCCTTTCCCTCCCACCTGAGAGTCCAGGTATTTCCACGTCCCACTCCAGAGAGCAGCCCTCATGCCATTATAGATGCAATCAACACAGTCAGCGCCCGCGGCCGGCCATGCGTCTCGGGAGGCTGGAGCATGCGTGGGCTGATCCACCTGCTGCCTGGACATGAAATATTACCTCGGCCGCAGAGACTAATGAACTGCTCCTTCCCAGCCCCTGACCCCATGAGGGGTGGTGGCTGTTTTTATAATCAAAGCACCAGCAGCCTGAATGGGAGGCAACAGACAATTATGAATATTAGATCAAGCTGAGCTTGGGCGCATAGAGAGGGCACAGGGCCACAGCCAAGGCATGACAACAGGACGGTGCGCGTAGAGTGTAGAAGCTGGAAGGAGGAGATGGCTCTGCCAGAGGGTCATTTTTCAGGGGGCCCTGTGCTAGGTGTTTGAGTAGGTAGGCCAGGGGTAAAGTTTGAGCTCCATGGAAACAACTTGCTTTCTTCGGCCTGATTATCTTTTAAACCCAAAGAGGACTTGCAATGGCCAGCAATAAAGATATCTAAATTAAACTTAAAATGAGCTGGAAAGTTGTAAAGCCTCATTGTAGGGAGGCGTTTTGTTTACTGACTCATTGATCTACCTACTGAAATAACTATCAGCACCCACACCCACACCGTGCTGAGTGTGAGATGGTGAGCAGCTTGACTCTATGGTCCTTGTCGCTGAGGAGCGTACAAGGTGACTGAGGATCAAGGTGTATATTATTAACGAGAAACTGTGGGGAAGGGACTCAGGAGGGGCTAAGAGTGTACAGACTGGGTTTAGTGCCTACTCCCCTGCTCCTGACTTGTGTGACCTCAGGGCCTCGATTTCCTCAACTGTGAAATGGGTAGTGGGACTCGGCCCATGGTTTTTAAAGTTCAGTGGGCATTAGAATTCTCTAGACAACTTTCTGAAGCTGCAGGTGGCTGAGATTCCCAGGGATTCTGCTGTGAAATGTCTGCAGAGGGGGCTGGAGTCTGTACTTGGATTCTGATGCCAGGGTCTCTGGACTTCCTTTGAAAAACTCTGGAGCCAAATACTCTAAGGATTATTTCCCAGGGGAAAAAAAATTCAGCAGTTCGTGATAGGCAGAGGGTAACAGGATGGGAAGACGAAGGAGCTGAGGGAGCTCAGAGATGATTTCAGTGTGTGGGGCGGCCAGGCTCTGGGCTCCTCAGAGGAGCTGAAGCAGAAACTACCCCTTGAGAGATGCTCAAGGCTGGGTCATTGCTGAGGGCTGGTCTTTCTTCAATTCCCTCAGGGGAGTAGCTGTGCTTCTCAGCTGTTGGCGCTGCCTTGAGGACTAAGTCCACAGGGAGCAGCTGACAAATGTTTTGGGATTGTTATTTGTATTCCTCAATGAAGTCATCTTCCACTGTTAGGACGGGACCAGTTTCTGCTCAGAATTTGGAAAAGCAAAGGCATTTAAACATATGTATTATCATAACATTTAAAAACACTTATCAGTTCCCCAAACTACAGGAACTAAAACTAAAACAGGTATGTAGCAGGATAAAGCTTCAGAGCTGATCTTTATTTGAAAAAATACAATGTTTTTCCCAACTACAAAACTCAGAGTTGACTTGTTTGGTCAGAAAAAATTAAAAGAAAAGGACATTTAAAATAGTAAGCAGGCCAGGTGTGGTGGTTCATGCCTGTAATCCCAGTGCTTTGGGAGGCTGAGGCAGGAGGATTACTTGAGGCCAGGAGTTTGAGACCAGCATGGACAACACAGTGAGACCCTGTCTCTACAGAAAATAAAATTCAGTGCAGAATTCCGGTGGGCCCACCATGCATGGGAATTAAGTGAGACAAGGCACAAAGCGAGTTCGAGGTAAGCGTGTTCTATGCCTGAGTAAGCCGAGGCCACATTTTCCCTTTGAACCAGAACTTGCTTCGAATGCAGAGAGAAGGCAATGGTGTTGTAAGAAACACGAATGACCAGGGAACTTTATCACATCCTCCTCCACTCGTGCCACTTCTCTGTATTAGCAAAAGTCATGACGTAGCCAGAAAGGGAAAGATAGGGTAGCCTGCAGGGTTCCTTTCTGTTTGGTCCTTCCTCACTCACCAGCAATCCCAAGGTGGAGGGCGTTGGTAGAATGTGTGTATCGACAAGCGAAATAAAAACAGTTTAGTTTTGCACAGCATTTCCATTACTCTGGTAAGAACAAAATGCATATACATGTATGAGCTACGAAATGAGAATTGTGTGATTTCAGTGATTCTGCATAAGAGATAAATGCTCTGAGATTTGCATTTAAAATAGCCACTGGATAATGTAAAGATGAATGGTAAGATTCATGCTAATAATTAAAATTTTTAATTTTTTTTTACTTAGATTGACCTTAAATAGCAAATAAAAAACACCATACCAAGTTGAGAGAGAGAGAGACCTCAGAAGAAAGGAAAGAGCTATATATTTTAGTACATCAGATGGCATTTTTTTTCCTGCTTTTTTGTTAAAGGGACCTACATTTTTATTTTGCACTGGACCCAGAAAATTATGTAGCTGGCCCTGGGTAGAGGACACCTCTAGTTTTGACAAATGGGTCAAAAAATCAGTCTGGGCACAGAAGACTTTCCGTAGTAGGATTTGGTGATTGTGTATTCCAGGAATTACAGTCACTGGTGTTTGAAGCATTGGCATCTTGGTTCTACTTGTATTAATTTCTGTCCCAGGCTGGCAGGTTGCCTCTTCTCTCCAACAAAAGCTCTTTCTACAACACCAGCAGTGTGCCTGCTGTCACGGACTTCCTGATCATTAGGGGCAATCTAGGTCTTATTAGATCTCATTCTGCCACCCCACCCTCTGTTTTAATTCATCCTCCTGTTCTTAAATTAACTTCTGCTAAGCTTTTACTTCCTCTGCTGCTGAGAGCTCTCACTCTCCCTTGTCCCATCCATTCTCCTGCAGAGCCAGGCCTCTGCCTGCCAAGGTCAGGAAGAACTTGTGCTTCAGCCGCAAGACGGAGCATCCATTTTCCAGGTGAGCTTTGATGAAATGCTATGTCCGAGGCTCAGCGTCCAACTTCTTTGTGCTTCCAGCTTCTGCCCGGCTGACACATCATCACTCAGTTGGGATTGGAAATGGACTCTACTTCTTTCAGCCATTCTTAATTTTGTCCAAGAGGTAGCTATTGTCTGTCTTCTCTGACTTTTTCCTTCTTTTTTCTTTTGTCCACCAAAGGCATCAAAAGAGACACTCAGACTTTTTATCTTCTCACTCTGATCATCAGGGGTTTCAGGAGCCCAGTGTAATTATTCAAAAGGAGAATTCCATCCTCTTTGTGCAATTGAGCTTCTTCTAGGACTTTCTGATATTTCAAGTAAGATTTGATTCATTTACTGAGCTCAGTATTTCATTCATTCCAATCTTCTCTTTCTCAAGTAATAATTGTTCCATGCCAACTTAAGTCCAGATTTTTTTCCTTCTTGCACTTAATAGTGTATGCACATCATGTTCACTTTACTTAGATTATCTTCATTAGGGAGCTTCCCCAGGTAGCAATTTTACTAAAATTACCCTTGAAAATGTGCAGCCTTTGCACAGAGTTCCGGCTTTCCAATGTCTTCTTGATATTTTGTTCCTCACACAACAGGCTCATCTTTCTGCACATTTGAATTATTTCTTCAAGTCATCTGATTGTATCTTGAAGCCCAGATGCTTCCTCAGGAAGATGTTTATTTTAGATCTTGATTTCTCTAAAAGATATCTTTGCTGCTTTGACATTCTGTTCTTAATCAGATAACTTTTTATTTTAGAAACTTCACACCTACAGAAAAAGTTGAAAGAGTAGCATAATGGACATCCCATGTGCTCCTCACCAATATGCTCTGAGTGTTAACTTTTCACCATATTTTCTTTTTCTCCATGTTTGATATATAACTTTTTGCTGAATAATTTGGAAATAAATCACAGATAATATGGCACTCCACCCCTATATATTTCAGCATCAATCAATAAATATAAGAACATTTTCCAATACACCCATAATATCATGCTCACACCTCAGAAAATTAACAATAATTCCAAAATCTAACATGCAACCTCTATTAACGTCTCCTCAGCCGTCCCCAAAATGATCTGACAAATTTTAAATGATTTCTTTTGATTCTGCCAATTCTGTTCCTCCAAAGAAACTGGCAAATCCACCACTCCCAAGAAGAGTAAACATTCCATATTCCCAGGATGTTATAAAAGTCCAGCCTGGCCTTACTTCCTCAGGCAGAGTGGCCAGTTGCATCTCAGTGTATCAGTTTAGGAATTCTTAATCTCCACTGCCGTCAGCTGTGGCTGCTTTTCTGCATTTATTTCTTGGCTCTATTTGGTGGCACTGATGTTTCCAAGCTCCTGTGCCATTAAGTTCCCAGACTCTTCCAAAACACTTAAATCCTCTTCAGGCATTTTCATTCCAACAAAGAGCTCTAAAGAACTCTTAATTTCTCTGCAGGGCAATGTTTCTTACATAAGTCATTGTTATCTTCCATTCGAGTGTCACTTGGGTGGAAGTTGGTCCTCCAATAGTTTCTTCAGGAGGAGCTCATTAGAACAATCTTTCCTAAATTCTCACATGTTCAAAAATGCTTGATTTCACATTTTTAAAAATACAAAAAGCCAGGTATAAAAATTTGAGACCACACTTTCTTTCCTCGAGGAATTTTTAGAATTTGTTCCACTGTCTTCTAGGGTTGGATGTTTTTTTTTTTTTTTTTTTTTGAGACAGAGTCTCGCTTTTGTTGCCCGGGCTAGAGTGAGTGCCGTGGCATCAGCCTAGCTCACAGCAACCTCAGACTCCTGGGCTCAAGCAATCCTTATGCCTCAGCCTCCCGAGTAGCTGGGACTACAGGCATGTGCCACCATGCCCGGCTAATTTTTTCTATATATATTTTAGTTGGCCAGATCATTTCTTTCTATTTTTAGTAGAGACGGGGTCTCGCTCTTGCTCAGGCTGGTCTCGAACTCCTGACCTTGAGCGATCCACCTGCCTCGGCCTCCCAGAGTGCTAGGATTACAGGCGTGAGCCACCGCGCCCGGCCTAGGGTTGGATGTTGACTTTGAGAAGCCTCAAGTCAACAAGTCACTTCTCTTGGTCTTTTCACCTGGTTGCCCCAGAGACTTTTTTTTTTTTTTTTTTTTTGAGACAGAGTATCACCCTGTCACCTGGGCTAGAGTCCCATGGCATCAGCCTAGCTCACAGCAACCTCACACTCCTGGGCTCAAGCCATTCCCCTGCTTCGACCTCCCAAGTAAGTGGGATTACAGGCACGTGCCACCACACCTGGCTAATTTTTCTATTTTTAGTTGAGATGGGGTCTTGCTCTTGCTCAGGCTGGTCTTGAACCCCTGACCTCAAGTGATCCTTGTTATGGCTGATTGAAATTTAATGAGTCTTTATTAGCTGGCCAGCGGCACACTTTCTGGCAGGGAATCCCACCGAGCTCAGAGTGCGGCCCTGAGCACGGGTTTTGTGACAACTTACATACCCTTCACCATTGCACCATGTGGAACATTAAACATATACACCTTGGGACATCTTGGGCAACAATTTCCAGCTTCAAGGTTATGAGATCATCTAAAGACCCTCCGGTCCTATCTGATTAACTATTTTAAACAATCGAGTAAAAAGCAAGCAGGTTCACAGAAGCAGATAGCATCAGTGAGAACAAAGTACAATTTCCTACAACCTAAATAAGCATTGTAAAATTTAACTTCATATAGCTGGGCAGTATTGTTAAATCGACTCCCCCTTCCCTTGGACCTAGGACCTGCCTTAGGTCACTTTGACTATTCACCCATTGTACTATGCTAGCAGATAATCGTCAACACAGTCAATAATCACGAGACCTTCTTTCTTTTCTCTGCATCTGGGGTGGACTCTGGCCTTCAGCCTAACTGGAGAGACCAGAATTTACGTCTGCTTATCACAATCCTCCTGCCTTGGCTCCCAGAGTGCCAGGATTACAGGCGTGAGCCACCGCGCCTGGCCCCCAAAGACGCTTTATCTCTGAAATCCAGTCATTTTGCTAGGATATGTCTCGGTGATGAGAATCCTTGTTAGTTCTTTCTGAAAGACTATTCCTTTTCAATAGCTACATTGCAGTCTCCCCAGAAACCTTCAAAAGGTTTCTGAAAACTTTTGATGAATTGTATCTTTACATACTTGTTCTGTTACATGATTGTTTTTTCAGGGCCACCATTTACTAGCATATTGTGTTTACTTGGCTTTTCTTGTCTTTTGCTTCATTGTTTTTTGTACTACTTTTTACTGAGGTGTAATTAAATATCAAAACCTGCACACCTTTAAGTGTACAATCTGATAGGTGAGTTTTAACATATGCAACACCCAGTAAAACCACTGCCCCAATCAAATAGTGAGGATTGGCATGACCCCAGAAAGTTTCCTTGTGCCCTTTATAATCCCTCCCTATGTCCCTTCCCCATTCCCAGGCACCGCTGATCTGCTTTCTGTCACTTTAGATTAGCTTTCATTTTCTCAAATTTTCTATAAATGATGTCATACAGTATATACTCTTTGTTCCATCTGGCTTTTGTACTCAGTGTAATTGTTATGAGATTCATGCATGTTGCTGCCCGTATCAGAAGAGGTGAGAGCAAACACCCCTGCCTTGTTCCTGATCCTAGGTGGGAATTTTTCCTCTAATTTTTCAGGTGGTTCCTTTTCCTCCTGGCCTCCAGTAATTTCCTCAGATGCACGCACTGATCAGTACACAATTGAAGACTGTAAGTGGGCCCTCTGCAGGTCTCTGGAGGGAGTGTTCTCTCTCTCTCTCTCTCTCTCTCTCTCTTTCTCTCTGTCTTCTGTTATTTCCTTCCTGAAAACCCTGGTCCCCTTAGCCTTAGCCTTTCGGGTCTTCCAGCTCCTTCTACTGAATTGAGAGGCCACCAGGCCCTGACTGGGTTTTCCCTTCTCTGTAACACGACTTAAACTTCCTCTGAGCAGTAACCTGGGGCTATTATAGGGCTCACCTTGTTCATTTCTCATCTGTCAGAGGTCACTGAATGTCACTGAATGATGTCCAATATTTTGAACATCCTTGCTTCCAGTTTAAACTGCTTTTTCAGTTTAGTTCCCCCCTCCCTACCCAGACAGAGGGTAAGTCCAGTCCCTGTTACTCCATCTCATTCAGAAGCAGAAATCACCTTTATATAGACTTTTGATGAATAAACTTTAAGTGAAGAGTGTTTTTCCTTGACCAGATACTAGCAGGAGTCCACACAGGAAATTCAGCTCCACACCAGCAGGAACTTTCCTTGTAACCTAGAGACGTAAGTCTGAGTCTGTACGGATGCAGACAGCCCGTGGCCTAGTGCCAAGGAAGGCTCCCCCTGCCCCCAGGCTCACACTGATAGTTCCCCGAAGATGTGGCCTGCCTGTGTGACCTTCATACCACCCCTTCCATTACCAAAAGCTCAGCACTTGTCCTCGAGGCTGCATCAGAAGAACGAGAACAAGTTCGTTTGAGGAAAAGGAAAGAGAAGTTTATTGCTTTGCCAGGAAAGGAGGAGGATGGAGACTCCTGTCTGAAATGCCATTGTCCTAATAATAAGCAGAAATACAGAGTTTTTAAAGCGTGGGTTCTCAGCTTCAGGCAATTGCTGTTCATCTTCAGTTGATGATCCTGATCATCCTATCTCCCTGAAGACAATCGCAGTGACGTCCACCCAGGACCTCCCTCTGCCAGGTCAGACTGAGCCATCTCCTGACCTCACCCAAGCCATCTCCTGGAGCACAAAGAACAAAAGACATTGCCCTGCCCCTCCCAACCACTGGCCTGAGGCAGGGATGCAGGTTTTAGTTCTCAAAAAGGAGTGGAGGATGTTTCAAAGAGAAAGGAAATATTTTTGCCCTTTTTTTCAGACCGTTCCCTCTGTTACATATTCCCCACTGTCAATATTTCCCTTCCATGTCTACAGGAGGAGGGGTGACACTCTGTTACACTTCTCCTTCCTTCCTAAGGACCAAATCAGATCCAGGGATGCTCCGATGCCTGGTCCAGGCACCCAGTCCTCGCTCTGATAAGCAAAGGGTAAGTGTGCCCTCACCTTGGATGCGTGTGCTTCGCCTCCTCTCTGGGATCTGCAACCTCTGCATGTTCTCTGCTCTTCCCTCCCCTGCTTCTCGTCTACTTCTCCATCTTTTGACACACTTTCCATCTGTTTAGAGTTTCAACGTTCTTACAGTTTTAACAAAAATAGAGTTTGAATCTCTGTTAGTTTTTTTCCTTGTTGCTTTTAGGTTTTCTGAGTTTCCAGGAAACGTCCTTGTTGTTTTTAGGTGATTTCCAAGGAGACATTAACTTGAGGCCATCATCTGAAAACTGGACGTCAAGGACCATACAGCTGCTGCTGTTGTTTTGAATGTATTTTTTACATCACTCCTAAGCCTGACACAGTCCCTCACCTCTAATGGGTGTTCGATAAATGTTTGAAGAATGACTATCTAACAAATCAAGCAATCCTCCCATAACCTGGGTCTACATATGTAGGCAGACCATTGCTTTCTCGCCACCTGGGATGTCCCTGAATGCATGGACCATCTCTCCCCCATTGAGTCCGGAGCTTCCCCAAGCACGACAGAGCTGTTGAAAGTCTAAGATCATGAGGCTGTCTGAAGTCTGTCTTCCAGGAGTATGGGCTTTTGACTTGGACAAACTTGAGTTGAAATTTAGCAACACTATTTACTACTTCTTGCTGCACTTCGCATTCATCAGGAGTCTCCAGAGAAACAGAATCCATAGGTTCTCTCTCTTTTAAGGAATTGGCTCATGCAATTGTGGGGGTTGGCAAGTCCGAAACCACCTGACAGACCAGCAGACTGGAAATTCTGGAGGAGTTCATGTTGCAGCTCTGAGTTTGAAGGCCGTCTGGGGGCTGAATGTCTTCTCCTCAGGGGATCTCAGTGTCTTCTCTTAATGTCTTCAGCTGATGGGATGAGGCCCAATCACATTATGCAGGGTAAGCAGCCTTACTCCAAGTCTACTGATTTAAATGTTAATCGTGTCTAAACATACCTTCACAGCAACAACTAGACTGGTGTGTGACCAAAGGACTGGCCACCACAGGCTAGCTGACACATAAAACTAACCATCACAGGCTTGAGTCATTTATTCAGTCTCACTGATCCTCAGTTTTCTCATATGTAAAATGGGGCTATTATTATACCTTCCTCAGAGGACCACTGTGAAAATCAAATTGGATGAATATGTAAACCACCTAGCAGAGCATCTGGTAAGTTGTAGGCATTTAATGAATGTGAGCTACTCCTGTTTTGTCTGGAAGACATGCTGAGATGGTCTCCTAGAATCCAGTCCCCTCACCTCCATGTATCCCCATCCCCTGTCTACATTATAAGGGTTGGAAGGTTATAGGCTGAGATAAATTCGGGCAAGATTCAGAGGAGGAAGAAGTGAGAATGGGCAGATGTGATTGCAGCGGCCAGAGGCCAAGTTCCACTTCAAGTTTCATGTGCTCACAGCACGGTGACAGCAGCAGAACAGCAGCTTCCTGACCTCTGGCCTGTAGCTGTGGAGGTGTGACCTTGAACATTAGCCTCGAGGGGACCCCTGCCATCTATTCCTCCTGTCAGCACCTGATTGCTTAGGGTTTGAAATACCCAGCGTGGTTTCTGCATCCTGCCCCGCACCCTGCCTGCTGAAGGCCTCGTGGTTTCTGCATCCTGCCCCGCACCCTGCCTGCTGCAGAAGGCTTCGCTGAAGTGGCTTCGTGCTTTCCTCTCTGCATCTACCCGCCAGGTCCGGGGAGGTTCCCTGGGTCCTCCTCAGCAGACCCTGCCAGAGAGAGACAAGGCCCTGTGACTGCAGCTGTCATGATGATGCAAGTAACAGGCAGAGAAAGCACCAGCAATGGCCAGTCCAACCAGGACATTGTATTAACTGCACTGGTGCTGTTGCTTTGGTTTAAAATCTTAGTGTAGAACAGACTCCACCAACTGGAATCTTCCATGAAGGTGATGTTCTGCCCAAGGCCGGTGTCTGTCTCTCAGCAGCCAGAGGCCTGCCCAGATTTTATTGCATTGTAATTTTATAGCTATAAACACTTGGGTGCATTTAAAGGGACAGCTCCTTTTAAAAAACCCACATTTCTCAAATGAGGACACAAATCACAAACGTTTCATCATGGGGTAGCAAACGTGGCTTCTTATCCTCTCTTGGCCCACACAGTGCAGTCCAGTTTCAGGATGGTGATATGAAAAAGTACTTTATAAAACAACCTATAACACAGGTAGGTGAGAACCACAGACACAAGTTACTGGACTGGTGGGTGTTGACTTTATAATGAACCCAAAGTTGGGCCCCAAGTTGAAGGTTAAGAAAACAGGGGGAGACAAATGGGCCAGGAAACATGAAGACAGGATATGACTGCGGAGGGCAGGGAGGGAAACAGCTCCTTAGAATTTTAATAACAACAATAGCTTTTTCCTTTATCAAGTGCTTACTGTGTACATTTCACACGTGGTCTTATTTAATCCTTACAACAACCCTATGAGATAGGATTATTAATCCCATTTCACTTATGAGAAAACGAAGGTTTATTTTTTTAATTTTTAATTTTTTTTTTTTTTTTTGAAAATTGAGGTTTGGAGCAATTAAGAGACTTCCTCCAGGATGCTGGTGGAAGCATGATGCAAATCTAGAGGGTGTTTGAGTCCAGGGCCAGCCTTGTAAACACTGTGCTCACTGTGGACTCTGAGGATGTTCAAAAGCGTTATGCCAAGGAAGGGGATCACAACCAGTTAGGAAAATAACCAGTTTTGAAAATTCTGGGTTCATCAAAGTGAAACAGGTTGGATATTTTGTCTGTTTGCTTTTTGCTGCAGGACTTCTCAGGACCTTTAATATGCTATCGTGCTTTGTGAGTCTTCAAAAAGGAGGGCAGTTATGCAGTGCTTCTCGAATATCTTTGAGCATGGAACACATTTCTCATAGAGCATCTTCAGGGTTCAGGGTCCCTCAAAACGCATTTTGTGAAATCCCATTTTGTTGCATTTGGGCCAAACTGCAGCTCCTAGGTGTGGCTTGACCCACGGGGCTGGGGGTGAGTGTGTGGCTGAGCTAAAGTCACTACTGTCTCTTATCCTGCACTAGGATTGTGGAGGAGAGCTTGGTTGTGTCTCCAAATTCTGGGCCTGGTGACTCCAGTCCAACCTCTCCAGGAATTCTGAAGCAGGTAAGAAGATTAGCCGTGAGGAAGAGAAGGAACAAGGAGACAGAGACTAATGCAGAGACAGAGCTGCTGAAAGATGGCCAGGGAGGAAGAAGAAAGAGTCTTTTATTTTCACACAGGGTTTATGTAGTTGCAGTTTCCTTAAAAAGTATTTTACATTCAATCTCGGGCAAAATACCCAGCAACTGAAATGGAGAGAAATGTGTGTCCAACAGTGGATGGCATTTTAGTACAGACAAGAATAAATCTGTATACACAGACTATGAATAGACCACAAACTGGGAGGAGAAGTCTGGATGAGAGTGGTTATCATTAGGCAAGTTATGCAAAGTGCTCATAATTTGTGTTTATTTTGATTTTCTACCCTTTTGATAGAAACATCTGCTGTTTTTATACTGCTGCAGACAGGGCTGGCTGCAGCAGTGTAATCTGTGGAGCCCGGTGCAAAATGAAAACGCAGGGCTCCTTTCTCAAACAGCAGGACAAAGTGCCCTTACATGTATAAAAACAGAGCTTGTCCCTCTCTGCTGCAGTCTCTCAACGAATCATATTGCTTTTTATTTGCCATTTAAAGTGTAACATGGCTCGGCACAGTGGCTCACGCCTGTAATCCTAGCACTCTGGGAGGCCGAAGTGGGAGGATTGCTTGAGCTCAGGAGTTCAAGACCAGCCTGAGCAAGAGGAGATCCTGTCTCTACTAAACACAGAAAAATTAGCTGATGTGGTGCGCGCCTATAGTCCCAGCCACTCGGGAGGCTGAGGCAGGAGGATAGCATGAGCCCAGGAGTTTGAGGTTGCAGTGAGTTATAATGATGCCACTGCACTCTAACCAGGGGTGACAGAGCAAGACTCTGTCTCAAAAAAAAAAAAAAAAAGTAAATAAAAAAAAAAAATAAAGAGTCATGAAGTAAGTTAAGACTAAGTAACTAAGTAAAGAAAAATTAAGGTTTTAAATTATTAGCATGAATTTTGCTGTTCTTTTTGCACATGTCAGTTTTAAATGCAGATTATTAGACCGAGAGCAGGGCCCTTCTGAGCGAAGGACTCTGTGTGAATGCACAGGTCACATGATCGTGAAGCCAGGCTTGGCTGCAGGCCAAGAAGAAACACGACTTTTGTTTTACAGTTTTCAGGTGGCCGACTCTGTGCGCTTCAGACAGTACCATCAGGCGTCTGACATTTACGGTGTTCCTCCTGTGGGAAGATAGGGTACGTTCCTGACTGCCAGAGTCCACCGTTGAAAGATTATAATGACCGGTTCATTAGAGAGAGAAAGAGAAGTCAGCAAGAAAAATGTTTCCCTTGCACTTCTTGAAGCTGTAAATGTCACTGCTCATTGTAAGGAAATGTGCCCAGGGCCAGGAGTGATAAACCAATCGGGCAGCCTCAGGCGAGGGCATTTCATAAACATACCGAGATGTTCCTGGTGGCTTCAGGCCAAAGGGACTGCACCAGGTGAGAGGCTGAGAAGTAGTTTCCTTGGCAGAGAACAGAAACACCGTCCTTCCACCCAGGAAGGGCAAGAGAACTGGACCTCACCAGCAGAGCCATTTTCTGTCCAGAGCTGCGCTATGACCGAGCGAAGGCAGTTTGCCTTTTCCTCTGTCCCTGCTACCTGGGCTATGACACCGTGCAAGTATATTGATGCCTTATGCCTTACGTAGAATAACGTTCCCACCTACAGGTGCCTGCTTGTTGATGGAATCACCACTTACGATCCTCACAACAACTTTATGAAGCTTACGTTATTATCCCCATTTTCCTGATAAATAAACTGAGACTTCAAAAAATGATGGGATTGGCAGAGGTCACCCAGCCAGAGTAGGTTTCCCTGAGCCTGGAGGCCAGGCCTGTGCTCACCCTCAATATTTCCCGGCCTCTGAGCCTCTGCTTTCTGAAGCCAGGGCCTGGCTCGGCATCATGGCGTCCGTAGGCTTTGGATCTATTGGCTGGTCTCACAGGGGTTAAGGATTTTACTAAACGCCAAATGTGCACGTTCACTTACACACGCATATAAACTTGGTGTAAATAGAAGTCTTTAGAGTCTGAGCACAACCCTTTGAATATGCTTCATGGTAGCAAATCTTTTCCTCTGAAAGTATATTTGATTTTTAGAAATTAATGAAAATCATTTGGCACCTGATACCTCAGCGGGCTGTGAATTTATTCAGTGGATAAAGCGGTAAAATGGGTGATGAGGATGGGGAAGGAAAGAGGGGAAGAAGGTGGGTCTGTATGCGTGTACGTCCGCACACATCTGGATGTGTTTTACTGCCCACCTGAGCCGAGCCTCCTGCTTGGTACGGCTGTCCCCGCCCTTGCCTTGTCTGTGGCCATGCCACACGGTGGGTATCGTTATGCCCATGTTCCAGGGGGAGAAACCAAGGACAAAAGAGATGAAGTCACAATCCTCCACGAGTTAGCGGCAAAACTGGAACTGCAATCTAATTTGCCTTAAGGGAATGAGAGCATTTTTTTTTTTGGTCCAAATAAATAAAGAAAGAAAGCAACAGAAAGACAGAAATTTGTGTCTATAAAGCAATGAGATGATTTTCTAATTTGGCTCCCAGAACTGGCTCTGCAGATGATTCTAAACCAGTGAATCTGCACATGTGCTGAGAAATGGCAGCATCGTGACCGGAAGAGTCAAGCTCCCCAGCAGAGCACTGCGATGGGAACAAACCTGGCTTGGCCGCCGCGGCACCGTTTTTGTTTGAACGCTCTGCTTACAGTTCTTCAGAACCCAGGACCTGGGCGCGGGAACGAGCCCCGGGGACCCTCGTGTTCAGCACCCTCGTTCCAGGGAGGCACGACTAGCGCCAGTGATGAGGAGTGCCTTGCTGGGGATCACACGGTGACTGAAGCCCAGGTGCGTGACAATGCCACGCTGTTTCCCATAGTGCACTGCTCCCTCCTCTTGCCTCCTCCCTTACTGATACAGCAGCTTCCTAACAACAAGAATAATCATTTTTAAGGAACTTTCTATGTATTAGACACTTAAAGGGCATTATCTCATTAGGCTTTCAAGGGAACCTTATGGGTGAGGAATTACCATTCCCATTTCGTAGATAATAAAGCCAAGGCCCAGAGAAATTAAAAAGTAGGGCCAAGTTACACAGTTAGGAAATAGAGGCCCCAGGATTTGAACCCAGGTCTGCCCACCTCCAGAGCCCATGTGTTTAACAGTATCTGACATTGCCTCCTCCTCCTCCTCCCTCTTCCTCTCCTGTCCCATAGGAGCCCCACATACAGATTCCCAGAAAAAGGCACATTCCACTCAAACCCGCCCTCCCTCCAGCTAGTCACTTCCCCTCTTTTGGTGTTTATCAACACAAATAGCCTGTCCTCCTGGCACGTTTGTTTTGTTGGAAGCCAACCTTATTCCCTGGGAACGCTGAGGAACAATGAGCTGTTAGCCAAGCCCTCCGGGGCTCCACCCCCATCCTGGACGGCTTCCTCAACTTCCCCTGCTCACACTCGCCCGCAGAGGCTGTCTACAAAGTGCGTCAATCACTTGTTTACTGGCTTTTCCTGCCTGGCCCCGGGGGTTGGGGGTTCCGTTGGCTGTTTCTTCCCCCTGGAGGTTCTCCTGGGGTGAGCTTTGATCTGCAGAGGGAAGGGCAACGGGAAGGTGATGAGAGCTGCTCAGAGTGGGGCAGCGTCTGACTCATTCTACCAAAGGAAGCAAAAAAGGTCCTCTCTTAAGGAAACCAGCGAGGATGCTGGTGAGAACTGTGTGCTCCTGCCCGTGCCTGGGTGGGGGTCCTCCTTTTCCCCGGGAAGAATTGTAAAAGGAATCAAAATTCCACAAGCCAGAGGCAAATCTCCCGGCCCTTTCTATACTGAGCTAGCAGTACGATCATCAAATCTTACACCAATGTCTGACCTTTCCACAAAAAGCCAGGGCTGCAGACCCCTCCTTAGAGGGATGTTTTCAGATGAGCAAGGCTGCGTGTGCAGACAACCTGGCTGCCCAGTCTCATTTGAGAGTGGACGTGAGAACTTCTCTGGAACACTTCCCGAAATACCGCCCCCCTAGAGAGCTACCTATTTGGGCTTCTGAAGACTTTCTGGTCCTCAAAATCTATAATAACATGAAAAAGTACCACTGGGCAGGGACACATAAATGTTCAAATAATGTCGCCATCAGGGTCCTGGCAAGGGATAAAAGGTGCTGCACTCAAAAAGGCTTAACTGGAGAGAATTTAATGAGGGACTATTTTTAGGGGTGTGTGTGGGGTTAGGAGAACCAGCAAGCTATGATGAGGCCAGGAGGCAGAGGGAGAGAAATACTCTTCACCCCTCTTTCCTCCAATCTCCTGCCAGCGACTCCTATTGACAAAACCCAGCTAAAAGCCAAAGAACCCGGGAGCCTGGGGATGTAGGGCACAGCAGTCAGCCCCTGGGGCACAGAGCGAAGTGGGAAGGGCAGAGAATGGATCAGGACGGGCAAAGCCACTTGCCCTCTTGCTAACCGCCGAGGGGATGTCCTTCATTGCTTTTCCCTGCACAGCTGTCTTTCATGGACTCCAGGTCATTGCAGAAGGATTCTCACCACCGTGAAACCACCTATGAACTGGTCTGAAGAGCCTCAGTGCTGTGCTGCTGGTTGGGTGTTATGATATTATTCCTGCTGCCACCCGATTAGGGCTCTGGAATAGGGAGAACCCTTGTGCTCTTTTGCTGGTTCCCGCTGTCCACGGCCCAGACAGTACACGTGAACATATGTTCTCATTACTTCACAAGGTAGCTTTGCTTTGGTGTCTTCTTGGTACATGGATTTTTATTGTGAAGTCCATCTCATAGGTATAGAAGAGTATTTTAAACGTATGTGGAGTTGAAACTATTTAACACCTATGTACTTACCACAAAAATTAAGAAATTGAACACTAACCAGTACCTTAGAAGTCCTCCAAATGCTCCTCTCTAAATAAAACCTCCAACCTCCTCCCCAGATATAACCACTATCTTGACTTTTTGTACCAATCATTATCTTGATTTGCTTTATCATTTTGCCACCTAGGTAGAGCCATGTGCATTGCATGGACACACACATCTAGCTGAGAATGAAAGGGCAGTGTTGCCCTGTGGGATACAGGCCCAGGAGAGAGAGAAGCTAAACTGAGTGTCTGGGTAATCTGGTTTCAGCTTCCCCCAGAGTTTCCAAGAGCCCCTTCTGGGGAAATAGGTGTGCAAGGTCATGAGCAGACCTTCAGAAACACAGGGCTCACCAGAGCTCAGCATATGGCAGGGCTGCTGTGTGGGCTGGGCGCTGGGTGTCCAGAAGAAAAATGGGCCACGGTATGGTTCTGTATGCTCTGAAATTTCTGCTTCACTGTGGCCTACCATTAGCTTCTGCAGATCTAAGAAGAGCACCTCTGTGGGTGAAATGAGCATCCCAAGCTGATCCAAAAGTGGGCTAGAGGGGGAAAAGTAGGAACCTCATCAGAAGTGATTAAGACAAGCCCAAAACAGGCCATCTCAGCCAGACTCACCCAGGAATCCTGTCCTCACATTTTAAAACATGACTCAATAGCAATGGGGATCTTGGTGATGATGGCTTTCAGCATATCTATTTTAAGACACTCTGCTCTAATCTTGACTGGCTGCCCTCCGTGCCTGGTAGACAGCTGCCAGCTCCATTCCTTTCACCCCTCTCTGGAATTGGAGCTCATGTTTTCTGTATTCAATGTCTTTCGCTGTCTTGGTTTACTATCTCTTTTTTATGGAGCACATCCTCTAGTGATTTTCTCAGGAAGGGTGCATGGGGTAAGAAATTTGTTGAGACTCTGCAAGTCTAGAAGTATTTTTATTCTACAGCACTTGATTTATACTTGGACCAGGTATAGATGCGGGTTCATTTTTCCATCAGTATTTCAAAGGCATTTCTCCATCGTCTTCTTGCTTCAAGTATCACTGTTGAGAGATCTGAAGCCGTTCTGATTCCAGATCCTTAACATTCTCTCTAGTAGCTTGTAGGATTTTTTCTTTGTCCCCACTGATCTGACATTTGACAATGATGTATGTGCCTTGTGAGTCTTCCTCTTTCTTTCATTTATTAGGCTGGCTACTTGGTGGGTCGTTTTGATTCATTCTGGGCAATTTCTTACATTATTTCTATGATAATTTCCTCCCTTTCTCTGTTCTCTTTTTAGAATTTCCATTATCCTAATGTTGAACCTTCATGACTGGTCATGTATTCTTTTTCACCTGTTTTCTCTTAGCTTCCTTCTATATATTTTTGTTCTTTGGTGGGGGGAGGTGGAAATGAGATGAGATTTCCTCAACAGTTCTTCCTTCTTAGAGTTCATCATTTCTCTTTTGCATTTTTCAAGAGCCTTGTATTCTCCTTAAGTGTTCACTTTTTATAGCACCCTGTTCTTGTTTCCTGGAAGTTTTTCTTTTCCTTCTTTACAAATATTAATTATAGAATTTAATTGGGAAATTTTATTTCCCTGCATAGTTTTTGTTTCTGCCCAATTTCTTTTTTTGTTTTTCTTTTTCTTTTATCTCTTTCTCTCATGTTAGAGCCTTTCCTTAGATGTAAAACTTGGCTGTATGCTCATGATAATGATGAGAAGCTAAAAAAAAAAAACCAGAAACAAAACAAAACAAAAAAACAACTAATTGGAAGTTCTCAGCAAGTGGGTGGGGTCTGTCAACTTTGAGCTTCAAAGTAGGGTTATTTGGCGAGGCTGTTTGTTGGGAGAATACCCAATATCTTTAGGCATTTATTCTTCAGAAGGTGAGATTACCCAGGGAATGGTCTTCCAGTATCCTGCGATGAGAGTAAGGGTCTGGATGCTTACGTACCAGCAGCCAAGGTGGAAATGACATAGGCATTATAACTCTGATTCAGTTCTACTCCAGAGCACTGTTTCTAATCAAGGCCCCAAGAATGGAAGGTGAAAAGGGCACTGTCAATCTGTGTCTACGAGACCTGTTGACACCTTGCTTTTCATCAGGCTTGCCTTTGCTGTAGTAGAAAATTGAGCATTCAAACAATGAGATAGGAAATAACAAGCAAGAAGTTGCTGAGTGTTTCCCTGATTAAGCAACACCTCCCATTCTTGGTAGGTGCACGTGCTTGAGCTCATTTTGCAGTTGAGTAAACAACTGCCAGAGAGATTAAATTAACTGACCCAAGATTAGACAGCTATTAAGTGACAGAGTTAAGATTTATATCCCAGTCTATTTGATTCCAAAGCTCTTTATTATTATTTTATTTTAAGTAATATTTTTATATGAAATTCATGCTTATTACAGACATCTCAGAAAATAAAGTTCCGAATAAAATTTTAAAAACAACTATAAGGCCACCAAAACACTGTATAATATTCTTTCAATTCTTTCATGGGAATGCACCATAATTTATAATAATAATTTATCATTTATTTGATTCTCCCCTCATTTGGGTCATTTAAATTGATAAACCTATGCTGTTTCCACTACACAGCATCAGCCAAGGGTAGGAGGCATAGGCAGGAAGGGGCAGGGTCCTAGACAGGTGCTCAGGTTGAGAGCTGCTGATTAAAGGGGGTTCAGATGGACACAGTTCAGTACCCTGGAGAGCTCCACGACAGTAACGTTGCCTAATGCCCTCAGCAGAACACTGGCTGGGAGCTTTAGGATTCTGAACTGCTTCTCCAGAATGGAATGTTAAAAGAGACCATACACAGCTGGGATGTCTCTTAGAGATTCATCCTCACCACTCCCTTGGTTCAAAGAGCTTTGTGGGAGTGTGTCAATATCCTTTCTCACCATTCTGCCTTTTCTCATGCTGTCCCCTCAGCTTGGAATGCCTGGCTCATTTCTACTCACCATCTAATGTTCCATTTAATCATTAATTTTCTCTAGAAAGCTATCTGAGCTCCCTCCATCTTCACCATCATGATTTTCTTCCTTCCTTCCTTCCTCTGCACCTCTCTTGGTCATTATATGGGCCACATTAGATTATAATTATCTCTCCTCCTAATTAGAGTATGGATTCCTTGAGGCAAGGATTGAGTTTCAGTTAGTTTTGGTTCCAGTAAGTACTCAATAAATAATATAAAACATTCAATAAATGAGTGCATTTTCTGTAGGCAATGAGGAGCTATTGAAGGTGGCTTTCAACCAGAGGAAATTTTGCTCCTTAAGAGACATTTGTCAATGTCTGGAAATAATTTTTTTGCTGTTGCAACTGAGGGGGCAGATGCTCCCAGCATATGGTGGGTAGAGACCATGGATACTTCTAAACATCCTACAATACACATGACAGCCCTTACAAAAAAGAATTATAGGCCCAAAATGTTATTCATGCCAAAGTTGGAAAACTCTGTTTTAGAATAATAGAATGAACGGATTTAACCAAACTGTTCTTCAACCAATTTAAGTCTTTAGAGAGCAGTGAGTTCAATGGGCTCATTTTACAGATGAGAAAACTGGGCTGGACTGGTTGTTGGGTTGGGGCAAGAACTTGTACCATGGCACCCTCTCCACACAGGTACATTTGGCTGACACTATTTTTTAGCTATCCAGTATTCTGAGTGGCGTAGGAATAGAATGATTTACTGTTGTTTGTTTGTTTGTTTATTTATTTATTTATTAGAGACACAGTCTCACTCTGTCACCCAAGCTGGAGTGCAGTGGCACAATTGTTGCTCACTGCAGCCTCAAACTCCTGGGCTCAAGCAATCCTCCAGTCTCAGCCTCCCAAGTATCTGAGACTACAGGCCCATGCACCATTCCTGAGTAATTTTTCTTATTTTTTGTAGAGATGGGGTCTCACTATGTTGCTCAGGCTAGTGTCAAACTCCTGGGCTCAAAGGATCCTCCGACCTTGGCCTCCCAAAGTTCTGGTTTTACAGACATGAGCCACTGCACCCAGCCAAGATGATTTTCTTAATGCACATTATCCTGGGTTCATCAGTCAGGTTTAGAAGACAAGGATGAGACTAAAGAAAAAAAATTTGGAGCCCACAGAACAGGCACAGCCAGCTTCCCCCTACCCCATCCCCACCTTAGCTTCTCTTTTCCAGGGAGGTTTGTTACAAACCTCAGGCTGAGTGAGAAATGAGCCTCTTTCAATGGCTCATTTCCAAACAATTCAATCTGCTCCAGGAAATGAGAGATTAGTTTGTGGAAGAGTGAGTTATTTTAAACCTCTCTGCATTAAAACCAATTAATGCTCTGGAGGGCCAAGCCTGCCACAGGAGAATTCACTCTAATTGCTACAGACCAAGGGATCCTGTATAACTCTCCTCCTATCAGCAAATAATAGCATTTGGGAGGATGAACTCAATCTCCAAGGGAAAACTTGAACCAAATGTGATAGCTATCTCCATCAAGTGCCTCAGATTTAGAATGGTTCTGATCCCAAAGAGTGCCGACCATACCTCTCATGAGTCAAACCTGCCATTTTCCCAGCAGTAATCATGTGCCCAGACCTCTCCCATTCAGCCCTGTCGAATTAGAAAAGCCAAATGATTCATCCCGGCACAATACAGAGTGAATCAGCAAAGGAAGAAAGTGTAGGGAAAGGGAATCTGTGTGCTATCTTGAATAAAAGTACCTTCCAATAAATTTGATGAATTGTCTTCCAGGGAATTGGCTGAATGTGTTAATCATTTATTGTATATCATAACTGTCTGGTGCATACATGATTAGCTGAAAATGATATTTGTGGGTCCACTGAGGCTCTGAAATGATGCAAAGAGGAAACTAGTTTCTGCAGAAGGAGCTCAACTTTCTCTGCTAAAGTTTGCCTTGGAGCATCAAAGGCTGCTCCTGTATGGGCTGTTGTTGGCACGAGAATGTGAACAGCGTAGGAGAACAGAAGAGGAAAAATAGGTAGCAGGCCCCAGCAAGGAAATGCTTTGTCTCTCTACCTATATTCCTTGTTCTTTTCCTCTCTTCCACACACAGACACATCACTGGGAGAAGTAGGTTAGTAACTCAGAATTAGGACTCAAACAGATCCAGGTTTGAAATCCAGTTCTACTCCTTCTTCTTGAGCTTCAAACTCTTTATCTATAAATCGGGACTAATAATGCTAATATCCCCAGCTTGTCAAGGAGGTTTAGACAAGATGATGTATATAAAGTGGACGGCTCATGAAGGCATTAAATAAATCTTCTACTATTACTATATGGCTCAGTTGCTGCTGGGTAATTTTCTAAAGACAGAAGTCTTGGTCCAGGGGATTAGTGAGCTGGGAGTCATGGGAGACTGATGGCCACAGCTAAGAAGAAATATCTGTCAGTGTATAGAGATGTACACGTGGTTGGGTTTTGTGGTCAACCAAAGCTTTGAATTTCTCGGCTCTGTATTTAAGCTTCCAGAATACGGATTTGCTGCTGAGCAGGCTTGGAGAAGGTTCAAAACTTTTTGGAACTTGCAATAACCTGGGGCTTAGAATTCAGAGAGAAGTTCAAATAAGAAATCACCCTGCCATGGGTCCAAAGAAAGAAAAATGCTTTCACCATGAAAGAAAAAAGAATGCAGTTGAATTTTCAGTTAGAGTAAATAAAGTGTGTTGATAGGACTCCTAAGAGCAAAGGTGCCCACACCCAGCTCCTCATCAGAGTCTCTGGGAGAATTTTACAAAGATATACAGGTTCCAAGCTGCACCCTGGAGATTCAAAGGGCCACAGATGGGCTCAGGATCCTGTTTCTTTTTTAGTAAAGTGCCAAGGTGATTCTGATGATCATCCTGAAGGTGGGTGGCTCAGGGCCATGGGCCCTGCCTTAGAAGTGAATCATTGAGTATCAGCTTCTTTACTCCATTTCCCTTTGTAGAGATCTGACCCACAGCTCCCCAAAATTATGGAAGAAAGATTTAGGAGAGTCTTCAGAGACAGTTGGAGCTGATTCCCTCTTCAAAGGCTGTGATTTGGGAATATGTGCTTGAGAGATGACACTATTGAAAATGAAGGACAAGGTCATCATCAAATGTATGTATGACATTCAAGTCCTGCACAGTGAGACACAAGCTTCATGATCTCATCTCCCACCTCCCCTCACCAGGCACTCAAATATCTCCCAATATATCTTGAATGGTTCCAGTTTTCTTTATATCCTCCTCCCCTATCTGCAACGAGCTCAGCTTCACTAACAGAGGCCATACGGCCTGGTGGTTAAGAGGTTCGCTTTGGAATTAAGGCGGGCTGGGATTCTGATGTGGTTGTGAGCCCAGCTTGTACCGTGCTGGTCAACATTCTAGGGATGGCAGAGCAACAAGACAGAGTGGGCCCAGTGGCACTCTCATGTGATGCCTCGAGGGAAAACATAAACTTCCATCTTGTTCACTATTATTTGTGGTCTTTATTCAGAAATCTGAGATGATATCCTATCAACCAGGAAACCAACCATTGTAATGCAGGTGATAAGGGTTATGACAGAGGATCCAGTTGGTGCTAGTTATGCACACCTGAGGGAACAAACCCCATCTTCCTAGAGAAAGAGATATATAAGCCAAGTATGTGGGACAGTAGCACTCAGCAGGTGAGGAAGTGAAGCAAGGAAGAAGTGTGGGTACAGAGGCAGGAAACATGGGATGTTTGGGAAACTGTATTACATTTTAGTATTGCCAAAGGGAAGGATAAGAAAGGACAGCAGGAAGTAATGAGGCTGGGGCTTGGGAGTGGGTTTTGTGTGTGAGGAGAGGTGGTGTGATGAATGCTCCCATCAGAGAACCTCCCACCATGGAGCTCCTTATAGAACCTCCCACCATGGAACCCCTCACCATGGAAGCCCCCAATATGGAGCATCCCACCATGGAACCCCTCACTACGGTGCCCTCACCATGGAACCCCCGACCATGGAAACCCCCTCCCCCCACCATGGAATTCCTCACTGTGGAACCCCCTACCATGGAACCTCCCCCCCACCATGGAAGCCTCCACTATGGAACCCCCACAATGGAACACTTCACCATGGAGCCTCCCACCATGAAACCCCTCACCATGGAACCCCCTGCCATAGAACCTACCACCATGGAACTCCTTGCCATGGAGCCACTCACCATGGAACCCTTCACCATGTAGCTACCAACCATGGAACTTTCCACCATGGGATCTGCCATGTCTTTAGCAGTTCTGGGTGAGGGAGGAGGCTGGAGCCAAAGATAAGTACTGTATGGTTTCCCCTTACTATTAGCTTCCTAATGGGGATCTCAGATTCATAGCGAGGCTCAGACCATCATCCCTACCAGCTGGCTTTCTTTTGAGGCAGGCAGGAACCCCAGTGGCTCCTACACTCTGTGGGAGGCTGGTTGATTGATAGGCTTCTCCATACCACCTCAAAGTGACATCAATGACTGCATAAATTTAACCCAAGCCTATTAAGATATGGGAGAAAGAGGTTTATTTTGATGTAAACAAACCCTGAAGAGTGATGGGAGTCAGGAAAGAAGATAAGAGCAGAAGTCATCCTATCAGGGTTTTAACATGGAAACAATGTCAATCATCTCCACATGCATTCCCATTCTTCTGGACTAGGAAGTTCTTTTCCTCCCTTTCTTCCCAGGCTTTTGGTCACCTACTGAGTTTGGACCATGCTGGTTTCATGCTCTCTTAGTTGCCCATATGCTACTAGGCACTCCCCATCAGCTCACCTCATGTTGATATCCTAAAGAAATAGAGGGATAAGTGTCTTGCCCAACACAAAATAAAAAGTAGAAGCTATTCACTTACTTACTTTAATAGCTCATTGGGTTATCACAAAGTGATTACTCATGGAACCACCATTTAAGTCAAGAACTAGAACTTTGTAACTATCCCCTCCCCCAAATCACTAACTCCTCCCTCCCCACCACTCTGAAGCCAAGTTTTCTGCTTCCAAATTTCTGCTTTCTTTCCTACTCCATACTACTTGCTTGAGCTTTTCTCTTTACAGAGAAGGAAATAGAATAAAGAAAATGAGCGATTTTCCTGTTTGCATAGATAACGTCAAAGCTGGGCCTTGAACCCATGTGTTCAAGGTCCTCTGTACCTGGATTGACTTCCTCCTCTCAGCTCATGTAAGTCCTATTCATCTTCCAAGGCCAGTCAAATACCATACTCCTCCATGGAGTCTTTTAGACCATCCTTGCCTCACTGCTCTCCTCCTTTGCGTCATAAGTTCCTGCTCTGTCTGTTCCACTGGTAGCACACTTAGCAGTAGTTTCTGGCATTATTTATCTTTTCACATTCTTGTTTCATCTTTCCTGTGATTTTGTAAGGCTTTTTTTTATTTTTTTGAGGTCAGGGATCACAACTTACACCTGTTTGTCTTCCTAGAACATTGAAAGTGGTCTGCATATAGAAGGAGACAGAATAGTGTGTTCCTGGGCTCTGGAGTCAGACTCCCTGGGTTCAAATCCTGGCCCTGCTAGTTTCTTGCTGTGTGACATTGAATCTGCCCATATACCTTCCTGAAGGGTTGTTGAGAAAATTAAAGCATTTTCAAGTGGGTAGCTCAGTAATCCACAAAGGTCAACTATTAGTTGAAGCTCAACAAGTATTTGTTGTTGATAGTGAATGACTCAATTGGTACTCAAGGTTAAAAAAAAATTTTTTTTAAAGGATGAATTCAGAGGTAGAAAATCTTTCCATAGGAAACAAGTCTAGAAAAAGTAACACACAGTTGGAAGGAGGCCGAGTGTGGGGTAGGAATGGCCTCACTTCCCCTGCATCACGTCCACCTTGCCACAGACTGCAGTAATGGCTCCCTAGTGTGCAGAGCACTAGGGTGACTCACAGCCAAGCAGGCGACGACAGAGCAGAGCCAGGAGCCAAGGCTGTCGGGCAGCGTTTGTTCCTGCTGCTAAGTCACGCAGAAGGGGTCAGCCTTGCCTCTGAGTCTCAGCAGGGCTAATGCTGCTAGAATGAAAGATGGGTGCATTTGGGCCCTACATCCTGGTGTTTAGATAAGGCTGGAAGGTCAATGGTTGGAGAGAAATGTAAGGGCTGAAGCAAGAGTTTCAAAGGAGGTGGCTGAGCAGCCAGTTTTGTCAAGACTCAGCAAATATACTGCTCTGGGCACACTTGCATATATTTTAGTGAAATGGCCTATTTCTTCCAAGGACTTTATAGGGCAAACGCTTGCCTTCCTTCCGACTTTACTCCCATACATAACCATGGAGACGCAGGCTCCTCAGAAATACACGCCTATGGCTTTCTTTATGAGCACTGTCAACTTGCAAAGAGATTCTTCTCCAAATACTTTTGGATAGTTTGGGGATGGAATTTACATATAATTTGTGTTGAAATCCTGTGAGCTTTGTCTGATCATCTGTCCTGCAAGCCACAGGAGGCGTTTCTCTGAGTATCGAAGCTGAGCACGATAGGACTTGGATATGAGGGAAGTCAAGTGGGCAGGAAACAGTCGGAACCTAAGGTTTCGGGAGCTAAAGGGAGTTAAGGAGACATAGAAGGGGCCATGAGGAAGCTTCAGATAATGGAATTGGGTAGGACTGACTAGGAAAAACAGTAGAGACTGAGTGTGGAGCTCTTTCAGAACACAAGACCACTGTAGTTGGGGGGACATGAAAAGGTGAAGTTCAAGCCAGCAGTAGCTGTCAGGCACAAGCAGCTGTGACCATCAGGCCAAGAGCAGGTAGGGGCAGAAGGGTCATGAAGCAGTATCTTTCCTGCAAATGCCAAAGACAACGTTATAAAGCATCGAACTATCACCAGAAATATGTATTGTCTATAGCAATGTCCAGGAATTACAGAGTCTCATCAGCTTTCCCTCTCTGCGTCTCAGTTTCCCTATATTTAAATCTGAAGAACTCCCAGCCGGCCAGAGTTAGTGCCCCTCCTCTGCTCCCTCAGACCTCCGTGTTGTAACTGTCTGTGAATGGGTCTTCCTCCCCAACTAGACCTTGAACTTCTAAGGGCCAGGGGTGTATTTTGTTCATCTCTATATCCTCAAAGGCTGGCGGATAGCAGGTGTTCAATCAAGATTTGCTGACTGAATGGTCTCTAAAGTCCTTGGAGGACACAATCATAGAATGACTAGATCAGTCGTTCTAGGACTCTGACTTCCGAAGAGCTCAATACAAAGCGAAGGCCAAATTGCCTTCCCAAGAGTGGTCCTGAACAGGCTGCTTCAGCTGAAGCACTGTGGCTCTCCTCTTCCCTGCCTTTCTCCTAACTTCTTTATTACCATCTCCAAATATCCTTCTCCGTGGATTGTGACAGTTTAAAGCCCTGCTCTGCTTGCTTCACATTCAAGACAGGGGTTTGGTAAAGGTGAAACACCAACCAGCTCTCTAGTTTACTTCCCTTTCCACAAGCAAGTCCACAGCCTTGCTTAGGTCTTGCATAGCTCTCAGCTTAGACTCTCTAGGAGGAAGATCCAGGGATGAAGATTAAAATGCCAGAGGTTTTCCGGGGAACTGAGCCCAGGGAGCACTGGCAGGGGAACAGGGAAGTGAGACAGGAAAGGGAAGAAAGGTGAGAGAGGGCACGTCAATGAGCAGGTACTGCTATGGGCAAGTAAGGCTCATTCCTGCTGAAGACCCCTGGCAGACTCTGTGGAACACACCTCAGAGTCATTCCCATGAAAAGCGAGAGACCTGGGGTATTTACCCACCGTCTCCCATCCAAAATGGGTTGAAGGCTATTTCGGGACTGGGGGGGAGTAATCGCCCACCACTCCTAATCTGCCTCACGCACTAGTTGAACACACTCTGGCAGCCAGAGGAAGCCCCTAGGTGCTTGCATCAATAAGCCGCCAGCATGCACAGCAACAGTGAGATCTGAAGGGATACAGGCAGTGGTACCAGCACCTTACGCTACGCATCCTAGCCTGATGCCCCAGAGCCTTCCATTCTCTCCTCCCAGCTTACCTGGATTGAAACATAAAGTTCTCCAGTTGGAAGGGATTTGGTAATCATCCCAACAAGTGGCTGGTCAGCCTTGCTTGAATACCGCTAGTGTCAGGGAATTCGCGGGATCTGTGAGGCAGTACATCCTGTTGCTGGAATAATTGAGAAGCCCAAAAAATCCTCTATTTTTAGATTCCACATTTGTCACCTTTTAATTTCCAACTTAGTTCTGCCCCTTGGAGCCCCATGGAGTGATTCTCCCCCATGTCCCAACCCCCCATTCATAGTAACACTACAGTTTCTAAATCAAACTGGTATGTTTTTATTAAGGCTCTTCTTCTCTGGCCCAAATCATTCTATTTGCCTTTACTATTCTCACTACAATATGGTCTTTAGACCAGTGGTTCTCAGACAGGGGTAAATTTGCCGCCTGGGGGCACTTGGCACTGTCCAGAGATGTTTTTGGTTGTTAGAACTAGGGGGAGTGCTACTGGCAACTGGTGGGTGGTGGCTAGGGAAGCTGCTAAGAATCTGACAAGGCACAGGACAGCTCCACAACAATGAATTATCTGGCCCCAAATGTGCCAAGGTTGTGAAACTCTGCTCCAGACACATCATTCTCTAGGTTACTCCCCTCTGGACATTCTATGGCTTATCATATAAATACCTTGTTCAGAACTTGGTATGTGGTACTGGCAAGGATAGGACCAAAGCCAGCATGCAGGCATGGGGGTATCAATAATACATCCTCCCTCTCTCTTTGACAATGGGATTCATTGTAGCAGCTAAAACATCCAACATACACCCCTCCTCCTACCCAGTCTGTGGTCAGGGAAAGGCTCCAAGTCCTATCGAAACAAATTGCTCTCAAGCCAATGATTAAGAAACAAAAACAAAGACATAAAAACATAAATGCAAATCTAGAAGGAGGCAGAGTTCCCTCTGAGCATCTGCACAATGCATTAATAATAACAAATTGAATCAAATTCATTTTGGTTTTCTTACCCTAAAGACATTATTGTAGATCTCCTCTACCAAATTTTTGTCACCTGAATGTATGATAAATAGACTTTTATATTTTCATCCAAGACCTTCCTAAAAATATCAAACAGGACAGATTGATGTTGATCCATTTTTTAACCCTTTTTGGGTAAAGTTGAGTTGACCAGTTCTCAAGTCACTTAATTGTAGCTTCCATTTATTTACCTGATCCAAGAAAACACCAGGTTCAGATGGCATTACTGCTAAGTCTTATCAGACATTTAAAAAGCAGTTAATTTCTACTTTATTCAAACTGTTGTAGAAAATTGGGGGAGGGGTAAGAGGCACACTTCAGCTAATTTCATACAGCTAGTATAATCCTAAAACTCAAACCTTTTAAGGACAGTACATGAAAACTACAGGAAGATCTCATTAATACACATAGATGCAATATTTCTAAAAATTTATCAAACCAAATCTGGATTTGAATTTTATATTTCATAAAGGGACTGAATTTCGTTTATTCCAGGAATAGAGGATGGTTAAACAACAGAAAATCTATTAATGTAACTTACCACATGAATAGACTGAAGGAGTGGGAAGGAGTCAGGAATAAACACACAGGGAAAGAGAGGACTTCAAAGGAAATGTTCTCTTGAGTAATGGCCATGTGTGTATCGCTTAGCTTTCATTGTGTAACAAACCACTGCAAAACTTCAATGACATAAAACAAGCATTTGTTTTTCATACATTTTAGGATAAGCTAAGGGGCAGCTATTTTAGGTTGGATTCAGTTGGGCAGCTCAGCTTTAAACTGCAGGATTCTGGGTCAGTGGGTGACCACAGCTCAGATGTCTCATTATTCTCAGACCAGCTGGCTAGCTGTTCAAGTTCATCTCACGGCAATGCAAAATAGTAACAGGTTGCACACAATAGGACAAACACACTTTAAGCCCTTGCTTGAATAATTTCTGCCATCATCCCATTTGGCCAAAGCAACTTGCATGGCTGAGTTTAAAGTACACTCTGCCTTTTATGGCATGGATACAGGGAGGAGTACAGAATTGGGGCCAATGACAATACATAT
>CM052441.1:90054076-90077993 GCA_028533085.1 Varecia variegata
GCGCCCGGCCGGGATCCGTCTTATTTTGGATAGTTTCACAATCCTATCCAAAGAGGAAATGAAGTTGGTTTGGCAGGAGTTATTCTTCATGATCATCCTTTTCATCTTTCCTTTTTTCCATTCTTTCAACTTCTTCCAAAAAGGATTTTAAAGAGGTTTACAAAACACCAAGACAAAATAAATTCATAATAAATAAAACAAATGGAAAATAAAGTTACCAAAGCAAGATAGAACAGGACAACACTAGCACTTGCCTGGATGTTCTCCATTTGCCTCCTCTGAATCTCCTCCCACCTTTCCCTTCCTGTTCTATGCTCCCTTGTTTCCTGGCCTCTCCTGCAGCTATAGGTCTCACTGGGTTCCCATAACCACTCTGTCCTCTTGCTGCTTCAGGCCTAGAGGCTGGTAACACTTCCTGTGAACCATCCCTTGCTGGCTCCCTTCATCCTGCTACACCTTTGTAACTAACTCCTTCACTAAATCCCCCCTACTTAACCCTTTTGAAGGTGCCATGTTTCCTAGGGACCCACAAACTACATGCCTTAATTCTATATGTATGTAAGATGTGGACCATAAATATAGCTCTAAGGTCTCAGTGTCATTATCAAGTGGGAAACACAATCAATAAAAGAATCCCAATCTCTCAAGAGAAGTAGACTTAACTCCTGACACCAAAATGGGCAAGAAATTTTCACTGTGGTTTCTCAACAAGAGGACATTGTGATGTAATGACCCCATTCTTTTCTGCCTTACAAACCATCTCTAATCCACTCAGGGCTCTGTCCTCAAATATCTTCTCTTCTTATTCATATTCACTCTCTAGTTGATCTCATCTAGTCACACAGCTTTAAATATCACACATAGGCTGAAGACTTCCAACGTGTGCCTCCAGTCCTGACTTTTCCCAGAATTCATTTTCTCTATCCATCTGCCTATATTTGGATATCCAATAGGTGCCTATCTCAAACTCTTTGCACGTCCAAAACTTTCCATGTTTATTCCATGATCCTCTCCTCCCAGTCTGCCCACATTTATTAGAGGGCCTCATCATTCACCAAGTCGCTCAGGGTGTGTGTGTGTGTATGCCGGGTCCGGGTGGAGTGTCAATGGAAGAAATCTGTCAACTTTGTTGCAATTTTTCTCACATCCCACATCCAATCCATCTGCACATCCTGTTGGCTCACATCTTCAAAATATATTCAGAATATGACCAATTCTCATCCATCACTACCACTCTAGCCCAAACTACCAGTCTCTCATTCTACTGTATTTGTTCCTGTTTTTCCTTCTTCTACTCTTGCATCCTTCCAGGAGCCCACCTCCAGTAGCCAGTGTGATCCTTAAAAAATATGTAATATCACGGCATCTGCTCAAAATCCTCCGGTTGCTTCCCATCACACTTAGAATACAATACAAAGTCTTCAACATGGCCTATAAGGCCTTACATGACCTGGCCCTTAGCATCTTTATTTTCTATCATTCTCTCTCTCCCTCTGCTCCAATCACACTGGCCTCCCTGATGTTCTGTGAACAGGTCAAGCAAACTATTTGAGGTCTCAGGACCTTTGCACTTGTTTCCTCTAACTGAAACACTCTTCTCCCAATAACTACATGGCTCACTCACTCATTTCACTTAGGTCTCTGCTCACATGGCAACCCCTCAGAGAGGTTTTCCCTGGTCATTGGCTCTAAATAGCCACACCACTCCACTCCCATTCCTTACTTTGCTTTACTTTTCCTCATAGCACTAATCAGTACCTGACATTACATTAAATGTGTAGTTATGTATTTATTGACTGACTTTCCATTTAGAATGTAAGCTTCTAAGAAAACATTCACCCCAGCATCCCCAGTCCCCAGTGCCTAGTTCAATACATGAGACATAGCAGGCCCTAGATAAACACTTGTTACATGAACAAAAGGCTCCACTCTAGTTTATCTGGTTTCTTGACTCAGCCTCAGCAATGCCCAACAAATATTTGAGTCTTAATTACGTCAGCGGCACTTACATGCTTAGAGCTTTAAAAATCTGTAAAACAGTCCTGATCTAAATTGTGTCCTTTAGGGTGTGTACTGATTGGGAAAGGGCACAAGAGAGCTCCCAGGGTACTAGAAATGTTCTTGCTCTTTATCTGGGTGGTAGTTATACAGGTGCATATGTAAGAACAAGGTTATCGAGTTGTACACTTAAAATGTATTTTAAGTTACACCCCAGTAAAACCTTTTGTTTTTTTAAAGTTTCTGACCTATCTAGACACAAAAACAGATTAATTCCAGTGTGGCAAGAGCAATGATAGAGGACTGCACAGTCTGCCTTGTGAGCAATGAGAAAGTCGCCCTCCAAGAACCAAGACTGGCACGCCCTGGTCAGAGGAAAAGGGTAGGCTATACACTGTCTTCCTCCTGACGCCAGAACTTCCTAGCGGCCACGGGCTTCTTACATCCCCTGGGACCATCTTCTCCACGTGGAGCTCGTCACGGGTGCCCACGTGGGCGTGCACCGGCTACAGGATGCTCGATCTGTGGGGATTAGAACCCTGAAGTGAGAGGAGCAGGGAGAGCGGCCCTCACAGAACAATGGGACAGCCCTTCCGCTTTAGACTCTTAACCTTTTGGCTCGAGGAGGCTGACACTGAGCCCGCGTGAGTCCGAAGAGAGGACTATTTCGCGTACACAATGCCCACCCGACGTCACAAACCCGGCCACGCCGGGCCGCGACAGCGCGCACGCGCAACAGAGAGCCGCTGCCACGCAGGCGCACAGCGGCTCAACGCCGCGCAAACGACGGAAGGGCCCTACGGGAGGGCGCGCGCTTCCGGGTGAGCGGGCGCGGGGCGCGCGCGCGCGCGCGCCATGGAACAGCGGTTAGCCGAGTTTCGGGCGGCCAGAAAACGGGCCGGCTTGGCAGCCCAACCGAGCACTTCGACCCAGAGCGCACAGACCCCGGGAGAGAAGGCGGAAGCAGCTGCGACTCTAGGGGCAGCCCCAAGCTGGCTAAAGCGGTTCCTGGTTTGGAAACCGAGGCCTACTAGTGCCCAGGCCCAAGCCAGCCTCGCTCAGGTGAGAGGAGGGAGGCCGCGCCCCCCGGACCTAGCCACCCTGGCGGCTCCCTGGAAATTCCGGCTGAGGCCCGGGCCACCACGTGGTGGCCTGCAGGCTCCGCCCCGATCAAGGAAAGGCCACGCCCACCACGTGACGGCACCCCGGGCACGCCCCCTCCGCGCGTTCCCGGCGTGGCCTTAGCTGTCGGGGGCGGCGCTGCTGGCGCGGGGCAGCGCGGAGGCTGGCGCTCGCGTTTCCTTCCGCACGTGTCAGTACTGCTACGTGGCTTGGACATTTTCTTTCCAGCCCGCGGCCCGCGCAGGTCCTGATTCCAGACGGGAAGCGAGGGTCTAGGGTCCTTGAAGAGAGCACCTCTGCCCTTGAATTTATTCACAGCGTGTTGAGTTATCATCGTGACACCCCGTGGCTTTGGGAAACCCCTCCACAACCAGGTTGAACCATAGCCCTCTGCTAATGGAGGGTAAGAGGTCTAATTGGGTACTGACCAAAAGTGGCAGTAATTAAGGATTCATTTGATTAGCACCTGGGGCACATGCAGCCAGTAGCCCAGATAGCCTGTGCTTTGGAAATGGATTTGAATACAAAATTTGCAAAAGTGTAACTGCTCGTGCCGGCAAGAGCTTACTCAATCTGAATGTTCAAGGCAAAAAAAAAAAAAAATATTGGATTAGTGTGATAGCCTTTTCACCCTTTAATTATTTTGGTAAGCTCTTATTTTGCAGGCGAATTTAATTCACATCTCTTTGTGTCTTAGTTTTCACTTACAAGTAAAATGGCAAGGTGACTTACATGTGAAATTGGAGTGTCTATGTGGAAATACAGGACAAAACATACCAGGGGATAATCGGTGCCTTGCAACTATCTGTGACAAGGCCTTTGTTCCTCATATATGTAATAAGAGGCAAAAAATTCCTTTTAAAAATTAAAATGTACTGGAGAAGTGTTCCTGCTTATCTTAACATTGTTTCCCTTAAGTTCATCTATTATCGCACAACATTTGATTTGAGGGGCTTTTTTTTTAATTGAGGAGAACTTATTGTTACTTTATTTTAATTCCATATTGCCCATAATATGCAGGGTTCCAACTGACTTGCCGAAGGAGGTAAAGAGAGCGCAGCAGGATTCAAACAACCTATTTACTCACTTGCGGCTTGTCTCAATTGTCTTTGGATAATTTTATTGTTAACTAGAACTTTCTGAGAACAATTGCTTAAGATTTTAGAATCCATTTCCCTTACCCTTTTTCCCCCTGCAGTTAAAAAACAATATCCAACCCACACAATGAGCTTTTGAATGTATGTGTGATTTCCAAAGGAATATGAGATCATTGAGTTGGACCCAGAGAAACTGAACTCAGAAAAAGCTTTCATTACTGAAAACCCAAAAGCTGATGGCCTGACAAAAAGATGAGAGGAAATATGGGACCTGCAGTTGGTTCTTATTAATTGCTCTGTTTTTCATTAGCGACTCTGCCTTAAGCTCATTTTCACTGACTGTTATCATTCCTGGGTTTGCTGTGGTGTGAAAATTCTCTTTAAAATTTTTTTTCCTGATTTACAATCCATCTCTACCTAATAATTTTTTTCTACCTAATAATTGTGATGGCACACTGTGGCCTGTCAGAGATTTCTTTAGCCTTCTATTTGTAATTGCTGCTTTTCAGTAGTCATTGATAAGGAAGTATCTACATCCTCACACCCCGGACTCCAAATTTGTAGTTCTCCAGAACAAAATACTTAATTCTGTGACAAGCTTCTGCCTCACCAGGGCAAAAATGACTGTAACCTCTTTTAATCCTACAGAAGCCACCTGCCTTCATCTCCAGCCACGTCCCACTCAAGCCCCCAGTGCACCCCCCAGTGCCCATCATCTGCAGCTCCTTACCTCCAAGCCGTGGCTCCAGCTGGCCTGCTGCTCAAATGCTCTCACCCTTTGGAGTCACAGTCTTGCATCACCCCCCGAAATCTAGGAGTCATCTTTAATTTCTCCCTTCCCCTCACTATCATTCATTCATTCAACAAAATGTGGTCATGTGCCCACTATGTTCCAGCTTCTGTACTAAATCCTGGGAGACAGTGTGATTAAGACAGAACAAGTCCTGCTCTTGCAGAACTTGCATTTGAGCCTGGGATGGCAGGTGAAAGAGGACAATAAACAGAACTATGAGATGATAAATGCTATGAAAGGAAAAATGAAACCAGAAGACTGTGATAGTGAATAAGGCTGAGGGGAACAGAGTGCTATTTTAAGGTGGGTGAGCAGGGAGAGTCTCACTAAGGAGGTGACATTTAACAAGAAGAAGCCACTCTTACAGAAACCTAGGGAGAAGGCCACATGTCACATGTGGTGACATTTTTGCTGAGTTTTGTAGAAGAGAAAGGCAATGAGGTATTGTAAGGGAAAGGGGGGCGTTCCTCCCAGAGGGAACTGCAAGTGCAAAGGCCCTGAGGTAGGAAGCAGCTCGGTATTTGAGAAGTGGAAATGCCTTCCCTGAACTATGCCTAGTGTGATGTCACGACCACAGACACTCTTCACGCAGCTTTTACAGCAGAAGGTGAACTGTTCTAGGACAAATTCCAAATGAGGCAGAGGAATTTCCGTATCTTTCCTCTCCCTTGTATGTTCCCTTTGCCAGTTTGCTTACCCCTACCCCCCCCCCACCTTCTCCCTCTAGGGCTCTAATCCTTCCCCTGCCACCTCCGGTAAAGGCCCCTAATTAATAAGGGCTTTGGAGGGAGATCGTCTTAGAATCCTAGACTGACTTCATCTCTGCCTATCACTAGCTGTGTGACTACAGAAAGTACTTAACTTCTCAGTGTTTCCTTATTGTAAATTGGGAATAATAATGCCTGCCTCCTGAATTACAGGAGATCGTACATTTTGAAGGCATTTAATAAATGGTGGCATATGAGCATTATTCTTTTTATACTCCCTGAATAACAAATTCAATTTATTGCAAATTTTAATTCATACACATTCGAATGTATTCTGTATCTGTCGATCCGTCATTTCTTTCTGACTTCTGCCACTACCCTAGTCAATGCCGGGCCCTCTGGTTGGGCCTCCGCTGGCTACTAACAATCTCGCTGTTTCTGCCCTGGCTTCCTTGCAGCGCATTCCTTGTGTGGCAGTTAGGGTAGGCTCAAATGGAAGCTGGGTTGTGTTGGTTCCCTGCTAAGACCTTTAGCAGTTTCCCGTTTGCAGAATCCTTACTGTGGCCCACCTGGCTCCTGCCCTCCCCACCAGCCCCATCCTCTCACTGTTCTCCCCTTGCCCAGGCCACTGTGGTCACACCGTCCTGTCGTTCCTAGACGAGCCAAACCTTTCCTACCCCGATGCAGTCTTCTCCTTGGGCAAGAAGAATTGTGCACACGGGTCAGATCTGACAGGGATGTCTCTTTATCTAATAAACATCGGGAGTGGAGGCTGTGGTTGATGATGTGAGGGGCTCTCTAGTCAGACATTCCCATCTAACTGAAAAGATAATAATTACAATGTTGATGCTAAAAAAGAAGGTTCTAACAAAATAGAATTTCTGAAGCACCATAAAACAGATGACCAATATTTTTTATTGAGACCAGTATTTATGGTCCCCTTTTAAATTTTTATGTGAAGAAGAATATGGGATGTAACTGAAGAAATGAACTTAAAGTTCTGGTACGCATTGAGAATCCATGTGTGGGATGCTGCGTTTAGCTCTGGGCACACCAGCGTATATAATGGCATTCTATGGCCTCATGGTACTTATAAACAGTCGAGCAACACGTGTGACCTGTACCAACAGAGAGACACTTCAGTGCTGGCTAGCTTGGTGCTCAGCGAGAGAGCCAGGAGGCAGAGGGGGCGCCCTCCTGGACCGATGAGGGGTTCAGGGCAAACTCGGTTCACGAATGTTGCTCGCCTGGAAGGCAGGCAAGGAGTTGAGGAATGGGGGGGAGGTGGAGGCAGTTCTAGGCCTCAGCTGAGGACTGAATTCGGTAATAAGATCAGTTGAGCTGAAGTGGAAGGATCATTTGTGGAGCAATAGATTGTGGATTGTGTTGTACAGGGAATTGCGTAGACCACTGTGACCCGTCAGTGGATGGTGAAGTCAATATAGAGCATCTTGTCCCCCATTAAATTTTTTAAAAAAATTAAATAGGAAATATGAGAGCTTCTCAGGGAGGGTGAGTGTTGAAACTTTCTGTTGTATGTATGTATACTGGGTCACAGTATCAAATGTATTTCTTGTAGTTCATGCTCAGAAAAGTTTGGAAAATAGCGGACTGGAGACAAAGCTTCTTAGAGCTACCTAAATATCTGTGTCTGCCATCAGCATCCAGCACAGGGGCCTGTGTGCTGGCATGTCTATCTGTTGCATAAATGGAGGGCCTTGGATTCCAGCCCAAGGAGTTTGGATTTTAACCTGTAGGCAATGGAAGTTTGTTGAAGGTTTGTGGGCAGGAGTGTAATGGGTGTTTTAGGAAATTAATTTAGCAGTTGTAGGTAGGATGGTTTGGGAGGGAAAAGACAGGAGGCAGGGAGTCTAGTTAGGAGACACTGGAGGCGCCTTGGGCTGAATGACGAGGACCTGGGTAGGAAGGTGACGGGGGATGGGAAGGTCAGAGGGCCCAGTAATGGCTGTAACAGGGATTTTTTTAGTATGTGAAGAGGATTTTCGTTTCCTGTTTCTGGTATAGTCTCCATTTTAGAATCATGTCATTCGTAATATTTTAGCTCATCTAATCAAGTCAACAAACGTATATTGACTCTGACTGTTTGGGAAGCATCTGTCGTGGCTGTTGCATTATCAGGTATTGAGAGGTTTCTGTATGGGGCACAGATTAGCTCTTGTTAGCAGCAGACTAATATGAAGAAATGACTCCCATGAATAGGAATCTGTCTGAATGCTGCAAGGCTTTTATTGGGTCACATCTCACTAAGTGCTGATCAGTTTTGATTCTGCTGAAGCAGGGCACATAAGCTCTTTGGAAATTATTGTTTTAGAGAGTAGGGCAACAAAATAGAAATCAATGAGCCGGCAGCCTTCTTAGAGCAGTGAGAACTGCCTTTTCAGATTAGTTTTGATCTTTCCGCTCCATTACCCTTTATGCTTACGTTTGTTTGCTTGTGTATCCTAGGAAGCGGCTCAGCCTGGGAGTAGCACGTCACAGCCACCGCGGAATAGAGCTGTCCCTCCGCCGTCGTGCTGGGACCAGTCCTTCCTGACCAATATCACCTTCTTGAAGGTTCTTCTCTGGTTGGTCCTACTGGGACTGTTTGTGGAACTGGAGTTTGGCCTGGCCTATTTTGTCCTGTCCTTGTTCTACTGGATGTATGTTGGGACACGAGGCCCTGAAGAGAAGAAGGAGGGAGAGAAGAGCGCCTACTCTGTGTTCAACCCCGGCTGTGAAGCCATCCAGGGCACCCTGACCGCAGAGCAGTTGGAGCGCGAGTTACACTTAAGACCCCTGGAGGGGAGATAGGACCTAGCCCCACTGTCCTTCAGCTAGCCTCAGACACGGTCCTCCTAGATTTGATTTCAAGTGCATAGGACAAAGGACGACGTATGGGTTAGCTCTGTGACTGCACAGTTCTTCTACGTTCTTTTCCTGATCCGCTGCTGCAGTTTTATCTTTGAACTTCTCTTTGGTTTCTGTGAAATTCTCTAAAAGACACTCACTGTGGATCTGATGCAATTTATATAAATTACATACTCAAGAAAGGAGACTTGTTTGTCTTATTTCTCATCTGTTTGAGAGAGATGATTTTGGAGGACTAGAAGGGCACTGGGGAGCGTGTCTGTTTAAAACATCCCGCTGTGTGAAGTGTAACGGTTAGGTACATCAGGGCTGTACAGTAAAAGTAAATGTTCTCTTTAAGTCTTTTAATATTTATAGCACTTTTTTCCTGAAAATTTAAAGTCACGAGTTCTGGGGGCTTTTGTTTTGCTTCCTGCTTTAATTCTTGCTTTTTTCTGTCACTACTAGTATTGAAAAATAAAATATCTATAAAACATCTTCTTTCCAGAAACATGTCGCCACTCATTGCCCTCAGCATCTCCCACTCACCTATTATTCTGCCCCCACTCAATCAAGGAAGATAAGAAGAGACAAAGGCCTAGTGACAGGTGTGGGAAGAGATCTCACAAATAGCGTTGCAGATTTGATAAGTGGTTATTAATGATGAATTTAACAAGAAGAATTCTTGAGTGTGTACAAAGGGAGGGCTGGAAATAGAGACTTACTGGCTGTTTGGCTTGTTTCTTATTTTCTAAGGCCTTTAGAGTAAGCAGTCCCTTCACCTGTGGGCCTCTGATTATGTAAATCATGGTAATCAGGCATGATTTTAGCATGTTCCTTCCTCTTCCCAGGACAAGGTTAGAGTTTAGGTGCATTAAAATTGGGCAGACTCCCACTGGACTGGGGATGTTCTCATTACTTCCATTTGGTGGCTGACTAACCCCATTGAGTTTCAGCGCTCGTTGAGAATTCTCCTGATACGAGTTGCTCTTCTTTCCAGCGCTTTGCTCAGAAGGAGCATGGCTCTCCCTTCTAGCCCAGAGTCTTCTGTCTGAACTGCACATGCAGAACGTAGGGGAAACATCATACAGGTTCCAAAGAAAAAAGAAAGTGAGGGAAACAGATGAATCCCTATTAGACATGAAAGTTTTGATTGTATTTAAGATATGATTTTGTTTTCTGATTTATTTTCTTAAGGATTTCTTAATTTCCCCGGTATTTTACATGGGCCTTTCCATTTCAGAAAAGCCCAATACAAGGGAGTAATTTCCCTAATAAAAGTTTCACTGCAGTGCCCAGGCCAATAAGCATTGTTGTAGGAAAGAATTAATTTGTATTTTAAAAATGTATAATTCAAACTTTCCCCTGAAACAAAAGGCCTGTAACTCCAAATTGGGGCAGTTTGATCTAATTAGTAATCCCAATAAGACAGAAACTTCTCTAAGCATACAAGAGACTCAACTTTTGAGTGGTTCTCAGTGGTGATCTTTGAAAATGTAGCTGCCTGGCTAGGCGTGGTGGCTTACGCCTGTAATCCTAGCACTCTGGGAGGCCGAGGCGGGAGGATTGCTCGAGGTCAGGAGTTCGAGACCAGCCTGAGCAAGAGCAAGACCCCATCTCTACTAAAAATAGAAAGAAATTATCTGGACAACTAAAAATATATAGAAAAAATTAGCCGGGCGTGGTGGCGCATGCCTGTAGTCCCAGCTACTCAGGAGGCTGAGGCAGGAGGGTTGCTAGGCTGACACCATGGCACTCTAGCCTGGGCAATAGAGTGAGACTCTGTCTCCAAAAAAACAGAAAAGAAAATTTAGCTGCCTATGAGATGGAGCTCAGATTGCCTTAAGCACATATTTCATGGGATTCTCCATGAATGATTTGTCACCTGTCCTCACCTCTTCCCAAAGGTTGCACGTAATGACGGCATTACCTTCTAGGAAAAGTGGGGTGTGAATCAGTTAAATCTCTGACAGGGAGGAGAAGAAAGGACAGTATGTATTTGCTGCTCTCATCGGACCGTTAAGCGTTAGGCGTGGTCTTGATTTCCTGAATTTAAGCCTATTGATCTCAGAATTTCCACTCAGGGCCTGACCATTAAACCCAGCGTGCAGCTTCCTCCATTAAAAGCTTGTCTGTCATCAGGGAACTTGAAATCCCAAAGGTGGCTGGAGTCCCTATGAGAGCTGTGTGTACCAGTGAGGTCATTTCTGTCCAAATCTTACAAGTAAATTGGTTTTTGCTTTTATTCACCTTATCCCATCTTGCCTATTCATAGGAACTGTTAAATGAGCCTTGTAGAGCTGCAAGGGACCCCAAAATGCCATGTGTGCCCACGCCCACCTTGGGCACGGCCACATTTATTCCTAAGGATGATTTCTTTCTAGTAATCTCCTAAAGAAGAAGATTCCAGGCACTTCTTAGCAAGTTCTTTATATTTACTGAACAAACTTGCTAGCCCCCACTGCCACCTGGGGTTATTTCTTCTTCTTATAATCTCAGTGGTGTGGAGCACCTGGAGCCCTGTGTTAGCTGGCGAACCCTCACTCAGTTCTTTTCTGTCCCTCTCTGGTCTTCAGGCTCAGTCATCCGAGTTGTACCTCTGGGACACTGTCACTTTCAAGCTAGCCCTAACCCATTCTGAGTTTTCTAGCTCTAAGTCGGGAGTGAGTGTCCCTGTTGAGAGGTGCACTGACCTTTTTCAAAAGCTTCGGAGTTTTACCAGCGATGATTTAGGCATGTAGTGATTAGGATTACACTTTGAGTTTTGGAGGGCTTCCACATCTGCATTTTGACTGATCTGTGCATGAATCAAAAGCTCTGCACTACAAAAAGTTAGAAGTTACACAATTGGAAGACCCTGTGATCCTCAGTTGGGAAAAAGAAGGTAAAATTCTAACTACTTGTTTTCAGTTCCTGCCACTGTCACCAGCAAATATTTATAGGTCCACTGGGCTTGGCGCTGCTGGGGACACACAGATGAGCTCCTGCATAGCGTGAGTGTCCCTAAGAGCCATCTGGATGCAGGGGTGGGGCTAGGAATGCCATCGAGCATCTTGCCACCAGGGGGTGGCATAGAGCTGCCACTGTACCTCCTGGGTCCCTTCATATCACACTTGATAATTTGTGTAATGTGGGAAACCCACTGGGATGTTTATCTGAATCACTTGTGCTGCTTTTTCAGGCATTCTTTTCACTTTAAAATTCACAGAGGAAAGGGCTCAGCAGAGGTCCTGGGAAAGGCATAGAAAGCTACCAGAAGTGATTTATTTTACTTTATTTTTCAATTTTTTTTTTGTTCTGACAACCCCAAATAAGTGACTGAGATCAGAAGTGATTTATATGTACATTTTAAAATAAAACAGCAGCCCCTCCCTAGACTTAGCAAGCAGTATTGCAGTTGCCTGTCCACATCTGAGCTCTGGGGGAGGGGAGAAGGAATGACTAGGAACTTACATAGCTGGCAGAGAAAATTTGATCCCTAAGCCAAAGAAAGGAAAATCTGAACCATATGCTTTGGTTTCTATTGCACATACTTTTATTTCACAGCTTTGGAATGTTGGGCTAAAGACGTGGACCTCATTCCCACAAAGCAGAGAGAGAAGACAAGGTGAGTGCACAAAGAACCACATTATAAAGTCTGTGACGTAATGTGGATGTTTATAAAGGTGTAAGTAGCGTATGTGTGTATCGGGGGAGGAGTCACCTGAGGAAGAGATCACTTTCAATCCTAAATTCTATTCTACATAGGATTTTCACTTCTATTAATACTATGTGAAAAATACTGTTTCCTTAATAAGTCATGGGTGAATGTTTTGGAAAGTGTGGTCTATAGACTTCCTACCTGCCAAAGAATCTCCTGTAGAAATGTTAAAATGCATATTCCAGGGCCCCACCAACTCAGAATGTCTGAGCGTGGAATCCTGAGAATCTGTATTTTAACAACCTCCTTGGTATGATCTCTAGCACACAAAAGATTAAGAGCCCCTGACATAAATCATAAATGTTAAAATAGGAAGAAAACTTAGCAATTATTAGATCCAAGCAAAGAAAATGGGTGTGTATTTTAAAAGGGAGCAACAAGGTTTGCCATTTTTCAAAATGATCATTTGTAATACCAAAGCAAGAGAAGAAACAGCTTTGAAATGACAAGGAACTAACTCCAATGACTATGGTAATTAAAGGTCATTTATTTTTGAAGTTTTAATTAAAAGCAATTATAAGAAGCACATGCTCATTTTAGAACATTTTTAGAAATATAGGAAAGAATAAAGTATTTTATTGTATTTACACGCACATATTTCAGAAATCAGGAGGTACATAGGGTGTATGTACAAACATGACAAACCTTGTCATGTTCTTTCTCTCTCAAGGCTGCAAACAACACCATCCTAAACACACTATTCTACCCCTTTCTTTTTTCTATTTTTTGGAGTTTTGAGTTTCATTTATGTACATTTGAAGTTTTTGTGTGAAGGAATGACATGACCCAATTTTCATTTTTGAAAGATCACCCATGCTATTGTGGGGAGTGGATTCTCTCTGTCATTCATTCATCCATCCATCCATCTATCCATTTACGGAGCACCTGATCTTCGCCATGCCTGGTGCTGGGGGCTTGGTGCATACAGAGAGAACACAGACGAAGTTTCTTTTCTCAAGGAGCTCACAGTCAAATGGGGGAGGCAGCCGGTAATCAGACAGTTGCAGTACAGTGTGGCAAGCGTGATCAGAGTGTGACCATAGCATGAAAAGGACCCGAACATCAAAAAGCGGTATCAAACCACTTAACGTATTCCTGGAGGCAATGACATTGTGCTAAGCTTGAAGGAGGGCCACGTACTCCCCAGAAAAGAGGGTGGGGGCAAAGAAGTAGTATTTTGGTCAGAGGAAAGCGCCTGGGAGAAAGATGATTATCATGAAGGAGAATAACATGCTTGGATAAAAGTGATGCATTCTGATGACTTGGATGTTAAGGAAAAAATAAAAGGAATTGGTGAGAGGCAATTCCAGAAAGGAATGTTGGGTGCCCCTGGCTTTGTTATCTAATAATATTTCTTAATAATTGTTTCATATCAGCACAAATAGAGCTGCTCCCTTCTTATTCACAGCTACAGAGTACACTGTTGTAAGTGCGTTGGTGGTATAGTGGTGAGCATAGCTGCCTTCCAGAGTACACTGTTGTATGGCTGGATTATAACTTCGGCAGTCCCTGTTAATGGACATCTAGTTTCTAGTCTTAATGGTTTCTAGTCTTTTGCTGTCGCAAGCAATGTACGATGAATATCCTTGCACATCCGTCATTTGCACATGTGTGAACATGTCTATGGGATAATTTCTTACAATAAGATTTGCTGATTAAAGGATTTGTGACTTCAAATTCTTGTAGATCTTGGCCTGCATAGAAGTGGTTCACATTTACATCCCTACCAGCAGTGTATTTATTATGAGAATGCCACTTTCCTCACGCCCTCACTAACGCAGGCTGTTACCCAACTTTCTGTTCTTTGCCCATCTGATAGGTGAGAAAGGATTCACTTCATAGTTTCAATTTAAATTTCTCTTGTTATGGGTGTACATCTTTCTATAAATTTAAAAGCGATTGTATTTAACTGTGAACTGTTTTAGCCTTTGCCCAATTTCTACTGAGTTGTTGGGAGTTTTTGAATTTCTATTAGGAACTCTTTATACATGAATAAAATTAGCCTTTTGAGTTATGAGTTTCAAATGCTTTAGATCAATTTGTTCAAATTTATGTCTTGGTTTCTATGTGGAAATTTTTTGTTGTCAGATGTATGTATTTTATGACTTCTAGTTTTATGTAATACAGCAAAAAATATTTTCCATGTTTACCTAGTGCTATCATTTTCTATTTTTAAGTTTTTTATCTACCTAGTATGTATTTTGGGGTAGGGTTACAGATAGGGAGCCAGCTTTATTTGTTCAGGTATTTCATTATCTTGGCATCATTTATGGAATAATCCATCTCTCCCCTGCTAATTTAAAAGCCATCTGTGTCATATACTACATTCCTTGTATATATATATATTTTTTTACCTATTTTGGACTTTCTGGTCTGTTCTATTGCTCTGTCAGTCTTTTCACATTCTAGTATTTCACTTTTTATTACTTAGCTTTATAGTACGTTTTAAAATCTGAACAGGCTAGACACCTCATTAGTTTTCTTATTTTCGTTTTCTTTTTCTTTTAACCTCTTCTTCCATGTTTATTTTTTCCCTATGAACTTTTAGAATTAGCTTGACCAGATAAACTTTCTGTTGGTATTTTTATTGGTCTCACTTTAAATTTACAAATAACGTAAGGGAAATAAATGTTTTTAAGTTCTTGTCTTACTATTTAAGAACAAAGTATGTCCACCATTTGTTTAAGCCTCTTTTTTATTGCCCCTCAATGGCATTTTCAGGTTTGCTTTATACTGATCTTACTATGCCCTGTTTATTCTGGTTATTTTATCTTTTGCTATTCATATAAATTAGATCTTTTCTTTTATTATTTCTCCCAACTAGTTGTCGTTGGTGTGTGTGTGCGTGTGTGAGAGAGAGAGAGAAAGCTATTGATTATTGATTTTGGTATATTAATTTTGTACCAGCCCTTTACCAAATTCTCTTGCTAATTATAATGGTTTTTCAGTTGACTTTTCTGGACTTCCCACATAGGTAATTATCTCCTTTTCAAATAATGTAAAATTTAGTTCCTCTTTTCCCAATTTTTATACCTCTCATTTTTTTTCTCTTTGCCTAATTACATTGGCTAGACCACCCAGAAAAATCTTAAATGAGAATAGCAATCAATGATATCTTTGTCTTATTCTTGACTTGAATGAGCATGCGTCAGTGTTTTCCCATTAAGCATGATGCTAACTTTGAGGTAAGTGAATGGATAGACAGACAAACAGATATCAAAGGAATTCATCTGTATTTATGTTATTAAAAGGTTTTTTTCCTTAAGAGTGAATGTTGAATTTCACAAAACCCCCTTTCAGTGTAGTGGACAATAATCCTATGATTTTTCTCTTTGATCAATTAATATAGTCAATTATGGTATAGATTTACTCATGTTGAACTATCCTTTTATTCCTAGAATAAACCACCCTTGATTGTGATGTATTATTCTTTAATGTGCTGATAAATTGTTTGTTACTATTTTTATTTATTAATATATTTTTATCAGTGATTTTCATGAGCTTATAGTACTTTTTGAGCATTTTGGAATATATAATAAACCTACTTTAGGTCTTTATTACAGATTGTCCCCTTTGTCATTGTGCAGAGCCCTCTTTGTTTTCTTTAGTGCCTTTTTCCTTGAATTCATCCTTACCTGACATTAAGAGTAGGAGCCCTACTTTCTGTTTGCGTTTGCCTGTTGTGCCTCTGTCCCTAAGTTTGTACATGGAGAATATATGTGCTTGTATATGGAGAATAGTTGAGTTTTGTTTTATAATCCAGTATGAGAGTATTTTTTTAATAAGTGAATTTAGCTCATTTATATTTACTGAAGTCTTGTTGATGTTATGCTTTCTGTTTATGTGGCTTCTTTTACCATACGATCTCCGGTTTTTTTGTTTTCTTTTATGTCTGTGTTTCTTTTGATAGTTTAAATTTGTTTCAAATTTATAATTTTAACCTTATATTAATTACTTAATCCTTCATATTTTTAGGCAACATCTATTAGCATTCTGTAAAAATAGAATGTAATAAGTTTATATTTCTACATTTTCCCTACTTCTCTCCCATCCTTCAGCACCCAAGTCTATTGAATTATTGACTAATTGATTGACTTTATATCTTTAAATATAATTACAACCTATTACTTGGTTGATCAGCCTTAAATGATATATTTTGACGTGGCTATAAAAGATAATGAAATCAACATACTTACATTGCTTTATACCTCCTGTCTCTCTTCGTTTCCCCATTTTATTAGTGATATCATTACTATATTGTTAAAGTTTATAACATTTACATTCTGTTCCCTAATTGTCTCTCCTCATTTGTTTTAGTCTTAGTCCTATCTATAATTGATTTTTTCACTTTATGATAAACTGTGAATATATTCTCATGTCATTCTTCTACAATATTGATTTTGACAGCTGTATAATATTTCTGTATAGATAAATGTACCAGAATTTATTTAGCCAATCCCCTATTATTAAGCATTTAAGTTGTATTTCATCTTCACTAATATTAACATAAATAGTATAAACCAGGCTAATTTCTTTGAAATTTAAAACTCTACATTTCCAACTCTTGGAAAAGAGTAATTGGAAGCCAATCTCTATTACAACAGTGATCTTAAACTTTAATGACCATATCTCCTGGGGATCTTGTGAAAATGCAGATTCTAATTCTCTAGATCTGGGTCAAGGCCTGAGAGCCTGCATTTCTAAGCAGCTCCCAGGTGATGCTGATACTTCTGGTCTTTGGACCACACTTTGAGTAGCAAGGTCTTTGAATACATTTTGTTTCGGGGAATTTTACTTCAGTGAAAAAAATTCTAGAAAACAGAGTCTGTGGTAGTCGTTTCATTGTGTCTTGTGACATACCTTAAAATATCACATTTGTATCAAAATAATTTGCAGTATACAATTATTATGTGTGAATGTTCATTTTACAATTTTATTAAATCTCCTCATTTGTCTGGGCCTATTATTAGTATGTCCCTGGGAGCCTCTCAGATGTGCACATCCCTGTCACATGGGGAAAAAAGGCTGAGAACCCTGGGGCCCAGAAATAAAGCAGAGGTCAGACAGGTACCCTAGACTGAGTCAGTGGAAAGAAGTCTTTGAACCCCAGTTTGTAAATATCTGTACTCTTAGTGCCTTGGGAATGTGTCTTTTGTTTGATGAGTGGTTGGTTGTTTAGGTGGTTTTATCCTACCAGGCCCTAAGTGATCTGCCTCTGCCTGCCTCCCTCTCCTGGTTACATTTACCTCCTTGATCATCTTACACAGTGGTTTGGCAGAATTTCTGTAGGGGCCACATGGCAAATGGGTTGTTGACCATACTCTGTCACAGTTACTCAACTTTGCCAGTGTAGAGCACAGGCATCCATAGACAATATGTAAATAAATGAATGTGCCAATAAAACTTTATTTATAAAACCAGGCAGTGGACCATAGTTTGCTGGCCTCTGCTCTAACACACTAAATAAACAACTTTCTGCTTTAGGGTCTTTGCACCAGTTGTTCCCTTTACTGGGAACTCACCTAGATGATCCTAGGACCTGCTCCCTTACTTCATTCGGGTCTTTTGGATGTCACTTCATCAGAGAGGCCTTCCCTGACCACCCAGTCTAAAAATAGCGCCCCTCCTCCATATCTCCATGTCCTTTTCTGCCTCTCTCCCTTGGTGAATATTTCATTTAGTTGCTTCACTTATGATACTGATCATATTTTAATCGATCTTAGAGAAAAGCGTGCGTGTTTACAGGCAGAGGATTTTCTATACATGTGGCAGTTCACTTACAGTGGGCTATCTCTAGGGACAGAAATAGCTTTGTTATGCAGAGCTTGTTTTAATCATATTCCTTCTAATGACTCTCCCCCGAGGTTTAGACTGAGTTTGGCAGAGCCAAACATATTGTGAAATGGCGCTGGATGACGTGCAAGAATTGCTTTGGCCTACATCCTCATCAATAAAAAATAACATCTTTTGCTATTCTGGCTCCTCTCACAGATTATACCAGTCTCTGCCCCACATGGAATTTTCAAAGAACTATTCAGAGAGGGAGGAGAATTTCCTAGACAATTTGCATTTTCCACAGAATCCTCATGGCCTAATGAAAGGCTAGTCAATGTGGCGTGAGCAGGGGGACTAGAGAAACATTTTCTGAAGAAAGAAGATCATGTAGGAAATTCATTTTAGGACATGACAGCTTTGGAGGATCCAGTCTCAAGGAGAGAGAGGTCAGGTTCTGAAGCGCACATAGGGGTTTGTGACGTCTCCGCTGTAGCCTTTGGAAATCGACCAGAGCAATGCACCATTCTGAGTGCAGCTGAAGAAAACCGTGCTTTATGTGGGTGGCTGATGCAGAGGGTGCGTGAGCCCCACGTGCCATTATGGAGATGACTGGGATTGGAGGGCGCTACCAGGGTTTGGGTGCTCACAGGAGGCCTGCACTATGGATGCAGATTGTCTCAAGAGCTGTTGCATTTCTCATGTGGGAAGCGACAGCAAGACTCACTCGGTGATGGGACTGTGAGGCAGGTGACCCCTGCTGGCCGCAGAGGGCCTGTGTCTGAGAGCAGGTGGGGTTCAAGGCTAAGAGAATGAGTGTGAGACAGCTGCCATTGTAGCTTACGCTAAAGCTCCATGGATGTGGCGTCTTTTCTGGACTTGTGGCACCACCACACTTTGGTTGGCAGGCTTCGTGATCTTTACCAACTTCTAGAAAGTGTTTTTGTAAATACCTTATGTAACTGTGATGTAGATGTTTTTTTGATTGCTAAGAATGTTCCAACACAGTATAATTCTTAATGTAATGTGGTTTTTTTATGTAATGTGAGTGTACATAAAGTATCTTTTCATCTGTGTTTTTCACTGTCCCTTTGCAAAGGCTGCCATTGGAAGGACTTTGGTTTAGCTTAAGCAGAGTGAGATGTCTTTGCTTTGGTGTGTCTCCTGCATTTTGTTCTCTAGTCTCCGCTCGCTCTTCAAACACCAGGATTTGAAAGATAAAAGAGCTTAAGGGTGGTTTCATTGTCAAGTGGCATCTAATCGATGGGTACCAGTGGGGTTCATTAAAACTGAATTCAATTTTCTAGGAATTTTGAAGGTTCAGAAGCTTTCTGGAGGGCAAAAATATGGTGGCAAAACACCTGTCTTTTTCAGCCAGAAACATACATAATGGTTATAGATTGTTGAAGATTGCACCTAAAGGTAAAGTGACCGTGGCCTTTTTGTTGTAGCTATTAAATTTATGTAGTGGTGTTCCCAAATATGTCTCTAATGCCCCCTCGGTCACTGAATTTAAAATCTTCTGTAAACATCATTTACTGCCTCAAGTCCTTGCTCTTTCACCCTAGAGATTTGGAAAGTTAAAAAAATTGCCTGCCAATCCCCTCTGGATGTTCCCAGCCTGCTTCAGCCCCAAGCCAATCCATCTCTTGGCATGGGACTACCGGTGTTTGTAATTCTCAGGTATTGATTTTATTCTTGCTTGGAGGTTGTACCACAGATAAATTCCGAGGCCTATTGGTCCTGCATGAGGGGGAGCCACAGTAATTCATTCTCACACTGGCGCCCAGCGTCAGTGGGGAAAAAAATAAAAGTTTTGTTGGATTTACTCCAGGCTGTGAGTCTTTTTTTTTCCAGAATCAGTGTTAGTTAAAATGAGGCTTTGTACAAAAGAAAATAATCTATCACAGCTTGGGATTGGAGAAGTCTACAGGGAAAGCGCTCAGATTCATGGAAGGAAGAGCTAATAACACCGACAGAGATGCTCCTCCCAACCCAGTCCCGTCGCTGGCAGCTGCGAATTCCCATTCTCTTTTCTTTCCACCTCTGCAGTCGCCTCCTCTTTTCACTGCAGCTCTTTTTCACATTTAAACAGTCTGCTGTTTTTCTTTTTTATCTACTTATGTTCTGTCCTCTGCATCTCTCTTTTCCCCACCTACTCTTCCCACCTTGGGGACACTCATTTCTACTCTTTCCTTGTCATTATACAATATTGGATCTGTTTTTCCATCTCCAACCATCTGGCTGTATTTGTTATCTATTCCAGCTTGTGCAGCTGGTTTCCATCTCCCGCTCCCCACTATTTTTAATCAGGGGAAACCCCACTGTTTTCATTGTGTGTGTATGTGCTTGTGTTTGTGTGCACGCGTGCCCGTTCCTTGCAGCTGTGTGTAGGGAAGGAGGGAGAGGGAGGAAGGAGGCTCAGAGGGAGGGAGAGACAGAGACAGAGAGATTGAAAGAGGCTGAACCTCACTTGTTCATGGCGTAGGATTTGGAGAGGACAGTGAGAGAAGAGGGGAGGGTTCCCAACCCTTGCTGAGTAACATCCTTCACAGATTATACGCAGAACTCAGTCATCCCCATCTGGGGGGCAGCAGTCACTGGAATGTGGCTTTATATTGCATGTCAGCATGGATAAGTGGGGAGGCCAGGAATTCGCACCTGTCCCCCCAGGGCTGGGCCTCAGCACAGCAGGGCACCTCCTCTTACGCTTTCTTTAGGCTGAGGTCAAGCCCTATTGAGCCGAAGTGCAGACCTGACCTACACCTGCCTAGAAATGTGGGAGTCATTAATTGGTTTGGAAGGCGGGGAAAGGAGAAAAACCCGCATTTTGCTCCCGCTGAGTGACAGGGCAGGCGCAGAAAGGTAAGCACATCAGTAGGGGCGGATGAGTCAACAGCACGTGTGCAGACACTGGAGTGCAGATGTTCTGCCCGTAGATGCCAGGGGCCGGCTGCATGCGTAACCTGCTCTCCGACAATTACCACGGCTTGTCTACAAAGGGGATGTTTAAGGAGGCCTTCAGATAAGTACATTGATCTTCAAACAGGGGTAACTGAAATGGCGGGGGAATTAGGAGAATCCGCAATTCCCCTGCTCTGCTATAAGAGTGAGTTGCAAATCTGGAGAGTGAGTGATTATTTAAATCAGAGAAAAGTTCATTTTTCTGAAGATGAATCTCTAAACGGCAGCGCCGTTCGAATTCTGGGGCTGCTTTGCAAACAAGGCTCGTGCTTTTATGACTTTTTTTAAAAAATGGATTTAATGGACTGAGTTCATTTAGACAGGGGGATGAAATGAATGAGCGGAACTGTAGAATACACATCCGTTTGGCTATCAGTCATTGTTTAAGCCACTCGACCCCCCAACTTCTCTAATTAAATGACATTGCAGTCCCCGGATAAAGGCTGCGATGGATAAATTAGTACTTGCTAAGTGCTTTGAAGATGAAAATCACAATGTGAGTAATGAGCAAGGGTTTTTTTTTTCCCTTGGGCTGAAAAGAGCATCTTTTGTGTTCTCCCCCTGCACCATGAGTCACCGGGGTTGACACTGCAGAAAACCTCTCCCAAAGGAAGAGCAAGAGACACAGTAGTGACGGGCTTTTATTTGAGTTACAGGGCAAATTAGGAAAGAGCTCGCATCCATTCACATCTATACAAGGAATTATACACCGTACGCATTCGCTACCTATAGATGCAGGTCATATTTTACAAGAATTTATACATTATGAAATTGCATGGAAATGATCTTGTTTAAACATTCATGAAGAGTAAACATCCCCCAAGAGCACTGAAGACAGAAATTTAGCTTCGTCCCTCCTGAGAGCTCAGCTCACCTCTGTCTTGGCGCCTTTAAAGATCTGCATCAGATTGAAACTGTCGGGATGTTGAAGTTCATCTGCTTTGAGGATGTGATGATTATTTTTAGTGGGAGGAGCTTAGAAGAACTGCAGGTTTGGAAGCATGAACCGTATGCCAAGATCCAGCCCTGTCTGTCTGGGGCTAATTTTGCCTTTTCCGCAATGGCCCCACTGGCTCCCCTGCAAAGAAGCCAAGAACTGAACTTGTATGTTCTAAACTGTGGGGGAAGCTCTTTTCTCACCACAACTAAACATCTTTTTTTTTTTTTTTTTTAGCCAAAACACTGTAGATAAAGTCTAAAAAATTCTCATTTAAGTATGCTTTTCTTCTCCTGGATTGCTTTGACACAGTGATAATTAGTCATGCCAGATTGTCCGGGTTGACTAATTACTGACAGTTTGACAGGCCCCATCAGAAAGGTTGCATAACCCAACGTAAGTTAGGATCCAAGCCAGTGGCCGCCACGCTCCTCACTGCGCCAGAACAGAAAATGCGGCGCGTCATTTTCAGGCCCCAAATTGGTCACAGCTGAGAGAACAGTGTTGTTCACCGTGTGGCTAGCAGGGCCACCTCTTGCAGGGCGGAAGGGGGAGGAGTGTGGGGAGGGAGGTTGGATGCATGGGGAAATGCAGCCACTGCTAGATAAGGTCCTAGAAAACTCCCCCCTTCGAGAGATTCAGATACAGGCAAAGTCCAAGAGACTAGGGGAGTTATTGGAAAACAATTATGCTTATCTGCTTCCTGCCAATCTGTGTCCATTACAGAGCAGAAGTAATTATAGATACCGTAGACACACTGTGGCATTAAGTAAAGTGTTGGAAATTACGCTGCTTAACGACGCTTCCTGATCAGCCCTCTGCAGGGCCAGAGAGCTGGTCTGGGCCAGAGGTACTGGTGTAGGGGCATGGCAGTGCTGCTGGCAGAAGTTTCTCACGTTGGGCCACTTTCTGTCCCAAGGGAACTCATGCCAGCCACAAAAAGGGGAAACGAAGAGTTACAGTTGATCCTAATTTGGTCTCTGCTGACTATTTAGTATGTCATTCACATAGCTGTCTTAGCAGAGTAAACCTCCGTATTTTATTGGAGGATTTTTTATAGTTTGCCTCACAGAGCCAAAAGCAGGGTCAGCACTGCAGATTAGAATCAATTCAGTGGAGGGAAAATAAACCTTCAGAATATAGTTTGCCTTCCCTGAGCACGTCGCAAGCATTAGCAGTAATGGGAGCCCTGTCTGCGCATGGAGAGGAGGCATCTTTCACTCAGACTCCCAACCACCCTCGCCCTTGGTCGTGCTGTCCTGTGACCTTCACCGTGGGTGTGGTGATTCTGGATTCATCGTCTCCTAACGTTATGCTACTATGCACAGGAGGAGCACACACGCACACACAGTGTTCCTTCCTTGTGGAAGAAAGAGACGGGAGGGAAGGGGGCAGGGAGGTCTCTTATCCGTGAGCTGCTGGAACTTGGCCAACACTGATGAGGGTGGAGACCTTCAGGGCATGGCTGGAAATGGACCATCTGCCCTTCCTAGTGCTGTGCTACTTCTCTAGACCACAGTTGCCCAGTTTGCTAGCCTTCTCCAAATTCTGGGCGTTCTAGAGAGGCAAAGGGGAGGTTTGAGGTTCTTTTAGTACACTCTGTGCACTATCAGTACAACTTTTCAAACAAACACAGATGCATCAGAAAAAACGTTAAGCCAATCCGTTAAAAGCGTGCTGGAACTGCTTTCCAAAGTGGCTCAGGTGCCGTTTCTGTGCACGTGTGTGCTCTGGTGAGCTTCCTTTCTTAATTTTAAGACAAGGGTGAATGAGGTGCCAGAGTAGCATAGTAAAGAACACCCTCCCCTCCTCTCACCCATATAAATGATCGAGGAGATAAAACTTTCAACTATCAGACAAGTCCACCTTGGCTGCTGTGTTTCCTCATCAATAGAAATTCCAGATAACACTACCAACTTTCACTTGCAGTATCTTGATTGGCCATTTATCCTTTTCACCCACCCTTCCCAGAGGCCTTAC
>CM052441.1:90078493-90119694 GCA_028533085.1 Varecia variegata
AGGGAGTGGTGTGGTCTGTAGAAAAGAGCACTGGACAGAGAGTCGCAAGTCCTTGGTTTAAATCCAAGGACTTACCTGTCAATGTGGGACTGATGGGACACATTTGATCTTTGGGGGCCTCAGTTTCCTCATCTGTGAAATGGGCATATCATTCTTCTCAAAGAGTTACTGCACAGACCCAACCAGATAAAAGTAGGTGAAAATCTTTCTGACCGTTCAGCGCTGTGTGAGTGGGCACCGTGGGGAGGAAGGAGAGCAGAGGAGAAGCAACTTCCTCTCCAAAGACTGGCTGCCAACCTGAAAAGGCCCCCCTATTTCTCAGTGTGGATAAGTGGGTCAGATTCTTTCCTTTTCTGGAGACTGTTTTGGTTGAGGGGAAGGAAGAAAGAGATCCTGGCCTCTCCAGGCAGCTGGGGCAGGGAAGTGGGGACAGCCTCTCAGAAGGACGAAGGAGGGCTCCACACACAGGGCTCCCCCAGCCAGGTCCAGGTCCCCGGACCCCAGCCTCCCTTCTCTCTGTCACCTCCCAGAGCCCAAGTCATGCCTTCCATCACCTGCAGGGTGGGGCTGTCTCTTCAACCCCATTTTTTTTCCTTAAGGACTTTAGATATCTGAACGGAGGGGCAGGGCGATGAAAACTCACATACATTCAGTGTGGTAGTAATTCTATTAAAAAACAATAAAAATAAAGATTTTTTTAAAAAAGAAAACTGCACATACGTTCTCACAGGCACAAGACCTCTCATGTGGATACACTGTCACATACAGCATCACACATGCCACCAAGCACATTCGTATCACGGAGACACTGACACAGAGTCTCTCCCACACACACAATGGCTCACAGACTGCCAGGCACACACTCACAGTGAGACACTGCCCCAACACACACACACACTCACACCCCGTGACTGATGCACTTAACCCGCACTGTCACACACACACACACACACACACACACACAGGAACTGCCGTAGACACTCTGGCACAAGGACACTATCTCTCCCACACCCATGGACACACATCAGCATACACACCCATTCATACACCAAGACGTCACACACACACACAGAGACCCCCTATAGACACAGTATCACACACAGGGTCACAAACACGCACACACTGTCAGACACACAACTACACGCTGACATGCTGCTGCACACACAGGGACTCACTGCCACACAAGCACACTGTCACATACAGGGTCATGTACCTGTACACAGACAAACGGGGGCTCAGAGAGCCCACGGCCTTGTCCCCCAGTCTGTCTCTACCTCTCTCTACCTGTCTCTATGTCTGTACCTCTCCATCACACACACACACACACACAGGAATTTGCCCAGGGCCAGGCTGCGGCTCAGGAAGGGCCTGTTTTTTCTCAGCACAGGCATTCGAGGGCAGGATGTGGTTTCTTGGTTGCTCCTGCCCTGGCCCCGACCCTGGGTCCATGTCCAGGAGGGCGCCCAGCTCAGAAGAAAGTCCACGCTGACCAAGGTGCAGTGCTGGACCCCAGTGCCATTCACTAGAGGCCCAGGGGCCTCCGACAGCCCCTCTCCAGGTCCTACCCCGCAGTCCTGGAGAACATGTCCAGATTCCCAAGGACAAACGGATCAGGTTCCCCAACTGAATAAAGCTGCCATTTCAGGGTGTCAGTGTCGCAGTCCTCTCCATAACCCTGTGTTCGAACTTGTGATCCCTGTTTACAGATGAGGAAACTGAGATTTGGGACGACAAGTGTCCTACCTAAGATCACCAGCTAACAGCAGACCTGATACTTGAACCCAGTTCCATCTGGTTTTAACCTTGGGTGTCAAAGGCCTGCCTGTCTCCTCAGTGGACAGCTCCCTCATGGGGGCCTGCGGAGGTAAGAAACGGGAAAAGGAGTGGGCTTCCCAGCAATGATGAAGGAGTGGCCTAGGCCACCTTGTTCAGAAGTCAATTCTGCCTTCCCTACCTGCAGGGAGGCCACCTCCAGCCTCCCAGACCCGCCGTGTGCCGCCCACTCCCAGAGCTCCTCCTCCAGTCCCGAGCCCAGCCCCTGCTCCTCCCTGCCCCTGAACTGCTGGGCCACCTTACACGGAACCCTCTTCTGAGCATCCATGCCCCCATCAGCAACACCAATCTTGCTGACCTCATGGGCAGAAAATAAAATGCAAAACTGACCATTTTTTAGAGTGTCATAGGCATGCATGAGGTCGTGTCATAATTACTGCAGTCTGTCCTCAAAGCTCCCAGGGATGCTCAGTGCCCCATACCAGGAGCATGCCCTCAGGGCTCCACCCTCTCTGCTCAGGGCCTGTCTCCTCCTGTCCTTCTCTGCCCACCAGTCCTGTCGTGGCCCCAGGACACTCAGCCTTTGCCTGAGGCCTGGGGCTGAGGAATGAGAGGGGATCAGAGGGAAGGGCAGGTTCAAGGTCCTGACACCAACTGGGAACAGGGACTGTGGGAAGACCGGTAACCCGCAGAAGCTTTCGTCTTCCTTTTGCTTTCTTCCCTTCATCCCAACTGGAGCTGCAAACTTGGTCTGGGGTGGGATGGGACCCAGAGGCAGAGCCTCCCAGAGCCAGCGCATAAGAAGACGCAAAGATGAGCGAGAACTTGTAACGGATCTGCAGTCCTGCCCTCATCCCTGTCCCCCAAAAGATCCCAACTACACCAGAAAAGACAAAGTCCTGTGGGGAAGGGGCCATAGAAGGAGGGAGGGTATCTCCTGGGGATAGAGTCAGTAGCTGGGCTAGGGAACAGGGACTGGGAGAGGATGAGTCTGTAACAGAATTTGGGGGCAGAAAATGTGCTGACACCCTAGCTGAGAGGCACATCTGTCCACGTCTGGATTCTCAGCCAGGGTGGAGTCTGTCCTCACCAAGGCAATGGGCAGATTGCCTCTCACCTGTCCTGGGACAAATATCAAGGCCTATACAGGTCACTCCTTGAAGACCTCAGTTCTTTATGTCTGGGGGTAGGAGAGGGGAGGGGATAGGAAGAGACTGTTTCCTGACCAGGACAGGGCACCCAAGCCACTTCTCTGCTCAAGCATGTCCCAGCATCTCTGGACAACTCCCCTCTCAGGAAAGGTAGGGAGGACAGGAGAGAGGGGCTGCAGGGGCCCACCTGTGGCCTGCTCTCTGGTGGCACTAAGGAGGCCAGGGTGTTCCTGTGTGTCCCAGAATGCGTTCTGGTGTCTCTTGTCAGTCTAGGGGTCGGAATGGGAGGGGAGGGGAAGCAGTGTGTGAGGGGGCTGGCTGCTTCCGGAAAAGCACAGAGCCTCCTGCCTGTTTGCTGCAGGGGCTGGGGATGGGGGCTCAAGTTCCATCTGGGAGGTCACTGGGAAGGACAAGCTGCCACTGCAGGGTCCCCAGGACTATGAATCAAAGGCTGTGCCCCAGGCTGGTGAGGAGGGGTAAGGAGCCGCCGGTCTGCACACTCTGGCCCTCTCAGCCCTTCCAGAGCCTTCTCAGGGTCTTTGAGCAGGCGGGCGCTCGTGGGGGAGGCACCGCGGGAGAGGGGTCCCGGGCATAGTGTGGGAGGAACCGGCTGCTCCGAGGCCGCTGTCAGGGGTTCAGGAGGAGAAGGACTTGGGAAAGTGGTGTGGCGTGGAGGGAGATGCGGCGCAGAAGTCCGCGAGGGCGGCCGCGGGCCAGCTGGTGCCCTGGCAGAGCGGCCCGCGGGGTGAGGAAGTGGGCGCCTCGCCGGGGTTGCGGGAGTCACCCGTGGCCCAAGCCACCACCTCGGCCACCCAGCCCAGGGACACCCAACTCTCCAGTCCCTACTCCCCCAGAGGCTTTCAAATCCCCCCGTCTGCGGTCGCGGAGTTTCGCTCAAGTCCTGGCGGCCCCTGCCAGGACACTGCGCCTGCAGCCCGCAGCGCCACCACCCGCCTTGCTGCCGGGGTCCCGGGTCTCACCTGGGGGCGGGGGCCGGCCCTGCCCACCGCCCCGAGCAGCAGGAGCGCGAGGCGCAGCGGGCCGGGGGCGCCGGTCATGGCGGGGCGTTCAGGACTGGGCCATCGCTGCCACCTGCGGAACCGCGCGCGGCGACTAACCCCGGGCGGGCGGCGGGCGGCTGGCGGCGGGGGAGGAGCCGACACGGGGCCGCCCCGCCCGCGGGAGGGGCCGGGCGGGGTCCCCGGTCTTCCGTCCCACGCGGCTGAGGCCCCTGGGCCAGCCCAGCAGCACCCCTCGGCCCGTCTCCGACAGGGAGGTCCCGGGCACTGCGCTCCGAACGAGCGCGGCTCAGGATTAGGACGCGCAGGAGCCCGGCCACCAGCCAGCTTTCAGCGACAAGCGGCCCGCCTCCCACGCTCGCACCCCAACCTCCTTCCAGGTTCCCCAGCTCGGGAAAGCCAAACCTCCCTCCGCCTGCCTATTCAGGATAACCCGAGGAAACTGAGGCCCGGGGAGCGGATGGGACTTGTCCAAGGTCACACGGCTCAGCAGATCACTCCCGGAATGTGCATCTGCAGCGGGGCGACTGACTAGTAGGAAAGAGCAGCGGAGTTACCCTTCCTCAGGTCCTCTCATGCTCAGGCTCTGTCCTGAAGGCAGGCCTCCTCAAGGTTGGGGCTGGGGAGACAACGACAAATGAGGCAACAGAGTCATGACAGTCGGAAGGGTCTAAGGGTTTCCCTCCATCTGGGAACTTCAGGGCTTTGCAGCGGGGAGGGACGAAGCTTCCCTGCTCACGCTCTGCAGCCCCAGCCTCCTGCTCTTGTACCCATGGCTGTGCTCTGCGCCTCCTGTATCTCCGTCTCCCTGGTTGGCGGAGACTCCATTTTACCTGCCTCTGTTTCCACCCCCACCCCCCCCACACACAGTCAGGGCAGAGAGCGTGCACCGGGGCTCTTAGGTTCCCTGCATACACCCAGCAAGTGGGAAGGGAATGCTAAGAGGACACTGGCTGTGTCCTCCCTAATGCGCTTGAGAAGTGAGGATGGGAAAGAGGATCCCCCTCCAGAGAACCTTGATGCCACTGTTAGGACGTGTGGGTCACCGTGGCAGCCAGCCCTGGACCTGCCAGGGGGCGTGTCTGGATCATCCAAAGAGAAAGGGATTTTGTGGGAGCAGCTGCTCCTGGGGAAGAGAACAGACCTTCTCAGTGTCCTGAGGGGCTGAACCCGTCTGAGCCCAGGGAGGGAGACAGCCAGTGCGGGATCCACGGGCTCCAGACGGCAGGAGAGCCCCCTCTCCCCATCTCCAGCCAGCTCCACTTCCACCACCTGACGTTCATTTATTTCCTTCCCTGCCCAGAGGTCAGTCTGGCAGGCACCTTTTGTGTGTCACCTAGGACTAGGTTGTTCAGCTTTGAGTGACAGAAAACCCCACCCCAAATAACAACAGCATAACCAAGGGCTCTCTCACGTACAGCAAGGCCAGAGTTCAGCCCAGCGTTGGAGTGGCTGCTCCCTGATCACCAGAGTACCTGGCTCTCCCAGGTCCCACCATTCTCTGGTCCAAGGCCTCCACCTACTGCTCCAAGGTGGCTGCTCCAACTCCAGCCATGGCATCCAAATTCCAGCCCGCAAGAAGGAGGAAAGGGAAGAAGATTGAGTGCACCTCCACCCATGAAGGCACATCATGAAAGGGCGGCCATCCACATCAATTCTACATCCGCTGGTCAGAACTCAGTCACATGGGCACTCCTAGGTGCACGGGAGGCTGGGAAAGGATTCTTCATTCTAGGCAGTCATGGGCAAGGCTAAATATTGGGACTTTTTTACTCTAGAAGGCAGAAAAATAAAACAAATAAGAAAGATACTGGGAAACGATTTTCAGGCTCTGCTACATCAGGGTTGGTGTGGGGAGAAGAGAGAGGAAGAAAAGGAGATAGAGAAGGTTTTCAGACAGGACTGAGGTCTTTACCATGAATTTATCAACGTCCAGATTACATTTATTTAGTAAAAATCTATTGAACACCTGCCACATGCCAGACACTAAGCTAGGTCCTGCCAATACAATTGGTGATGATGTCCCTAACTGCAGAGAGACAATATTCTAATGCAGGAGGGACACAATGAACAAGTAATTATTTGAGTTATTTGTATTACAGTTGTGATAAGCACTGTTGTGATAAGCAGATGCTGTTGAAGTCCCACCCTCAGCACATAAAAGACCACATTCTCTCTGCCAGGGGCTTTCTCGGACTGGGAGGAGCTTTTTTGTGTCCAGCAAGTGCAGGGTAGGAGCCCCTAGGAGCAGCTGTCAGCCACAGGGACAGGAGTGGTGGATAAATACCCCAGCTTTTTGTCCCTTGGATCGGACAGCTCAGAGGTATGTGCCACAGTCTTCTAGAGGTCCCCAGTGCGATGGATTCCCTGCTCCCCGCAGAGGTCACCTGCTCAATCATGCACTCAGTGTTGGCTTTCCTTCCTGCCTGTCTCACTTTCCAACAGTAGTGGGACTAGTGTTTCCTGGGGTTACCTCCCAAATACAAACAAACTATTTGTTCCTAAATACGCATCTTACGGTCTACTCCTGGGAGAGCCCTGCTGAAGACAGTGGGCAGATGAGTGCATCTGGGGACCACAGGGCCAGTCTCTCTTTTTAACATCAGGGGGTCCAGAAGCCTCTGTGTTTGCTCCCATGCTAGGACAGAGTGTGTACTCGGGAATACAGTTTTCTCCTCTACCCACACTGCTATCAGCCCCCTTGCTGAGGCTCTTTAGAGCAAAGGCCAGGACAGTCTCCCTAAGAGCAGAGATTTGAATGGATGGAACACTGTTTGCTAAACTATTAATAATAACCCAGAAAATGAAAGTCATAGCTACTACTTACCAAGCCTCCACTCTGACCAGGAGCTGCTCATCCAGTATTATGGGCAAGTGTTTTGAAGCCCATTTTATGGATGAAAAAACCGAGGTTCAGGGGTGAAAAGTAAGTTGCTCATAAGAGCAGACTTGGCACTCACCCCAGGTCCGCCTGCCCCCACAGCTGGTGCAGAAGCTCCTGCCAGGCAGCTGGGTTTGTGGCAGCACAGAGGATCCAGGCTCCAGCTCTGCCTGCCTGTCTCGGGAGCACCGCCCCAGTGGCTCCCTCCTCTGCAGCCCAGAGCTCTGGGACCTGCCACTTACCCTCATGCCCAAGGCTTCTCCAGTGGCCCTAGGGTAGGGCACCATCAGGTTCCACTAAGAAAAGCTGGCAATCACATGGCCTTCAGAAATGGGAATGGGAACAATGCATGTTTGCACTTGAAGAAAATATGCTGCAAGGCCTTCCCCTGTGCAGGCTGACCTAAGAGCAGGCCACCCCGCCTTCTCTTGTCCCCAACAGGAAATCCCTGTCCTTAGTAGAGAGACCTGGCCCATAGGCAGGACAGTTGTTTTACTTGGGAGGAGGCAGGAGAGAGAGAAGGAGAAAGAGAGGGAAGAGAGGGGAGAGAGGGGAGAGGAAGGGAGCTAGGAGAGGGAATTGCTAAAAAAGACAGGTGTCTCTTGCTCACATAGTTCAGATTTCTTTCCAAGCTCCATGTCCCTAAGAAACTCATTTACTTCCCAAGGTTAAAGATCACATCCCTGTTCTGGGTGACGCGATGGGAGAACCAGCATCTTCTAGCCTAATGTAAACACACGTGCACTCACATACCTACACACAGAGCTTGGAGTCTGACAGCCTTGGATTCAAATCCATCTCAGTCACTTACTGTGTATCCTACTCTTCCTAAGCCTTGGCCTCGTAATCTTTAACATGGGTACAATAAGAAGGGCCACCGTTTACCAGGCACTGGCCTCGAGTCAGACACTGTTCTAGGAGCTGCGTGTGTTATTTCATCTAACGCTCACCATCGCCCTCAGCCTGGCCGTCACCAGAGTGTGAAGATCCGCTGCTGGGAGGAGGCAGAGACCTCAGCATTGGGCCCAGGAATCCGCCTTCTCCCGGAAGAGCCTGGCTGCCAGTACTTCCCAAGGTGAAGAAGTGTCATGGGAGGATGCCCCTGCGGGCAGGAACTCCACCCCTCTGCCTCCTGCTTCTCTTCTCAGACCCTGCCCTCTGCCCCCTGACCCGGAGCTCCCGGGAGCAACGCTGGGTTGTGGAGAGGGATCATTTTTATCCCAATTTTGCAAATGAGGAAGCTTATGCCCAGAGTGGTTAAGTAACTAGCCCAAGATTGCTCGAGAGAGCCCAAGAGAGCCTGGATGCAAAGCACCCCTCACATACAATGACTGCACAACCTACCACCTTGCAGGATGGTTTGATGACCAGAAACAGCACCTGCCCAGAAGCTGTCACAAATAAGACCTCAGTAAATGGCAGCATTAACGCTGCTAGTATTCCCCACATCCTCCATCTTCCCTGCTGTTGGTGCACCAGCTGTGCTAGGTCTCAGCGTGCAGCAGGTACAGCTGCTAATACCCAGTACGTCCCTTCCTGGCCCAGGCGGCTCCAGCCAGATCCCCCAGGTCTAGAAGGGAAGAGGCTCGCCGGACCCAAGAGGCCGTTCCCCCGTGCGGTGCGGTGCACTCTTGCTGCCCCCATTCACCACGCCAGCCAGCCGCAGTTACCAGGTGCTGGGCCTGGGCTGGCTCCCGGCAGTCAGCTGCGGAGGATTTACAGCCTCTTGAGCCACAGTGATTATTGCTCTCTTGGGCGGATGCAGCACGCTGTATTTCCGAAGTGCTACAGCATCGTTTTCATAACTGGCTCCTCTGTTGAGAGAGAAGTCAGTGGGATCACACTCACTTTACTGGGATGGAAACTGAATCTCATAAGAGAGGATTTGCTTGAGGTCACTTAGGAAGGTGTCGGCAGGGTTTGTGCAACACTCTGGACCAAAGGAAAGAAAGAATTGAGGTAAGAACAGCAAAGTTCCTCTCTCTCCTCCACATGGGACTCCAGCCAGGAGTGACAAGGCTCTCTCAGTCCCTCCTGGGAGGTACTCGTGGCAGGAGTGGGGAGAAGGAGAGAGAGGGGACGGGAGAGGGTCACGGGGAGAGGGCCTCAGCAGGAGTTGTAGAACCAGCAAGGACGGTAGGTATTGCCCCAGGAGCCATCTGTCCTCTTCCCTCTGACAAGAAGATGGTACCGCAGAGCTGGCTGGCTGTGCCCCAAACCTGGGCACACAGCATATTTTAGCTTTCCAGGCAGCCATTGCAAAGTACCACAAACTGGGTGGCTTAAACAATGGAAATTTATTGTCTCACAGTTCCAGAGGCCAGAAGTCTGGGGATGGCAGGGTTGGTTTCTTCTGAGAACCATGAGAGAGAATCTGCATGCCTTTCTGGTAGCTTCTGATAGCCTCAGCCATTCCTGGCTTGTAGATGGTGTCTTCCCTGTATCTTCATGTATTTTCCCTCTGTGCACGGTTCTCTGTGTCCAAATTTCCATTTTATGTAAAGAATGCCATGAGCTTCATCAGTGACAAGAAGAAAATAAAGGAAAAATGAAGAATGCCAATAATCTTAGATTAGGGCTCACCTAATGATCTCATTTTAACACGGTTATCTCTGCAAAGACCATATTTCCAAATAAGGTCGCCTTCTAAGGTATTGAGAGTTAAGACTTCAGGATATATCTTTTTTTGGGGGGAGGGCACAATTCAACCCATAAAATGCTGAAACCACACTTCTCAGTCTCCCTTGATGTTTTGTGGCCAATGTAATGTAGAGAAAAGTGATGTAGGTCACTTCCAGGCTTAGCCCACAAATCCTCTCACACAATCACCCGCACCCTCTCTTCCTCCATCTACCTTACTGGACACAGAGGATCTGGTGGAGAACGCCAACGCCCTGGGGATGGTGGAGCCACAAGACAGCAGGAGCCTGGGTCCCTGAATGACTGAGTGGAGGAGAGCCTCCGCCAACCTCTGCTGGACTGAAGTGCCAAGTCGTTGAGATTTGAGGCTGTTTGTCACTGCAGTTAGCCTACCCTGACAAGCACAGCTGGCATGTGCCCCTGAGCCTGTCCAGGGGCAGGGCTGGTTCGTCCAGGCAGAGGGTTTCTGAAGGTCCCATCTATACAGCTGCAATGACGTGGATGGGGCTCCTTGCTCTGGGCCCATCTCCTCCTCCCCTGCTTCCTCCAGCATGTGCAATGGATCGCAGCATCTCAAAGGGGATCCTGGGTCTTCTTGGCCTTGGCTCCTGGGCCCGGGGAGCAGACTCATTTGTCCACCTGGCCCCACTCTCTCCCTCACCCCCTGGCTCTCCCCACTTTTTCCTCTGGAGAGAAGACAGGGAGCTGGGGAGGGGTGGTTATGACAGAGCCCATGCTGCTCCTTCACAGAATTAAAGCTCTTCTGGGAAAACAGGAAATGTACCAAATTTCACACATTTGGAAATCAAATGAAAAAGAAGTGTCACATGAGGCTGTGTCATTGTAGCCTGTCAGTGCCTCCGTCATGGCTGAGAAACCTACCGCCACCAAAATAAGAAACAAAACCAGTGTCAACCCTCTCAGGTCTAAAGTGAGAGGTTTCCTCAGACTGACACATACCTGGCCCAAGCAGCCACCTTCCTAGAAACTCTCCCAGCTGTTCCTGCCCCCTCGGACCAGCCAGGGGAGGAAACAGGGCCGAAAGGCACCAGAATTCTCTCAGAAAAGAGTGATTCTGGAGCCGGGGTTGGAGAAGCTGTCGCTGGCTTTTAGGAGCCAGGACTACCTCCAGGGCAGAGTAAAGGTCACTATGATGCTTCCTCAGGGTCCCCTAAGGCAAGGAAGGAGGAGCTCTGGGGTGGGCAGGACCCCGGCAAGGCCTTCCAGGTCTCTCTCTCACTCGCCACATTCAGACTGGACAAAATTACCTTCCCTGGTTCCAGATGAAAGGAATTTGGTGACCCACTCTGTCCCCTCTCCTAAATAAAAGAAAATGGAAGCTCTGTAAGTTTCTGGGCCAGCTCCTCTCAGCAACCGGTACCAGCATGCCTTGGTTCTCCGAGTGAGGGCTCAGCGGTCATCTCCAGCCACCTTGGACCTCACGGTCACACCCAGATCCTACTGGACGCATCTGCAGCCTTCTAGGACTGACCCTTCAGATACCTCCTACATGTCCACAGGATCACAGCCCAGAAGCTCTCATTCCCATCCCAGGTCATTTCTCTTGGTCCCGTCTGACTTGTGCCATGGAAAAGCATCAGAATTTGGCCTATGGTTGGGGGAAGCTTGGAGTCTCCCTCTTGTGTTTTGTTCCAATCTCTAGACCTGGCCTCAAGTGGACGTGCGGCTTTGCCTGGCAGGTGTCATTTTCCAAGGACACAGTCTACCTCATTCCTTACCCTTGCAAGGCCCTCTCGAGTCACTTCCTCCCCTGTGCTGAAAGCCCTCACCTCCAATGCACTCACTGATGCTCTGGTTTCTGGCTCATTTGCCAAATGGGATGGCAAACAAAGCTGATGAACCTACCCAGCACCTAATGACTCGGATGTCTGATCCCCTGCCATCCAGGTGCTCTCGGGGGGTGGGGGGGCTCCTCAGGGGAGTGGGCTCACAGAATTAATTTCAAGCATGGCAGTTTCATGATAGGGAAGTGCACAAACAGCTCTCCGATGATGCCAGTGCTACAGGAGGCCGAGAGGGCCCAGGTGTCCTCCTGGGAAGGCACTGGCAGAACAGCTGTGGCCGGGGGCTTGGCTGTGTTCAGCACCAAGGCTCAGGCTCTGGAGCTTGTGTAGGCAAATCTAGGACAAGGGGTGGGTCTCCATCACCAGCCAAGCTGCTAGATCAAGGACATGAAGATCTAATCCCTGAAGATCTATCTCTTCTCTCTGCCCTTCAAGGAGTTTGAGATACTTGACTTTTTCCCAAGGACCTGTTCCCTTAAGGCCAAGCTTCTGAAGACCATGCTTATGAAGGAGCAGACCTACACTGGCCAGTGGACCCGATTCAAGGCAATTGTCACCAATGGAGACTACAGTGATAATGTCAGCCTGGGTGTCGAGTGGCCCAAGGAGGTACCCATGCTCGCCATCACCCTGGTATGGCTAGACTAGGGGGGGACAAGACCAGTGAGCCCCACACAGTGCCATGCAGGAGCCCAGTGCTAATGTGCCTCATGCCTGCCACCTTGCATTGTCTTGGCCCAGTGCCCAAGAAGTGGCTGCTGCTGGTGGGTGTTTACTGTTGTACCAGCTTTGCCAAGGCCACCTTTGATGCCACATCCAAGACCTGCAGTGCTGACCTCTAGAGAGAGACTGTTCCCCAGTCTCCCTGTCAGGAATATGCTGACCCACACCGGAGTATCCAGAGTGGCTGCCACACGGTGCCTTTACACAAGAAAAATCAGAAAATTCAACCTGAAAGCAAACCAACACACAAAAAAATCCACAAACTCACAGCATGAGACGTTACCAAGAAGAGTCACTGCAAGCTGTCTTGTAGCATCCCTACTGCCATCTGGTGCAGGGGAGAGGCCCTGGTCAGGCTGTTGGAAGACCTGAGGTCTCACCCTGGTTCTTCTGCTATTTTCCTTCGTCCTCTACAGCAGATCACCTTAACTTTCTGAGTCTCAGTTTTCTCATCTGTGCAATAATCCCTGCTATTGCCTACTGACAGGATTGTTGTGAAAATGAAATGGGATAATGGGTGTGAAAGAGCTTTGGAAACTGCAAAATGCCACCTAGGCATAAGGGGATCACAGTCACACCCACAGCATTCTTGAGCCTCCAGGGTTACAGGTTCACAGCCTTCTTCCCAGCGTTCCCCTCATGTGTCCTGTGCCATAGCCAAATGGAGCTCTCTGCCTGGTTTCAACTCAGCCTGCCTTTGCCCACCTCTGGCCTGTGTTCCCATTGTCCCCGCTCCTAAAATGCTCTCTCTTCTCTTATTTCCTTTGGTCAAATCCCATCCATCTGCCATAGCTTCCCCTAAATTCTACTCTCTCCATAGACCTTCTGTGATCCTCCCAAAGAAGTCGTCTCTTCCCTCTGTGTTCCCATGTCACTTCATCTTCAGGGCGATGACCACTTTCTGACTTACGTGGTGGCTATTTGTGTGCAGAGTTTGTGTTCTCTGCTGCATCACATGCCCATGCCTTGGTGGCTCTTGCGTCTCTCCTAAGGGTTCGTGCAGAGCTCATTGTGCACAAGAGGCACGTCACATGCCACCCTCACGTTTGATTGCAATGCGTTGGAAAGGACCTCAGAGGTAATCAATGTCTCTGGGGCCTGGAGGTGCAATATGAACAGCCAGGCTCCAGGGATCAGGTCTATAAACATCTTTTGACAGAGAAGCCCAACTTCAAAGCCTCGCAATTGTAGATTATGTTTGCATTGAAGGCTTTAAAGTAGCAAAACTTTAGATTTATGTCTTCATGAACAGATGTGGAAGGGAAAATCAATTCCTCATAGGAATGGCTTATTTGTTTTTTATCACAGTGCTAAATATTATGCACCAAGTGACAAATGAATACATAAATTGACCCAGAGACATATATGCCACAGGATGGTACAGATGAGAATGGAGTGTGGCGTGGTCTGACGTCCGCATGGCCACCTGTGTCGGTGGAGTCAGAATTTCCCAGAAAGATGCTGCAGGCAAAGTCCACTCTGAGTGTTAAAAAGCCCAGACTTCCCTGCTGAAGAGGGGACATGCTCACATACTTCCTTTGGGGGGACACGTAGTATGTCAGGCTGGTGCCATCTTGCCACTGGCACCAGAGCTGTTCCAGGGCTGTTAGAAGGATGTCATGAGGCAGGCGTGGCGGCTCCCTGGTCCCTTCCCACCTGTGCCCTCTGCTTCCCCCACGGAGCTCGTCCCTCCTCCAGGACGGGGCAAGAGAATGAAGAAACATCACAGACTGGCCCTGAGAGAGGTGGCCTTTGGGGCTGCTGGGGGCCACCTGCTCTCCCCCGGCTTGGCTCCCGGGGGGAGTGACGTGAGCACCGCCTTCCTCCTGCAGGCGTCAGCCCCTGGTGCTCCCAGGACCCCTAGGGCAGAAGGGGCAGGTGGGCGTGACAGGTGAGGGCAGAGCCCACGAGAAAAGTCGCCTGCTCACCTCCTGGGCCAGCTTCCCCACAGCTCAGTGCTCCGTGGGCAGAGGAGGGACCTGGAGGAGCGAGGGACCCCAGCCCCACCAGGGAATGCCACCAAGGACTGCTGGCGGCCGAGGGCTGGCGTGGGCTTCTGGAGCAAGCACACCAGGCAGAAAGAACAAGTCTACTCTCTAAAAAAATCTCACAAACATGGAAAAAAACCAAAAGTGACTATTTTCCCCAGGAGAGGGGATGACACACAATAGACAAAGCTTCTGACATAGTCTAGCTAGGTCTCTGCTCTGGAGAGAGAGAGAGGGAGGGAGACAGAGAGGAGAGGAGGAGAGGGAGGGAATGGGAGAAGGAGAGAGAAGAGCATTTCCTGCTTGTCTGGCAACCTCTCCTTCAGGTTCTTATCACAATGGGACACCAGATGTGCTTTGGGGTGACAATAGCAGAGGAACAATAGAAAGGAAAGGGTTTGCATAATCAGGAAGGACTACATGGAAACCACACATGACAGATGGGTGTCCTTATCCCTCAGACACGGGTTGAAATCCCGACCACATGTGTGAGGAGGCTGAGGTTCCCTGGGCTGGGAAAGAGCCAGCGTCCCCACCATCGTCCCCACCACAGACCCCGTGGTGAAGACGCTGTGAGGGCGCCAGGAAATGAGAGGTGGGAGCGTCACATACCTGCTCCAGGCCAGATGAGGGTCTGCTGGGAAACGGGAAGGAGGTGCCCAGTGACTCAGTGCCGCTGGCTGAGAGTGAGGGGAGGCGGCCCATCGGGGGAACAGGGAGCCCCCGTGCCAGGTGGGGAAGAATTGCCACACTCCCAGAGGATACCTGTTCAATTAAAACTGCTTATAAAGAAACAACTGTCACCTTGTCACCCTGCCACATCCCACATTCCTGAGAAGGGTGATCTTGCAAGCCCTGGAGGGGTGGAAGGCACCGTGAGCCCCTCCCTCCTGGCTCCTTTTGGGGAGAAGGGAAGCAGTTAGGGTCGTCTTCTCTGAGCCCGCAGCCTGGGGACTGGTGTTGATTCAGGGTAGAACATTGCCATGTCTCGAGCAGTACCCGAAGCACTTATCAATATCTCCATCACAGAAGGTTGGATGTAAATCAAGACTTGAGCGTTCAGAGACTGCGTGGCTCCTTTCTGCAGTCCAGGCCAGATGCTGGACGACCGGAGCAACAGAGTTGACTGGCTTTTTCTTTGAGACAGAGTCTTCCTCAGTTCCCCAGGCTAGAGTGCCGTGGCGTCAGCCTATAGCTTTTTTCTGTGTGCTCAAGGAAAAGAGAAAATTTTCTAAGGCAAAATACAGCTCTCTTCTTCAAAAGTTCTTAGAGAATTCAAGAATGGCGGCTTGCAGACTTCAGTTGTCATTGTGTTTGGGGGTCTTTTCAAAATCCATCCTGTCCACTCTGCTCCGTCCAGGGACTCCCGCAGGCAGGGACCCTCTTCCCCAGCCTCTAAGACGGGACAGAAACCACGTCCCTCAGGTCTCTTTCCCACGGCGTCAGGCATTCCAGAAAGCTCGTTTCAGGGAGACGGAGTGCAGGTGTCAGAAATATTCTCAGTTAAGTTGTTAAAATCCTCTGAGGAGAGGAAACAAGGAAAAACATGTTCGTGATTTGTTTTCAAATTAAAGGAGATGGGGAAAGGGATGAGAGGGAAAGGAGGAGACCGTGGAGGAAGGAAGGTGGTGCGTGGACACTGCGCCCTGCTCAGATTCCCTCAGGTGGCGGGCTGTCCTTCCCAGCTGCCAGGAGTGTCAGCTCACAGCTGCCTGGCAACCTCAGTCCCCGTGCCCCACAGGGGACAGCCCGCAGGGCCATCCCTGCTCCGAGCGCCTGTGGGGTGGCTGAGGCCTTTGCTGTGGCTGCCTTGTGGCCAGCTTCTACCTCAGCCCGGTCCTGTCTCCTTCCCTCCCCTAGGGCCGCTGTTCCCGAGTTGTTTGCAGGAAACTCCTGCACAAAAATCTCCATCTCCTAGGACAGGGGGCAGCTTTTAGTGTTTTTAATGAGTGGACAATTTTTATCACATAGAAAAGGCACATAAGCCAATGTGTCTATATAGCCCTGGAACACCCTTGGTGGACTCATTACCCATTCAGTATTAGTGCATATTTCTGGATTTATGCTATATATCCTAACTATTCCTAGAGTGTTGTCATGTGGCATCTTTTTACATCTAAAGCAGGATCATATTTTTTAACTTTTAAAAAAGACAACATCGGAGATTCTATTAGATACCTAGGATTAAGTCATTGAATTAATTTAACTATGAATGGCTTTTTTGGCATTTCAAATGGAAATGATCTCCGTAGTTTCTTGATTTTTTTTTCATTTAGTATAGTGAATTATTTTTTACACTTTTTCTCTCTTTCACCCCTTGCTGAATTGTGTTCTTGTGTTCTTTCTTAGGGGAAATTTCTCCAGTCATATTCCTTCCAGTTAACACACAATGTACCTCCTGGAAGGTTCAAGAAAGCCAAGAAAAAGTATGTTAAAATGAACCTACTAATTCTCTTCAAAATCCTTGATTTCAAACATATATTTATTTACACACCACACAAATGCTAATATTTGCCTTTGTTTTTTCCTCAGTGCACATTATCCTTTCCATTCAGGTAATGAAACCTGCTCAAATTAACAAGTCAGAGAAACGTAAATGTCCTATTTTCTATGTACAATTGTGAATTTTAGAGGTTCATGCCATTGCACCCAATGCTGTCTTGCGAAGTACATCAGAGCATGGACTGAAGCCCTTCAGCCTGGGTTCAAATCCCAGCTCTGTCACTCGCTAGCCTCAGGCAAGTCATTTAGCTTCTCTGTGCCTCAGTTTCTTAACCTGTGAAGTGGAGATGATAATATCAGTACTAATCTCATAGAGTCGGGTGGAAGGATTACGTGGGTTAATTCTCAAGTGCTTGGACCAGTGCCTGGCACACAGTTACACTACACTGTCATTAAGCCACAGGCCTCACTGTGAGCAAAGGTGAGCGCATACATCTTTGTCTCTCTTCAGAGACCACAGTAGTTATTAATATTAACAAGCATGTGGCTAGAAAACCTGTTCTTTTCCCCAAATTTTAAGGACACAAGAAACATTCAAACTAGACTCTCCAGGCTATAAACTTTTATATCTTTAGAGCCTTTCAGATTATTCTTCATCTCGACTCAGTTTTCTGAATCACACCGTCTTTCAAATGATTTGCTTTGCTTCCATTCCGTCGTCTCTGTAGTTCCGATTCTCATTTTGTCTTATCTGGTCTAGAAGCCTCTTAACTGACCTACTCGCTTCCATTCCAGTAGCAATCCAGAACCATCAGTGGCTCCCCACTGTCCCGCATGTATTCTAGACCCTCTCAACATGGCTCCCACCTGGTGTGCCCGGCTTCCCCACCGTTGCCAACATTTACCAGTCAAATTGGGTTACTTGTTCATTTATTCTTTCATTCAGTCAGCGCTTACCGGGAGTTTCAAAAGCTAGACTCTGCCCTCCAGAAGATTGCTGCGGAGCGGGGAGATGTATGTACTAGTCATTGAACCCTAGGATTAAAATTGCTATTAATAAATTCAGTTGCAACCAAATTGCAGGAGCAACGAGTCTTGCCTGAAGGAGGGGTGAGGGGTCATGGACGTCCACACAGCGGGTGAGGAAAGGATAGGATGGTGTAGGCGAGAGCTTTTCTTTACAGCTTTATTGAGGTATACTTGAAGTATAATAAACTGCACATTTCAAAGTGTAAAATTTGGTAAGTTTTGACACCTGTGGAACCATCACACAGGCAAGAGAAAGAACACATCCATCGCCTCCAGTGTTTCCTCCTGCCCCTTTGCAGCCTCCTTCTCCCACACCCCCTCTTCCCGGGCGACACCTGATCTGCTTTCAGTCACTGTAGCTTAGTTTGCATTTTCTAAAATTTTATATTAAAAATCATTCCTTATATACTTTTTTTTTGGTCTGGCTTCTTTCAGCATAATTATTTTAAGATTCACCCATGTCGTAGTGTGCATGGATAGTCTGTTCCTTTTTATTACTGAGCAGTATTCTGTTGCACGGATACACACATTTGTCTACCCCTTCACCTGTCGATGGGCATGTGGGTTGTTTCCAGCAGTTGGCAATTACAAATAAAGCTTCTGGGAACATTCCTGCGTAAGTCTTTATACGGAAATACGTTCTCATTTCTCTTGGGTAAATACTTAATGAAATGTCTGGGCCATATGGTAGCTATATGTTTTACTTTTAAGAAACTGCCTATTTTCCAAAATGGTTGTACCATTTGGCATTGCCTTCAGCCATGTATGAAAGTTCCAGTTGTCCCACACGGGAGGGTTTTCTTTGATAAGGCACAGGGTGAGGATGAGCATCAAAGAATCCCAGCGGCAGAAGCAATTGAGCAAGTTGAGAGACGGGGTGGGCGACAGAGCAGACATTTAGTTTGAGACCAGCTCACGGAGGGCGTTGGTATTCGGAATGTATTCATGCACTCCACGCGATGGAAACTCTTTGAAGGCTCTGTCTGCCTCCGTCTCTGGCATCCCGTGCACGTTCCCATCTTTATGCTCTTCTCTCCTTCATGCTATTTCCTTCCTCAGAGCACACCCACGTACTGTCTCGGTAATGTCTACGAACAGTTCAAGGCCCAGCTGAAATGGCACCTTGTCCTCAAGTTCACCCATCAACCCTGAGTTTCCTTAACCATTCCTTTGATGGTCACCTGTGGCCCCCAGTCACCAGGTCCAGGTGAGTCTCCCGTCCATCTGAGTTCTCTGATGGCAGAGAGTGTGACCTGTGCATGCAACATCACCCACAAGATCAACCAATCCCTACAGAAGATATATCTCTAGACACGTTTCTTTTGGTATTATTTTTGAGGAAAGTCCAAACTAAAGTAACTTTTAAAGTCAACAGAGGTATAAATCTCATTGCGCATTTTGCCGAGACCAAAGTGAGAAGATGTGGACTGAGGCCAAGGAGGAAGAACAATGAGTTCGCCTCTCTGCCAGCTTTCATTGGCTTAACCAGCTCGTCCTCTACCTTTTTGCTCTTTTATGCTCACCAGGTCTCCCTCACTCAAGTATGGGAAATTATGTAATTAGTGAAAGAGCAACAATTTTGCAGAGAAAATCATTGTGTTTATGGAAGTTCAGTAGCTCAAAATGTCTAAGGAAATCATTTACTGGGCCTGGAGAAAGCAGAACTGGGCCCTGGCCAGTTCTTGGCAGAACTAGGGAGAGCTGAGAAGTACTCACCATAAAGAAGACCATTTTGAGGCACTGCCCGGGTGCCAGGAGCCACCACTGGGCCTCAGTGCCTGTCTCTCCCTCCTCTGTGTTGACACAGAGCAAAACAAGCAGCCACAGCAGAGGGTGCCCAGGAAACCGGACGCATGTGGCTCACACGGTCTCATCAATGATCTTTGCTCGATTTACATCTTTGCTCTTTCCCCAATTTTCCATAAGACATTCGAGTCATTAGAGAACATTGAACCTAATCATTATTCTCTGAAAACCTATCCTGACACCCAGGGGTTTAGACTATGCATTTGCCTTCCGTTGTTTTAGCAACTGGACAGCAGTGCAGTAAAATGTGTGTGTTTTATTTTGGAACACGCAGTTTGGTTTGCTACAATGTCAGGATGCTTCACTTTCTCTGTGCCCACCTAGACCAGCAGGTGCTTCCAAATTCTAGCCTCAGTTCAAGAGGACATTCTTTCCAGAGAATGCCACCTTGCGTTAGTGTACGTATTGGCCAAGGGAAGAACAGATTTAGAGATCTACAGTTAGGCCAAGGACTTTGGCTACTTTATTTTTTAAACTGCCTTTATTTTTTAAAAGTTCTGATGCTTTGACATCAAATCAGTTATCAGGAGAATACCAGAGGCCACTGCTACAATTTGCATTTCCTGGTATGTTTTCTACTGTTTGAAAGTACACCAGGCTGTGGCAGAATTTCCTCTGGGGCCTTCCCTGGACACCTTACTCGGGCTATTGCTTTGGCCGCCTTACTGGGTTTATCAGCAGCATCTCTGATCAGGGCCACAGAAGGAGGAGAGGGAAGCAAGGCAGCTGGCAACGTCCCCTCCCTCAGAACAGACAGAGGGAATGAAGTTTGCGCATTTAGCTGGGGGCAGGCAAAAGGCTTCTAGATGAGACACTTCTTCACTATCCTGAAGCCGCAGGAGCCTTCGAGGTAGGACCCCATCTGTTTCGGGAAATTGACAATTTCCTTCAGCAGGAAATAAAGGTTCAAACTGAGTTTCATACTAGTGACAGAGTAAGAAATAGCTCCACTTTTTAAAGACTTTGCTTTTTAAGACATACAGCATGTAACCTAATTTCATTTGATGGAGTTTGTTTTTTCCTTCTCCATTTGCTGCCTAGAAATGTGTTTCATTATCTCCTGCAGGACTGGGGTTGGGAGGGAGCCGGGGAGTCTGAGCTCCCTGGGCCTCAAAAGCACTACAAAATAAAATAAAACAGCATTAAATAAAATTAAAATATGTCGTAAGAGCAGCCATCCCGTGGGTTTTCTGTCTCAAGCACTTTACGCCACACAGCTGCTACTGAGGGGCACTGCCTGGACCCCCTCAATTTCCATGTCAGAAGCGTGCAGAGAAGACCAAACTCAAAAGAGCAAATGATGATACATTAGCACAGACCCAGACCCGGGTAGATTTTACTTGAAGGAAAGTGGTTTTCATTTGAGGGAAAAGTTTTTTTATCTACTAGGCTCTTTTTAGGCTGCAACATGCCAATATGTTGTGTTAGATGTTTAAAATTCGAACTTTCCAAAGTGGTGTAACATCAAGGTAGGACTTTCTCTTTAAAAAGTAATCACAATGGAATATGATGTTCTGGAATAAAAAGCACTAATTTAGAAAGATGTTTCTGAATATTGATATGAGAAGAAAATATACACACAAGCAGTTTTAGAACATCATCCTTTTAATTGGGAAAGAGTAAGTGAGCTGTTATCAGGGAGAGGAGACATGCACACGTCATGGAGTCCCTCGACAGCCCAGGCTGTGTGGCTCCTGGTGCCCTCCACAGATGGCAATGGACCTATTTGATGTCACACAAAAGAGCCACTCCCCTCAGGATCCAGTGATCTGGGGACAGCACTGTTCGCAAATAAACCACAGTGATGAAGGTCAAGTCGGTGCGCCTGGGTTTCTTGTAAATGGGACACACGTACAGCTTGGGGTCCTTGGGCGCCGTGGAGTTGATGGCGAAGATGTGCAGCACAGGTATCTGTGTGAAGAGCACCTTGGGCGTGGACTCTGTGAGCTTCCCGTTCCGCCGGTCCCAGGCCGCTCCGTCCATGTACAGCCCGTAAATATACACGCCTTCCTGGAAGAGGCAAGCGTAAGGCAAGAGGATTTTTTTTAAAAATCGGGTGCTGCGAGCTGGGCATTAATTAGAGTAATAAAGCTTGTCAGTTTGCAAAGAAAACGTGCAACAGTCTTAAAATGCTACCAGATGAGGAAACCGCACCAGGGCACATTGAGTTAGTGGAATACCGAGCCCAGTCTCCCCCGCAGCGTGTCTCCAGGCTATGAGCACAGGACAAATGCTCTGTTACCGACTATTCCAGAGTGAGGGTGGCCGCCCGGGCAATGGACCTGGCCTGCAGCACCAAGTCACCTCCGCAAAGTGCTGAGAGTTCTGAGGGGTCTGGTGTGAGCTGCTGTGAGGTGGGAGTGTGGCACGGGATTGGGAGCTGGTGAAAGGTGGGGTCGCAGCCTGCCCTGGCCAGGCCCACCCAGGCTCGGCTTCATCTCCGTCAGGGTGAAGTGAGACTGGCCGCAGCCGGGCCCGGCCAGCAGGAGAGGCAGAGCCCCGAGGACGGGCGAGGGAGAGCGCGGGCGCGGCAGGGGCGAGGCGGGGTGCAGCTGTTCTGCAGCGCCCGACCGCTCCCCAGCGTCCCTCTCATACGGGTGCTCACCATTGAATTGGGGATACGAGACACACACGGGCACAGGACAATTTTTACAAAGACATGAATGGAATAGCAGCACACACTTGCTCCAGGGGCTGCCAGGCGAACAGTACCGAGGGTGAGGCGGTGACTTCTGAGGTGAAAGGTCCCTTTGGGCTCAGGGGTCTTTGTGGAGGGCTCGGCCTTGACGTAGGCCTGGAAGGCTGGGCTGCACTGGGAAGACGGGGGAGAGGGGCAGGCAGCCGGCCAGGGGCAGTACTTAAAGGGCAGGGTGAGTGGAAAAGGCCAAGCATTTACTTAGCGATGGCTCCATGGTCATAAAATAAGTTAGGGCCTGACTACGGAAGAATCTGGATGCCGAGCTGAAGAGTCTGAACTTTATCCTGTAGGCGGTGGGGAGCCACAGAACATGTATGCACTGGAAAAAGAAAGCCTAAGGGGAGCTCACAGGGGAGGCTCCAATAATCATGCGAGCCCATCGAATGCATTCAGGTAGAAGATGGTGGCCATGTTTCCAAGTCCAGTGAGGGCAGGGGAAGGGGAAGTAAAGGCAGATTACGATAAAAGATGGTGTGATAGTTGCAAAGTGTTTTCTGGCCCCTCAAATGGGCTAACAGTATGAGGATCATGGGGGTTTTTTTGTTTGTTTTTTGTTTTGAGACACTGTCTCAGTCTGTCACCCAGGCTGGAGTACAGTGGTATCATCACAGCTCACTGCAGCCTCCAACTCCCGGGCTCAAGTGATCCTCCTGCCTCAGCCTCCCATGTAGTTAGAACTACAAGCATGTACCACCATGCCTGGCTAATTTTTTAAATTTTTTGTAGAGACAAGGTCTTGCTATGTTGCCCAGACAGGTCTTGAACTCCTGGGCTCAAGTGATCCTCTCACCTCGGTCTCCCAAAGTGCTGGTATTACAGACATGAGCCATCACTCCAGCCTGAGAACTGTACTTTTTGAACCAAAAACTGAGGCACATGGTTTGACAGTAAAACCATGAGCAGTCTCAGGGCACTACCATTAACTCAGTGGGTGACAGTTAACTGCATAAACAATATGACCACTTAAATTGCCCCTCTCTAGGGTACAATAAATTGTACCCCTCTCTAGAGTACTTTCAGTCTCAGAATTAAAAATTCATTGTTAGAAGGTGTGATAGAATAGTGTCACCAAAAAATTCATGTCACCCAGAAGCTCAGAATGTGACTATTTGCAAATAAGGACTTGGCAGATGTAATTACTCTAAATAAGGACATACTGAATTAAGGGAGGCCCTAAATCCAATGTGACTGGTATTCTCATAAGAAGAGGAGAGGACGCGCAGAGGTACAGATAGGGAAGAATGTGAGAACGGAGGCAGAGATTGGAATGGTGCATCTACAAGCCAAAGAATGCCAAGGACTGTCGGCACCCACCAGAATCTGGGAGAGAGCAAGATTCCTCCCCAGAGCCTCCAGAAGAAACCAACTGTACCTTGATGTTGACTTCTGGCCTCCTAAACAGAAAATGCATTTCTGTCGTTTTTAGCCACTCAGGTTTCGGCACTTTGTTATGACAGCCTTAGGAAATGAATACGGATTTTGGTACCAGGAAGCAGGATGCTACTCTAACAAATAAAAGAGTGGAAGTGATTTGGGAACTGCATAATAGGTAGAGGCTGGGAGAAGTCTGAAATGCCACGCAGAGACTGTTGGTGGAAAGACGGAGGTTAAGGTGCTTCTGCCGAGGCCCCAGGCAGAAGTGAAGACGGGTCCTAGAAGCTGCAGGAAGGGCAATGCTTGTTACAAAGTGGCAGAAAGCTTTTGGCCAGAACTTGGAAATCATCTGGTCTGGCCCCTTATTTGACAAATGAGGGAATGAAAATCAGAAAAGGGGAAAAGGGGACCAAGATTTATTGACAGTCTATACGGGGTCCTGCGTGAAGCCAAAATGATCACATTTAAATTCTCACAACTGCCTATAAGGAAGGAAAATTACCTTGCTCACTTTACAAATGAAGTTAAGACTCAAAAACGTTAAGAAACTTGCCCAAGCTCACTGGGCAGATCGGTGTCCAGGCAGTGGCTCTTGCCCCAGCCTGGCGTCTTTCCACCCAGGCGCTGGAGCTAGTGGGGACGCTGTTGGCATGGCCCCAGAGCTCCAGCCTGCTAGACCAGTACTCAGTCTCTGCTGCCCACAGTCCATTCTGTGAGTAGCCCACAGCAGTAGTTGAAGATGTGTGGAAAATCCTTGTTGCAAATGCAAGCATAACTTGTGATTATAAAGAAATGCAGTCTGGGGCTTCCCCAGAACTCACTAGACCTCGTCATTAAGCTTCCACTCCGGCAGACGGGGCAGGCTTTGGCACTGCAGCTGCCTGGTTACACGGAGGAAACGCTCACTGCAAAGCAAATGGACTTAACCGAGGCACTCATAGCTCAGTTTTAAGCAGAACTTGAACTTCCAGCCCTGGCTCCAGAACTGTCCTTACTATTGCCCAACAGTGCCTACCACGGGGGGCGATGTGATCTCCTCCTTGGTCTGTCTCAGAACGTCGTTGTGGATGGTCACCGTGTCCAGTGCCCAGCCTTTGTGGGCGCGGGTCACTTCTTGCCTCATTGCTGTGAGGAAGCCTTAAAAAAAAAAGGTAAGAAAACACTTTGATACCTTGGTGCAGTCCACTTTGGAAACAAGGAGAAAGAGATGATGTTAAGTGCTACTGGCTTGTCTATCTCCAAACCTTGTGTCCATCCCAAGAGGAGCTGAGACCAGTCCCCAAGGGGACATGTCTCTCTGTGCTGTGTTTCTGCAGGGACCTGCGATGAGCTAATCTTTCCCACCCACTGACAGCAGGAAGCAGCATCCTTTCTGCATCAGACCGGGCTTTGGTTCGAAATGCTCCCAGGATTTCAATTGCTCGAGCCCTGAAGGACTGTAACCCAGTCTTAGCTCATAATCTCTATTTGAAAACACAATATCAAGGAATAAGACTGCAATGGTGAACTGTTCTGAGAACAGCATTCCAATTAAACTTGAATCAAACCATTATCAAGCTTCTATTTGCTATAATGGAACAATTTCATTTAGTCTAAGGAAATAAGGCATGATGCCAAAATAGAAAACCTGACTTTCAATTCAATCAAACAAAGCAATCACACTGGAAAGGAAAGCTACATGTTTCAATGTACATAATACAGTTATTTGAGACAATATGTGCTTCCACATACTGTGGCCTTTCTTTAAACTTCATATTTGCAAACCATGCTGTTCAATTCAATAAGAGAAATCTTTTTTGGAGAGTAGCATTCATGTTAGAAAACAAAACCCTAGACTTCAAAATGGACTAAAAAACCTTAAGAAAACTTATCTGTGACCTATATGTTATATTTTGGCCTCCATGTAAATATTGAAAATCGAGAGGCTCCTAGGAAGTAAAATTGTGGAATGTGCATGTCCCTGCTGCTCCTAGATTAGAGAGCTCTGAGAACTGAACCAACACATAAGTGATAACATTTTATCAGGTATAAATGGGAGTAGGAGGCGGGGGCATTACTAATTACAAAGCATAATTACAAGCATGGAGCTAAGATTTCTTGGAGTTGGAATTAAACAGTTGGCCCCTAGTCTGGCTTCACTGAGGGAGTCAAGTTCTCCCCGTTAGTAAACGAGACACTTGCAGAGGCACTCGTGTGGTCATTCTTTCGTTCATTTGTCCAGGCTCTCTGAAGTGGCCACCGTGTACCAGGCACTACTCTAGGTGGGATGACCACAAAGATGAAGAGGCCATCCCCAGACCCCACATCCAGGGAGCTCAGTCTGGAGGGAATGTGGAGGGAGGCAGGACATTGGCACAGTGTCCTTATGGACAAAGGCGTGAACAACACTAACCACTCGGGAAGACAGCTTAGGGAAGGTGTAATGGAGAAGATGGAGTTGAAGGTGACTCTTGAAAGACACATAGGAGTTTGCTGGATGGGACAAGTCCAGTTAGAGGGACAGCATGTGCAAAGGTATGGGGGGCTGGGGTGGCAGGTAAGGCTAGAACAAAGGCAGAGGTGTGATTTTTTTCAGGGTCAGAGTTTGGACTTGATTCTGTGGATGGTGGGAAGCCACTGAATATTTTCAGTAAGCAAATGATTTGGTTGTATTTGCATCTTAGAAAGCTTACTCAGAGCACCCACTAAAATAGGATTTGGGGTGCTAAAGAAAGGCCCTTGCATTAATCCAAAAGAAACATTGATCAATTAACCAGAGTAGCTGAGGGAAGGACTTTTATAGGAGATTCACATAAAGCTATAGTTTCATGAAACCGAGAGTGTCTAATAGGAAAGGACGGTTTTGTGACACCAAATGTTGACTACAGAGGGCAGGAAACATCATGGAAGTTAGCCTGGCAGCAAGTGCTGGTCAGTGCCTGTACTCTATGTGAAGTCGTGTGAGCTGATTTGATCAACATGTGACGACGATGACTTCCATTTCAAACACTGGGGATCCCAGGCGTTAGTAGTAAACCATTTTGTGTGTTTGCTGGCCAGTGGGACATACGACCACAACAATAAAACCCAATTCTCCCTTCTAAGTCACTCCATGAAAATGTCATTTTCATCTTTCAACCTTAAGTGTGCATCCATGTGGTGAATTAGACACTGTATATCCAAGCAGAGTACTTGGAATTAAATTGACCCTATTTTATGATCTTTTAAAATTCATCGCCAAAGGTCATAATGTATAAGGCATGAATTCTGGTCTTAACCATCATCTGCACAAATTGAATAATTGAATTTTTCTGTAACATTTTAAGTTCCAACTAACTGCGAATTTGACCTCACTCCATGTGGCACTGAGGACAATGTCATAGGTGCCAGGTGAGGAACCAGCTGGATTCTCTCTTATGTAGCACAACTGCTTCAAAGACATCAGTCATTCTTAGAAGCTCTGGAAAATTCGAGTCCAATTAAGGAGAGACTATTTCCTTTCTTCTCCCTACTAGGGAGTATGTACACATGACATTGTCTAGTTGACCTCAACAATAAACCTCCTCATGCTTAGGAAGCACCCTTAGTGTGCCAGTGGGTGGAATCTAGAACACACTGATGTCACCTTGAGCTATTAACAAAGGAAAATGTCACATAAATACATTTGAGGCCTGAGAGTGGAGAGGAGGGAGCTATTCCACGGCCATTCCCATGCTTAGTGAACACGGAAAAGATACTTATTTCTTCAAGTCTTGATGGTTTTGTTTTGGAGGGTAGTGAATACAATGAATTGTTCATTATTGAATTTAAAATGAATGACCATCTTTCTGTAGATTGATATCAAGTCTAACAGAATCAAAATCTATTTTTTTCTGAAGCCTGTATAAAAGGCTATTGATACATCTTTAAAAGAGCTGCGTTAATTCCTACAATAGTAGTAATCCAACATCTTAGCATACTAATCACTGTTGTTTGACTCGTGCGATCAGTTGGCTTAAGAAAGCCATATAGTGCTTTAAGTATCATTTTATACAAGGTCTTAGAAAAGATGAAAGAAATAACTAATCAGGAAGTTTGCTCTTACCAAGTTTATAAGGAGTTGGTTAGTATTCCGTAATGATGGTACTATACCCAAAATAGGAAACTTTTTTCTTTAATAAATGAACCAATTCCTCTGTAATGGGCCTTAGGTTGTGCAGTATTTCCTGTCTCATCAATTACTCAGCCTCCCAGTAGCATCTTTGATGATGAGAAATGATGTTCCTGCCACAAGTTTATGACAGGCAGTTTTTTCCCCAAATGAGAAGCAAATTCAGTTCATTGGTAAGTTAAATACAAGGTCAGAAATCATTAAACAAAGATGGGGTTGATTAACCCAGTTGAATAAAAATGCACCGATCGCCTCTCCTGACTCTTTGCTAGAGGCTGTAAGGCAGGGACCTCGAACTGCTGAACATTAGAAATACCACAGAAGCTCCCAAAACTCCCAATGCCCAAGTCACAGCCCAGATCATCAAATCAGAATCTCTGGAGGTGGGACCAGGCATCGGTATAGTTTTAAGGCAGAGCTTCTTAAACTTCAATGTCCATAGGAACCACCTGGGGAAGGGAGTTTAATTAAAACGCAGGTTCTGGTTCAGTGGGTAGATCAAGGGTCTGGGATCTGCAGTTCTGTCCAGCATCCAGGGGGTGTTGCTGCTGCCGGCTGGGGGACCATACACCGGGACGCAGAGGTCTACGGTCAAGGTTCTTCACACGTTAGAATGCCCAAGGGAGCTTTTAAGAAAATTGCTTGTACAGACTCTAGAGGCCCCATTCCCAGAGATTGTGATGCAATTGTCCTGGGACCCCAGGCCTCAGAATGCATTAAAAGCTTCCCAGTGATTTTGCTGTGTGGGCACATCCGGGAACCACTGTTCTGTAAAACGCTGCGCAAGACAGGTCAGTGACAGTCACTGCCCCACGTTTGCTTTAAGAACAAGTTTGACAGATGGGATGGAAAGGCTCACAGCAGGAGCACAGTGCCAGGAAGGCTGTCGGTGGGACGCGCTGACTCCTCCAAGGCCTCCTGAGCTGCACGCGTTCTCTGAAGTGCCATCGATCCAGGACATGGCTGGCTCCGGCAAAACTTGAGTATAAATGGGAGACTAATTCTCCCGTCAGGGTTGGGATTAGCTAAACCCAGCGTGTCCCACGTTCCAAAATGTAATTCCCCACACTGATCTGTCTCTTCCTGTGCTAGTTTGTGCTTCCTTCCCGTGAACCAACCTCCCACTTCTCCCCTCTCCCCAAACCTTTCCGCGGCTCCCTCCGACGTGGTTCCGTGGTTGACAAACTCCCACATTCTCCACCTCTTCACAGGGCATTCTCTCCACCTCTCCCGCGCCCGGAACCTGGCTCAGCCCTGAAGACCTTGCCCTTCCCACTTCTTCCGCCTGTTGTGAGCATCTCTGCCACGCTGACCACCACAGCCTCTGGCCACGTGTCCCTCCCCTCAGCGTCCTTGCCATCTGCCCATGTGCCAACCTTTACCAAGCACCCTGGCAACACCTGGTCTCTTGTATCCCCTGCAGCAAACTGACCTCAGTTCCTTGACCTCCTTCTCCTCAAGCCCACCCCTTTCTTCACTTCCTTCGCTGTTTAGCCCAGATCCATCCTTTTCATCACTTGCCTGGCAAGACCCCAATTGCAGAAGAATGCTGATGTCCCCCTTCTCGCTCCTACGCCAGGCTGCTGAGTGGTTCCAGAATCCGTCACACAGGCGCCACCACCACAGTTTACCATCAGAGACCAACAGGATCCTGGAAGCCACTTAGCAGCCCTTCCCTGTCCCCATCAGCCCTCTTTCTCAAACTTCTCCCATTCTCCTTAAATCTCTTCTCCAACACCTTCTTGTTCTCAAGATGACGTTGTCTCCTTTTTCAATCAAAATGTAGGCAGCGTTAGACGGGAATTCCCTAACTTCTTGCCACCAAGCCTACACTCCGCTCATTCACTATGAACGCTGTGCTCATTCCTTCCTAATTACTCTTGTCACAGTGGGCACTGTGCCTCCCACAGGCCTGGAGTGCAGCTCTCCGCTTGTGAGCGCCACATCCATCTCCTCCTGCCTCTTTCACCCCCTCTCTGGTATCACTGGCTTCTCCCTGTCTCTCCCGGCTCCTTCCCACCAGTGTTTGAACAGGCTCAAGCCTCTCCTATCATTAAAAGAGAAAGAAAGAAAACCCTTTCTTCTTATACCTACTCCTTCAACTTGCTTCTCCTCTTCAAAGCCAAATGCCTTGAAAGGATTATCCATGTTGTCCTTACTCTCTGTCTCCCCATTTCCTTGTTTCACTCACTCTCCCGGAAATCAGACTCCTCCACCTCCCCCCTGCCCCACTGAGACTTCTCTGGCCAACAGTCTCCTTGTGGGAAAATCCATTTTACCGTTTTGGCCCGTTTGACTTGACCTCTTGCAGCACCTGTCACTACTCACTACCCTCCCCTCTCCTTGTCTTTCATGACACTGTCCTGGTTTCCCTCTTCCACGCTGTTTGACATGAGGGGACCCCTCACAAGGGTTTGGGTGATCTGCAGCATGGTGCACAGGCAGATACAGCAGAACCCTGACGGGGACAGATCGGGAGGAAGACGACCAGGTTGTGGCGCTGGTGAGGCTCACGGGAGGATGGAACATCTCCCTCGGCAGCTGGAAGTGAGGAATCAGACCCCTACACTGGGACTTCCGATGAGTCTGTCATAGAAAGAGATGAATAGCTGCATCTGGGAGGATGGCTCAGGGCATGAGGGGGCCAAGCCCAAGGGCAGCACTTGGCTGAGAAGAGCACAAGGAGTAGGCTGAGAAGCAGCCTGCTGAGAGGCAGGCAGAGGTCCGAGGAAGGGCATGGATGGATGCCAAGGCACGAACGAGCTTCCAGAGTCGGCATCCTAGCGATAGCCGGGAGAATGCAGTTGGCAAGGAGGTCGTTAGACGTGGTGGCCTTGGAGGAGCAGTTTCAGTATAGTGAGGGAGGCTGGCCTGATTACAAGGGACAGCGTGGGAGGTAAGGAAGGTAAATATGTGCAGAGACTAGAATTATAGCAGCTGTGTCTAAGGCCAGTGCATAAAAGCCCCTCACACACAAAGGGCAAGCAGGACGGGTGTTATTCACTTAGAGGCATTTCTGTAGTCCTGTGATTTGGGGACACAGCAGGTTAGTGCTATTGCTCAAATTGAGATTTAGGACCTTGAGGTTCATTCACCTAATTCCCTCAGACATTAAGGGCGGCTCTCATTCATCAAACAGTAGCACTGGGGCATGCTTACAATGGCCACTAGATTAGAATATATCCCCCAGTCCCTTCCAGTCCCAAAGTTCTATTAACCCGTGATGCACTTTCCCACCCCAGCAAACGGCAGGCTTTTATAACTATGATCGAGACAAGTCTTCAGACATTGAGGCTGGCTGATGACGCTGCCCTGTAAACAAACACACGGGCAAGAGGCTGTGGATTATTATTCTAGAGACACAAGACAACAGGACAAAAATTATCCATCCTCTTGCTTCAGCAAAATCCTCTCTCACTGAAAAATCTAGATTTGTGTTAGGGAATAATGAGTTGTCACTGATATCTGTTATAACAGACGTGTGGCTCGTCAAGATATCGAGAAAAAATAACAGAGAAAACTAGCACAGTTTGGCATCTAAATGGCGTCAAGCTCCAGATTGAGGTAAACATTTGGAAAATAATGATGCTGCGAGGTTCAATCTAATACGGAGGTGTGAGTCTTGGGGAGCGCGCTGGGCTTCCGCCTCCATTTCATTAGCGGCACCTGTGAGTCACAGCTCACATCAAATGTCAAAGCCAGGCTACCAGTTAAGAAGTTCTGAAAGGCAGTCAACGCCCTGGCGTGAAGTCAGGCTCATTAGAACTCATGTTCTGTAGGTTTGAACACATCCCCACACACAGCACAGACCCGCACACATCCTCAAACCACACACCAGAATCTAAATCATGTGTACGTGACCCCCTGAAAAGGTACGCCTGCAGGAAAAAGGGACCAAAGTAAGCCTTTGAGAACCCCAAGACACACAATCTCAAACAAGACATGAACACGTGCACCGACAAATGCCAGGAAAACCCAATGGCACACGAAGGTCCTTCTGACCTGAATAATCTACTGGGAGGCAAATCCACACACTGAAAAAAGCTGCACATTGAATAAATATTTTATAGTCACAGATACGGAGAGCTTGACTGTTTTAATAATCAAGGCTAATTGCCACACAGTTGAACCTGTCAACTGCTACAGAAACAATTGTGAAGGGGGCCGGAAATGCCAGATGAGCTTCATGGTGGCTGACTCAGCCTCTTCAAATATGACAGATGAAATATCAGGCCGCCCACAGGCAAACAGCAGTGCCATGATTAGCAGGAGCTCGGACACTGACCGGGGGCAAGTGAAGCATGTCACCTGTCCTTGCAAGTCATTTAGGCCTGAGGAGCAGTCACCAGAGGCACAATGGGAAGCACATACCAAACCGTATCAGATGCCACATTACAAGATGATAAAAATTAAGTCATATGTAAATAAAACATTTTCAAGTGTTTTATAGTCTTTATAGTCTAGGTGATTTTGACTACTGTATATATAATATATTTGTGATGAAACTATGGCCTCTTTGCAAACTGCATTGTGTTTTACTTAAATGCATGGATTTTTTTTTTAAAGCCACTACTACTTAAATGTTTTGAACCAAAGAAAGAAATTATTTCATTGAAGGAGTCTGGGTTAGAAGACATAAAACCTGGGAGATATATTCACGTTGAGAAACCAATTGTTGATGTCAAACAGTGGGCAGAGAGGCTTTCAGCTGGAAAGAACTTGATCTGCGCACTGCCTGAGAACATGCATTGAGTGGCTGTAATCTTCATGTTTTCCAGATTTCCAAGTGATGTGGAACAGAAAGTAATTTGTCCCTCATGTCATAAAAAGGAAAAGGAGGCAGAGAAGTGATTAGTGTTCAGGAAGAGTTGACTTCCAGTCTTCTGTGCAACTCACAGAGAGCAATCCTAGATAAGGGGGTGCGTGCATACTTGTGTGTAAAGGGTAGGGCGCTTGAATATGTCCAGGCTTTACAAGATGTAGACAGCCAGGAGAGAAAGAATCAAAACAGAAAACAGAAGTGTAAGAAAAGAGAAAGGATTAATATTATTAACAAGCATAGGCAAGTAAGAAATCAACTGAAATATCCACCTACATTTGTATTTCTTTAAATATTGCTTTGGTTTGTAACATTTCTTAACAAATATTAACATGTAGAGAACTGTTCATATTAACACTTTGCTCTTTTAAGTTACATTTTTGATGAAGAAGAAAAAAAAAACAATCATGGAAAGAATTTGTGTGTTGTGATAAGTGATATGACTTAGTCATCTGTGTCTACGGAAAGCCGGGATGAACCAACCTCACTCCCTTGGTTCCTGAATATCAAAAATATAGTCAACGACCTTGCAGTTTTAAAAATCACTGGTTCTTACACCTCTCCTGGACTCCAAGCCAGCCAACGCCCCTCTCCACCTGGATGTCCTACCAGCACCATCTGACACATCCCACGCTCTTGCCTTCCTGCCCAACCCATCCCTCTTCCAGTGCTCCCCGTCCTGGACCTTGCCTTCAGCCTAAGCCACCGCTGCTCTCCTTGCTCGCTCAGAGAGCCCCATTTAATCAAGTCTGTCCTCTGCTCTGCACCTGGCCGAGGTCCCAGGCTCTCTTCCTTGGACCTTTTAAGAGTCTCATTGCATGGGGCCCCCATATTCTGGTCTACCCTTTGCCTTCTCCTGGGATTATCTTCTGATACAGAGCCCGAGCTCCCCCAGAAGACTCTTCCTACTCCAGCCTCATTCCCCACCCCCAGCACCCCCAGCCCTGCGTCCTGAGCCCTAGCCACACTAGTCTCCTTGTTCCCAGGGACATGCCTTGTCTTGGGTCAGGCTTCTACCTGGAATGCCCTTTTCTTTTCTTTTGCATCTCTGCCTTTGCAAACCCTACTCACTGCTTCCCATGTGAAGCTCTTTGCAGAATTAATCTCTCTGTCTTCTGTGCTACCGTGGCACTTAGTTCTCACATGGTGGGGCATTTACCACGTTACATTAAGGTTGCTGATGTTTCTGTCTTACCAACCAGATTACTGGCTCCTTTAGGGCAGGAATCAGGTCTTAAACATCTCTCTACTGAAAGCCCCTAGCAGAGAGGCTGGCAAATGGAAGGTGGTCAAACAATCCTTATTAAGGTAAATGCTATTTCTTCAGGCTCCCCAGCCAGGAATTACCTGATGACAACTTACTCAGATTGAGGGCTCGTAAGGAGGAAAGGGACTCCTAAGGAGACACATGAAATCTGAGAACAATAATAAGAATTTTCCTTTCCTAATTCAATGGAAATTCTGAGAGGAAAACAGATAAGTGCAATCTGGGGGCTGCCCTTTACGAATCTAAATGCTACTGACATCACAGTACACTCTGTATACATTGGTATGCTCATAGAAATCACCATGACTAAGCGCTTCAAATTTAGAAAACTTTAAGGCATTTGAAAATGCATGAAATGAATGAATATATATATGCATAGGACAATTAAATGTATACTTTTAAAGTATTATATTTACTAAAGTATGATTATACAAAGGAAACTGCACAAATTATAAGTACACAGCTCAAGGAATTTTCCCCAAGGGAATTCAGCCACATAACCTGTATCCAGATGAAGAAACGAAACATTCCCAGACCCCAGAAGTCCCTTTGTGCCTTTTTCTCCTCACTGCCCTCCCTCCCCTCCCTCCCGGGGTAACCTTTATCCTGACTCTTAACACCATAGCTCCATTGCACCTGTTCTTATTCTTTGTTTAAATGGAATCATACAATATGTGATGTTTCTGTTTGGCTTCCTTATTCAACATTATTTTATAAGATTCAACCATATTGTTGCAAGTAGCAATCGTTCACCCTCAATCTGTAAGTGCAAATATTTCTTAAACTGTATTATAAACGAAGCTGAGGTGCTTCATTTTGGCCAAGAATTACTTGAAGTTAAACTACCCACATTGTAGTAAGACAAAAAGTTGTCACGTTTCTGAACCTTGTAAACTCTATGGCATCAAGCCCGTAATGCTCTCATAGACATTTCTAGAATGAAGGAGTACATGAAGCAGAATTATTTCTCTCTTTCAAGAAAAGGAAATTATTTCTCTCTTTCCTGCACTCTGTAACGAAAAACAAACGAACAAACAAAAAAACCCAAAAACCTGAGGGAAGAAAGACCCCCAAAGCTCACTGAGTTCTTTCGCCAAATGATCATTTTTGATGATTCAGTCTAATTTTCTGAACTCTAGGAACAATTTCTGCATCTTTTGCTGCTTCATTTTTGACATGTTCACCAACATTTAAAAACTAAAGTTTGAGAGAAACCATTTTTTACTCTTTCACGCGTCCTAACCACAGACTGATGGTTTGCTGAAGTTGGTGAAAAGAAAAAGGAAGGGTTTTTCCAGCACACTGTAGAAGAAATATGATAGGAAGAATTTCAGATTGAGTTTTTTAAACAAACACAGAAGGATTATCCGTGGTCTCCAACCTTTGAAAGGGTATGTCCAGCACCCAGTAAGCTACACCTCCTTATTGTTTTATAGAGTATGTACATTTATCACACAATGCTACTATCCGCCTACACAAGAATTCCAAGTTTGCCCGCTCGCCTATGAGCACATACCTTGGGGGTTAAAGAAACCAGTCATCCAAAACACATTAGGCCTCCCTTCAAATATCCAAGTAGAAAACTGAGCATTTCTTTCCAAAAGTTCGGTAAACCAAAAGCCGAGTGTAGACGAATCCCAGGACACTCTTTTCCAGAGCTGAGGTATACGAGCATCATACATGTTGTCCAGGGCATCTCTCAAGTTCTAGAGAAGATACAGTTAAAATATGTGAATAGGAAGCATCAACAAGAGAGGCAAATGACTACTGAGATAATAACTGCTCACCTCACTCATAATGATTGTTCCTTCAATGGCCAATTTTAGATCACTCAGGCTACTGCGAAGGATTGTAATGACTCTTTGCATTCTGTCAATTTCTTGTCTAAGAAATATGTTCATTGAATTAAGATGTCCCATCTTTACCAAGCGAGCTTTCACCTAAAACAAAGTACGCAATGCAATAAAGAAGCTTTTAACATCTGTCATGTCTCTTCCGATGACCTCTCCTTTCTCAATTCTTTTTCTTCCTCTGGCTGTGTCTCCACCAGCCCCAGTGAACTCTAAAATAGCTCTTGCAGAACCAAACTTGCCATTAAATTCCCCATTTTCTGAGCTTCAAAAACTACTGTTCAACTAAAATGATTTTTATTTCCTACTGATTGTACTTAGTTGATAACTGGAAATGTGCTTTAAAAGGCTAAAATAAAAGTGTACCTTTTCCTCTTTCAAATGATTAACTACTAGGTGTCAGTTAAATATTTTTTTTTTGCAACCTAACCTTTGTAAGAGTACAGTGGAATTTTTTCTCATTATGCTTGCAGAGTTGTTATTAGAAATGTCACAAAAAGTTAATACAGCCAAAATCTTTACAGAGCAGTTACCAATGAATATGATTAGCTGTATTTTTCCAAAGATCATTGTTGCCTTGGCTATGGTGGCTAAAGAGAGCCTTTCCTAATCTAATTGATGAAAATGTTTGACTTCATGGAAGAGCCTAATAGCACCTGTCATTTGTTCCTTTTAGTATGTCATTTATCCACCATTTTGAAGAGATCGATACAAAAGCCGCTAGTTGTGGGAACAATAAAATATAACGATTATTGGAAAATAAGCCAATACCTCTACCCATTTCAATTTAATGACATATGCCCAAGAAAAGATTGACTACAAACACTGGCAGGAACTCATAAAGATTTGAGATTTCTGCTGGCCACAATCAAAGAGATGCCGAAATCTGAGGGACCAGGGCAGACAAGACACCAGGACAATCCAAAGAATCACCAGAGACGCCCACTGCCCCTTCCCGAGGCATGGGATGTTGGAGACGGATGGGCTTCAGAGCCACCGGGACCAGCCTCGTCATTTTACAGAACAGGCCTCGGGCATAGCACGGAAGTTTCCTTTCAGCAGTGGATGCCTCTGCTTTGCTACAATTCGGTCATCTCTGCTTTGCTACAGTTGGGTCATCTCTAAGAAGCAGGAGATGAAGAGGGAAAGCACAAACTCAAAGGGCAGCAGTGATATTAAACTGAACGGCCCGAATGGGACTACCTATGTAGGTGGAGTAAATAATATTAAAATCACAGTCAAGCATGCCAGTGGAGGTCCCTAACCCAGTCCAACGTAACAACCTTCAGGTATTCTCCTAAATTCCTGGTTCTAGAACCTACATTTTTGCAGTCTCCAGTGACTGGCTGAATAGCACATGGAGCATTCCCTTTAAACACTCCACTGCAAGAGGGGAAATTCACTCTTATGGAAAGGGGAAATTATAGAAATACTTTCTCAACTCCATGAGTGGAAAATTAAGCCCAGGTATTGACTCCAAAGTCAAATCGATAGCTCAGGTACCTGTGCTATGCTAACAGCCCCAAACAAATCACCTTGTCCTGCTTGGGGTTTTAAAAGAGTAGCACTTGAGATAGATACATGCTTAGGAAAAACTGGGACTCTAGAAAATGTAATGTTAGTAGTGATTTTGAGTATGATTATATTGTTCCAGCCTAACATTGCCTTTTTAATTAGTAAAGCTTAAGATTTGCTGTAGGGATTTTCATTATGTTTCTGGAACCAGGTAGTCTCTTCCACAGTAATGTAACTTCATTTTTACAAAAGAAGTCAATAGTATGACTATATTCTGATTTATAAAATTCACTTTACAGCCACATTTTCAAGAATACATCTCTTTTATAAAATAAAGGACACTAACAAGTAAGTGATCTTGGAGTAGGAAGAAGTCTTAGATGTCTCTTAGAACAAAGTCTTTCCCATGTAGGAGTCCATTTAGTAGTGTCCCTGACGCTCAGTTTCTGGTAGAAGTTCGCCAGAACAGACGTCCTGTTGGTGAAGTGGCCCCAGCTAAGCCTGGACAGGCCAAATTATCACAGGTCTTCAAAGTTTCCTCTGGTAATACCAACCCTGTGTTCTAGTCACATAGAGGATGTTTTATCTCACTTTCACACGCCAGTTTTAAAAATCTTTACTGGGAAGTATTCTGCCTTGCCTTTTGAAGACCACACACAATAAACCATTGAAAGTATGTACTTATAATATTTATCCATTTAAAAAATATTTTCTCCCTTTACTATAATTATTCCCACATGAAGCCATTGGTTTCAATGTCTTAACCAAATATCTTGCTTGGTACCTATCTACACGATGGAATCAAAAATTGTTTTAAAAGGCAAGAAAGCATTTCTACTGTGGGAAGCACTCATTGCATGCTAAAACTGGATCAGATTGTAGGGTTTGGAATCAGATCACTTTGCGTTCAAATTCTTGCTCTACCACTTAGCTTGGTTTCTGCTAATACTGTCCTGGGCGCTGAGTGACATAACATGTATAAAGCACTTAGCACAGGGCCCGGCTTGTAATGAGTGCTCCAAAAACACCAGCTGCTGCCCCATTACAACCTCATTCTAATGACTGGCTAAGCGTAGTGCTTGGAAACTTCAGGTAACTGAAGTGCTTAGTTGGTAACTGGGTGCTTATAATAATATCTCTGCTAATTGTTCTACCCTATTCAATCAGTTCCAGAGTGATTAAAAATAAATTGAGTAAACAGGTCATCTATCTACAGTTAAAATATTTTGAGCATCTTAAAGGATGCCACATCATCAACACCACTGCTTTTTGGCCTTAAAACTTTTTAAATGGTTTTTTAGCACACCTTAGGCATATCTGAAGTTGATATATAACTGGGTCAATGTGGAAGTTTTGACTGGGGAGGAATTGACTTGTAAAGGAATTTTTAAAAGAAAGCAACAAAAAAAATCATAGAAAATGATGTTTTTTTCCTGATGTTTTTAAGTTTTCAGTGATGACAAGGTTACATGAACAATGAGAGACACAGAGTTTAGTAATATAGTCAAACAAAATTTACAATACAGGTCATCTGCCACGTAGGCAACCACAAGCAGATTGCTGTTTTCCATGGTAATCAGATTCACTGTTAAATGTGCAAATAGCCCTGAACACCAGCGTGCAAAGAGCACAGCTTACCTCGTGAGGGACATAGTTAGGGGGCAGTTTGCTCAGCATATCTTCAGACAACCTGTACACGATGGCTTCCCGGGTCTCTCCCACGCCACCTCCGCTCTCTTTGGGTTGAATGTTGGTAATCGTGTCAAGAACGGCAGAAGCAGTGTTACTCTGATACCTGACAAAAAGAGTGAACCTGTTCAGAATGTAACAGGCAAACGCCCTCAGAGATAATTGTCAAGGCTAAAATGAACCGATAGGATCGCTTAAATCAAAGCCAGCCACAGCAGAGAAAAGGGGGAAACAAAGGAACCACCACCAATCTACAGGAGTGAAAAAACTAGAGATCCGTTCTACTGCCTCCTGCTGGGACACCAAGAGCAGCAGGGAAACGACAAGCTCTCCGTCCCCAGGGAGGGATCCACAAACATGCCCGGGAATCCAAGTGAGTGCTCTACCGCTCTACCGTCCTGAACAGCCCATGCCGGACTGCGCGCACATGTCCTTTTATTCTCCCTGCTTAGGGACTGGTTGTAAAAGTCTATTATCATATGACAGTTTGTTAGATCAGAAAGGACCACTCATATTTCCTCACTGAATTATAAATTATTAATTTTTTTTATCTTTTCTGGTTTTTCCCCCCTCATTCCCACTTGTTTTATGACTTCCAGGACAATCTATTGGCATCTGTCTGCTCCACTTCTCCAAATGTAGCCACTCAGCTTTAAATCCATTTATTCAATAAAGATTTTCTATGTACCAGGCACTGAGCTAGGTTCTGGAATACAGTGATGGAGGAGGTGGACATTACACAATACTATTGTAACGAGTGCTTCGGAGGAAAAGAACAGGGTGCTTTAAAAGAGCTTGGAGGCCGGTGCGGTGGCTCACACCTGTAATCCTAGCACTCTGGGAGGCCAAAGCGGGTGGATGTTTGAGCTCAGGAGTTTGAGACCAGCCTGAGCAAGAGCGAGACCCCGTCTCTACTAAAAATAGAAAGAAATTAGCTGGACAACTAAAAATATATATAGAAAAATTAGCCGGGCATGGTGGCGCATGCCTGTAGTCCCAGCTACTCGGGAGGCTGAGGCAGGAGGATTGCTTGAGCCCAGGAGTGTGAGGTTGCTGTGAGCTAGGCTGACGCCACGGCACTCTAGCCTAGGCGACAGAGTGAGACTCTATCTCAAAAAATAAAAATAGCTTGGTCTCTCTCACTTTCACTCTCTAGCTCTCTTTTGGGTGGACCAGATGCTCTGAGGTATACAAACTTGGTCTCTATCCCTGAGATACTAGGTTGACCAACTATCTACATACTCAGGCAGGAGCGAGTTTGTGTGTGTGTGTGTGTGTGTGTGTATGTGTGTGTGTGTGTGTGTGCTGGAGGTAATTTAAAACTAGAAGATCAGTGAAAGTCTCTCTTAAAAAGTCACATGTAAACTGAGACCTAAAGGAAAAGTAAGTCAGCCAGGCAGTCGGGTGGAGTGGGGTTGGGGGCAGGCAAGAGAGGACATTCAGATGGGAAGTAAGGGTAGGGGTGAAAAGGATGTCAGTGTATTTGAGGAACAGAGATAATGCCAGTGAGGCTGGAGCCTGCAAGCTGGGAGGAGAGATGAGGATGGAGGAAGGCAGGGAACAGACCATGCAGGGTCACAGGGTCCACGTTAAGGATGCTGAACATTACCCTAAGGGCCATGGGAACCACTGAAGACTTCCCAAGCTGGGTGGGGCATGACCAGATTTAAATGTTATGTCTTTTCTGAACTCCTAGTTTACCACCTATAAACATCACATAATTTGATTTTGAGGGGTTATTGTTTCATTTGTAAATTTCATCTCTTGTCCAGATATCAAGTACATTCACCTTTCCTTTCATAGGTGATGGAGGCAAATCTAAAAGGAATTCAGCAAATGCTTGAGATTCAGTGATTTGTTTTTGTTTCATTTTCTTGAACAGAAAACAAGCCTTTATAAAATGGCAATATGTATCAAAGTTTTACGTTTGCATACCTCTTAACATACTAATTCTACATCTAAGAATTCATCCTAAAGAAAGAATCAGACATTTCCACTTCTGACAGTATGGTGCAACTGTTACTGTGAACCACCCTTCTGAAAACAACTAACAATGCTGGGTGAGATGAAACTCATCTTTTTCAAAACACTGCTGAACTGGCAAGACACTAGGAAATCCTCGGAATCAAGCAAAACATAGAGTTAAAGCTGGAATCCAGAGAGATAAGCCAGATTTTACGCTGGGGGCATCAGCTAAGGCTGGTGTTCTAGAGTTTCTGTTTGGATGGTACAATGAAATGGGGTAAGCCCTCATCCCCAAGGTGGCCAACCTAATAGGAAATTCCTGCTTAAATCTGGGACCCCACAGGGCTTCATCCTCAGCCAACAGGGGATGGGAAGTAGCTTGTTTAATCCAGCTTGGTGCTGGGTGGGGAAAAAAAATCTTTCCTGAAAATCCTATTTCATGAGGTTTGTGACATTAATTCATTCACATTACCTGTGCAATCTAAAAAACAAAAACAAAACAAGCAAACAAACAAAACAAACAAGCCAAGAATTTATTATAAGGTGGTCCCAGGAAATCCTAGGTGATGCCTAATGGAAACAAACACAAATCTTCCCTGGCACAATATAATTTCAACTCTGGTCTCAAATAATGCAAC
>CM052441.1:90120194-90171051 GCA_028533085.1 Varecia variegata
TCACAGTCAAAAGTTAAAAAATCATAAAGAAACAAGGCATTGTGAGCAAGAGCCAGTACAAACAACAGAAATCAAAATCAGACCTGCAGAGATCTCAAACAATGCATTTTTCAGATGCACATTATAAAATATATTTTTACTATAATATACTGAAGTGCTTTAAAAGGTGTCTTAAAATATAAGGGTTAGATAGGGAACTACACACATGAATAAAAAAGAGCCAAATGTAATCCTAGCACTTGGGAGGCCGAGGCGGGCGGATCGTTTGAGCTCAGGAGTTCGAGACCAGCCTGAGCAAGAGTGAGACCCCGTCTCTACTAAAAATAGAAAGAAATTATCTGGCCAACTAAAAATATATAGAAAAAAAAAAATTAGCCGGGCATGGTGGCACATGCCTGTAGTCCCAGCTACTCGGGAGGCTGAGGCAGTAGGATCGCTTGAGCCCAGGAGTTTGAGGTTGCTGTGAGCTAGGCTGACGCCACGGCACTCACTCTAGCCCGGGCAACAAAGCGAGACTCTGTCTCAAAAAAAAAAAAAAAGAGCCAAAAAGAATTTCTGGGGATAAAAAATAACTAAAATTTCAAACCCACATTAGTTGTTTATTGCTGCTGTAGCAAATTACCACAAAATCAGCAGCTTAAAACAACATAATTTATTATTTTACAGTTCCACAGGTTATAAACATGACACAGGTCTCACTGGGCTACAATCAAGGTGTCAGCAAGGCTAGGTTCCTTTCTGTAGGCTGTAAGGGAAGATCCATTTCCTTGCTCATTTGAGTTGTTGGCAGAATTCACTTCCTTGTGGTGACAGGACCGAAATCCCCAATTCCTTGCTGGCTGTCAGCTGAAGGCCCTTCTTAGTTTCTAGATGCCGCCTGCACTCCTTGCATTGTGGCCCCTTTTCTACATCTTCAAGGCTAGCAACAGCAGGTCAAGTCCCTCTCACAGTTGAAATCTCTCCTCCTCCTTCTTCCATTTTGTCTCTCTGACTCACTCTTCTGCCTCCCTCTTGCACTGTGAGGAGCTTTTGTTATTAGATTGGGACCATCTGGATAATCCAGGATAATATTTCTATCTGAAGATCCTTAACCAAAGTTACACCTGTAAAGTCCATTTTGCCACCTAAAGTAACATATTCACAGGTTCTGGGGGTTAGGATGTGGACATCTTTGGGAATCCATTATTCTGCCTACCATAACAGCTAATATTGGGTTCACAGCAGATTAGATATGGCCAAAGAGAGAGTTAGGAAACTGGAAAATAGATCTGAAGACATTCTTTAGGGTGCTGTAGAGGAGAAAATAAATGGAAAATATTAAAGACAGGTTAAGAGATATGTAGGTTAGAGTGATAAGCTTTAACATACATCTTAACAAAGTTTCAGAAAGATAGATGGAGAACAAAAAAGAGAAAATAAGTGATGAAATTATGACTGAGAATTGATGAAAAACCTAAATCCTCAAGTTCAGGAAACTCAACTCAAAATACGATTAACAAACAAAAATTAGAATATGTATGTAAACATATCATAATGAAGCCACAGAACAGTAAAAGCAGAATATTTTCAAAGAGCCAGAGTTAGAAAAAACAGATTATCTAGAAAGAAATGACAATTAGACTGATGGCCAATTCCTCAACAGCAGCAACAAAATATAGAAGAAAATAGAATAGTGTCTTCCATGTGCTGTGATAAAATAACCATACACCTAGCATTTTATGACAAGCAAAACTATCTTTCAAGAATGAGAGCAAGACAAAAGATTTGAATAGACATTTCACCAAAGAAGCTATATGAATAGACAAAACCACATGAAAAGATGCTTAAACTCATTACTGTTAGGCAGATGCAAATTAAAACTACAACATGATGTCACTTCACACTTATAAGCATAATTATAATCAAAGAATAGACAATAACAAATATTAGCAAGGATGTAGAAAAACTTGCACCTTCATAGTTGCTGGAGTGGATTGCAAAATGGTACAGTGTCTGTGGAAAACAATTGGCAGATTCTTAAAATGTTAAGAATAGATTAATCATATGACTCAATAATTACATTTGTAGTTATCTACTCAAGATAAATGAAACGACATGCCCACACAAAGACTTCTACATAAATGTTCATAGCAGAATTATTCATAATAGCCCCAAAGTAGAAACTATCCAAATTTCCATAAACTGGTGAATGGGCAAACAAAAAATGTGGTATATTCATACATTGAAATAATATTTGGCAATAAAAAGTAACGAAGTATTGACAGGCTACAACATGGGTAAACTTAAAAAACATTATGCCAAGTGAAAAAATAGAGAAACAAAACACTACATAGTGTATGATACCACTTAAGTGAAATGTCCAGAAAAGGCAAATCTATAGAGACAGGAAGTAGATTAGCAGTTGCCTAAGGCTGGGGATGGGAGTAGAGACTGACTACAAATGGGCACAAGGTTTCTTTTTTGGGATGACGGAAATAGTCTAAAATTAGATTTGCAGTGATGGTTTCACAACTCTGTAAACTCACTAAAAATCATTTAATTGTCCACTTAAAGTGAAGGTATTTAAGGTAGGCATATAACACCTCATTAAAGCTGTTTTTCAAAAAAGGAGGGCAAAATCAGGGATTTTTCAGATAAGAACAAAAAGAGTTTATCATCAACAGGCTCTCATGAAGGAAGTTCTAAAAGTTATGCTTCAGAAAGGAGGAAAATGATTCTGATGGAATGTTTGAGGTACAGAAAACAATGGGTCAATGCATGGGTAAAATCTAAACAAGCATTATAGAAAATAATTATATGTCTAATTGTGGAGTTACAAAAACAAGATAAAATTAAAATACTGAAATTTCAGGAGGAGAATGTTCAGAGCTAAATTATCTAAGAGTTTTTGATTGAGTATAAATATATTAATTTTAGACTTAATTAAGAATGGATGTTAGGATGTCTAGAGTAACTAGTTCAAGAACAGAAACAGAGTATGTGACTTCCAAACTAACAGAGGGGGGAAAAGTAGAAAGGGAAAAAAACTCTCATTTAGTAAAAGGCCAAAAAGGAGGAAGAAGAAAAGTAGCAAAATATAGAAACAGTGGTGCAAGGAAAGCAACATTTTATATTTGGTCTTTATATTATATATATATGTTATAAATATTCTTTTGTATTTACTCAATATTTAATAAAGTCATTTTAAAAAGAAGTAATCAGACCAGTGTACAAAGATGTACATACATGACTTTATAACAGTATTTATGATAATACATCCTGGTAAAGCTCTATAAAAATCTATATAATCAATAAAAATGGTAATATAGCTCTATATTCATTGATACGGTGAAGTGTCAGTAGGAGATTGTAGAATAAAATAGCATGGTACAAAAACCAGTTATGGTATGATCTAATTTCTGTTGATAATATTGTGCTTATTATAGGCATAGAAAAAATCTAGAAGGGTACGTTTACAACGGGATTTTTGTGCGATCAGCTTTTTCTATAATTATTACTTTCTGCTTTTTGTTTTTCTGCATTGTTTATGCTTCTCAATAAAAAAGCATGCTTTTTATAATAAAGAGTATGAAAACCATTTTCATTCTGAAAAACAGAGAAAAGATAAATGCCCATAGGCAAAGCCCACCACAGATGTCAAGAACCCAACAGGATGAGTCAGCGACAAATGCTTCAAGTTCACTGAGGCGCGTCTTACAGATCCTTACTCATGTGCTGAGGAGCAAGGCTCCCTCTGCCTTTTCTCTACAGCGTATGGAAAGAGAGAATTACACTCTTCTCCCTCCTCATTCCTAGGTGTGAATTAAACAACCTTTTGTGGAACTTGCCGCACTAACTGGCAGAATCCTAAGGAGCTACTTTGGTAAAAAGTTATCCAGGCTTCTTTGTTTATGAAAAAGCTGCATTTGGGGGGGGAACAGAGGGAATTCCATACAGCCAGCCTTTGAATTCATTTAGAAATGAAACTGAAGAATGGAGGAGATGCTCTGTCTTCAGCATTTTTATTTGATTAGCAGGCAGAATACCACAGCTGGACCCAAACGTGCATATCCACACACCTGCATGCTTTGCACACTGGACTTTCAGTCCGATACAGTAATCACGAGGGTCCTGGTGTCAGACCTAGCAGGCGTTTGTAACTCCACCCAGAGTTGGGTATTAATTCCAAATTACCTTTAAACATAGGAATTTCACATTAAGGGCCAATAAAGTAACAGCTGATTTTTAGTAAATGAAAATTGATTTCATTTACTAAATGAAATCAATTTATGTTTTAAATATAATTTAAAACACATTTATGTTTTAAATATAATTTTCAAATTTTAAATTATTTTTTGAGGAGCCCCTATTCAGATGTTACGGTTTTAGAATATTGCAAAAGACACTTATTTTAAAAGTTGCAAGATGAGTATATCAAACACCCACATCATTGAACATATGAATAGAGAACAAAATATTCTAGTACAATAACACAAAAAGCATTTGCATCCCATTCCTGAATTCTGAAGTAGGGCACAATCCCAGTTTTTTAAACGTTATATAGAGTATCATACAAGGCAAATACAAAGAACTCTGAGGGGGAAATCCTATGAGAATAGCTGATGAGACAACAAAATGAAGTTATCAGAAGTCAAGGATCCACGTGTTATACAGATTTTTCAGAAATTAAATCTGTATGGGATTGATATTACTCCATGGTCTCCCTCTGGTATTAGAGACAGCAGAGATAGAACACGTGGGTGAACTGCTGTGTTACAGAAGATGACATCTTACAGAGAGCCCCAAATACCAGGCAAGGCTGGGTAACCTTAAACTGTGACTTCAACCGAAGTCTGTGCTTCCACATTTCCCTGGAGTCCTAGAGCTTCCTGTTTTCTGACTCATGCTTAAGTTCTCCCTGATCCCTCACTTGCACTGTTCCTGGCCTGGCCCCATCTCCTTCAGTGACATCGACATCTTCACCCAGTCACCCAACCCAGAACCTGCAGAGATGGCCTCCTCCTTGATGCCTTTTCGGTTTCCAGGTCCCATTTACAAATCATTTCCAGCACCCACCCCCTCATGGTCACCCCCACTGCCTTCGGAACTGCCTCAAATTCTTTGGCACAACACCCAAAACCTTCAAAAGCCACATTCTGCCTCTGTCATTTACCTCTCTCTTTAAGCAGCCTCCCCCGCCCCCCGCCATGCTCTAGGCACACTGGACTTGGTTCCTAGAACATAGCACACGCTTTCACACCTCTGTGCCCCTCCTCAGACTGTCCCTTCATGCACGTGCCTCAGTCTGCCTCTCAGTCCTTACTGCTCATTGTGCTCCTCCGCCTTGCACTTCGCCCTTCTTGCCTCTGGTCCTGCAGTCACTTCCTCCCCAACCTGTCTCCACCCTGAGAACTCCTGCACATCCTTTAAGGCACACCTTGAGTGTAGCCTCTCTCACTGGCCTTCTCTGATCCCTAGGTGGGAATGCATTCCTCCTTCACCGCTGCTCTCCAGCAACGTACATATACCCTGACTGTACAGTTTACCCTGTTGTATTACATGAGTATTTGCCAGTCACCCACTGTCCCTAGTAGATGACGAGCACCAAGGGCAGGGACTGCATCTTACTCATCTCTGTATCACCAAGTTGGCCAGACAGGAAGTTCTCAATAAATATTTGTTTGTTGAATCGAGGCCAATTGGCTTGAATTTTTATTAAACCTCAAATATAAAGGAGAGCAATTTTCCAATATTTAAAGGGCATGAAAATTTAATCATCTGTTCCTTCTTATGGCAAAAGCATAGTATATTATTATTATTACTATTTTCTATTTCCTCAGCATCTTTCCACATACAAAGGGATACACACCCACACACAGACGCGTGCACACACACACACACACACACGTATCTCCTTGGGTCCTTGTCTTTTAATAACTTCACTTTGTTTTCATAGGCTATTTTCATGGGCTTTTCCTCCTCACAGTTATCTGTATTTTTCTTATACTTTCTAAACGCCTTTTAAACACTGGGATTGCATCCTGCTTCAAAATTTGGGAATGGGTTGCAAATGCCTTTTGTGCTATATATAGATAGGTAGAGTCCTCAAAACACAGGAGAATCAGAAAGATATAATTTGCGAGTGAAGGTGAACTATTTTTATGATTATATTATTTTATCAACACAGATCTTTAAAGGTTGCAGAGAAGCAAACCACAGTAAACTTCCATTGATGCTAAGAAAACCAGAGTTCATTCTTCCTACCTGTTCTAGCTACAAAGAAGAAAGGGGAGGAAGGGGAAGACCCCACGTCTGGGGCTCTCGGGAGGTCTCTCTGCTCACCTCCAGCTTGACTCCTCTTTGGAAACACGCTCTGCACCAGCGGCGGGTGCCAACTGTGCCCACCACCACGGGCATGGCCATCTTGCTCCCTGCGGCTCTGGCCAAGTTCACCGGCACCCCAGGGAGAGGCTGGCGGAGATGCTGCCGCTGCTAGATCCCACCTAAGAAATCACTTTCATGGTGGGTGATTTTATTTTATTTTTTTTATGGGGTGGTCTGAAAACAGTCCTCAAAACACAGAAGTTGGGAAGAAGTCCCGAAATGCTGATGCATTCTGAATAAGAGCTGGAGGAGCCCTCCAGATCATTTCCCACCGCACATTTTATTAGCCACAGAATGACATTTCCTGGTATTCCAGGGCTGCACCACTTACATTTCTTTTTTCACAATGTGATTTTATGTTTGCAAAGATATGAAAGGCAGAAGCTATAATGGAGACTTGCAAACATCTCCATATGCTACAAAAGGCCAAGGGCTTTCAGGAGAACAGTCCCCATAAATGCTCTGAAATGAAGAACTATAACATTGCATGAACTCTGACCCCAGGTTACTTCCTGAAGAAAATTTCTTTGGAGTAAATATGGCAAGAAGTTCATATTGCCTTTGTAGCTTGGTTGTTCTGGGGAGTCAGGGTCATAGATAATGAAAATGCAAAACAACTGAAAAACAGAACTGTCTGTAAAATACGCAATTAACTGTCTAATGAAATGTTAGCGCACTGTCATATCCAAATAAGCCTAGATTTATATATATCGTTGCACTGGAAATATCAATGAGTATAAATTTAAAGAAAAATCTAAATCTCAAAAGTGTCAGCTAATATTAAAAGGAATACATTTAAATTTGTCCTGCACAGAAATGAATAGAAAAGTGGTAATAAGGCACTTGATAAATTTCAGAAGGTAGAAAAATATGCATAACTGCTAATGAGAAAAAGAGTGAAAATAAATAACTGTTTTTGACATTGAGATAGTTGAATTTGCAGAGTCTTTGGTACCTTATAAATCTACATAATAAAATGTGAATAAACTATGCACTTTCATGGCTCCTGTCACCAAGATATCTAAGCTCTTGGGAGAGATTTTACTTATTTTAAAGCACTTATCCAGCTTGATTTCCCTCTCTACTTTAGAGATTCTGCATTCTTAAGCAAGGACCCAGGACAGAGATGTGTTCCCTTCCCCAAATCTTCCTCCTCCTTGAATTTATGGATGCTAACTTTAGAGTGAGATTCTGATGTTGCCTCCAGCATGGCCCAGTTATTGCCATGAGCTATCTAGAAGCAAGAGTGCTGTTAAACGGCATGGGTAGTCAGATAAATTGATTCCGCTGACTAGGGACACTCACGCCAGCTTAGCCAGGGTATCTTAGAGTCCTCTCCCTCTGTGGTTTCAATTGTTATCTCTGCACACATGCACTCAAATCTCTCACCTGGGCTTTAGTCCACATTTCTCACCCCTTTTAGATATATCCTGCTGTCTTTCCCAACTTAGCACGACCCCAACAGGACTGTGACTTCCCCTCAAATGCACTCCTGTTCCTAAGTCCTCTGCTATCCCTGTTCCCAGACCAGAAATGTCAGGGGCGTCTTTGACTACTACGTTCATTTCACACAGAACTTGGAGACGGACTTCTTGCCGGACTGGGAAGGTAGAGCTGGGAAGAGACCAGAGGTGGGTTTTAGCTGGGGAGCTCCATCTGCTATTGCGTACTGCCTCCTGGCGGCTGGCGGGGGGACAGCTGGGTGAAGCCCTCCAGGAAGGCGAGCTCACTTGCCAGCACGAGTAGGGGCAGGATTCCATTTACCAGATATTTCAGAGCCCAGAGGAAAGAAGAATCAAACCTCGGACAAAGCTCACTCAGAGACCAAGAAAATTCCAAACACAGAGCTGCTGAACAGAGCCTACTGCCTGAGCAGCAACCAGAAACGGGTCAAGAGGTGCTGGGGCGAGGGGACCCAGCATGGGTGGAAGACCCCAGGGCAGACCGCATGGCCAGCTGAGAATGAAGAGAGACCAGAGGAGGAGGCCACAGGTCTTACAGGCCTGCGAGTTGCCTCCAGTGACATTAATCCTCCGTTTGAGGCAGAGGCCCAGGGCTTTCTCCTTGACCTCACTTGGTGTGGTAAAGATTGCAGGATCCTGACACCCTATTTTGGGAGAAGCTGGCTGACGGCACCCTGCAGCACGCGTGCCAGCGATGGCATGCAGGCCTCTGGACAAAGCTGTGAAGAGATGCTTGACAAAACACAGAAGGCTCGCCGTGCCCTCTCTACCCACCAGTCAGCAGCAATGAATGGATAAGAATTACAGAAGAAGGTTCTCAGCCATTGCTCTGCATTTGCTAAATCCTATCAGCTCCATTTGGGGACTTGTCCTGCAGCTTCATTCCCCGCCATCATCATCCTAATCCAGGCCTGCACCCTCACACACCTGATTTACCCACGGAGTCCCCAAGGTGGTCCATTAGTCACCATGGGGACTCCAGATAAGGCCGAGGAGACGGGGTGAGAAACGTGTCAGTGACGGCAGAGAGCGGGTATTTTATTCTACGCGCTGCGGGAAGCCACTGACATGGAGAAGGCACAGAGGAAGCAAGGATTCAGTTGGGGCTTTTTACGCTCAACGCTGCCTGAACGACATCCAAGTGGAAAACACACAGAAATTGTATAAATGACTGCAGGGCACAAGAGAGGTCTAGACAACACATATTGGGCATACCGATATTTTAAACCCTTTGGAATAGATGAGCTCCACTCAGGAGACAGGGGGGAAATGACCCTTAAAGAATCTAGAATGTGAGTGGAGCAGGGCAGTAGATGGAGAGGCACATGAAGGGAAAGGAAGGCTTTTGTAAGCATGAAAAACATACTAGATCAAACTGCTACCTGCACAATACACTGAAGAGTGGCCTATTAAAGTTATGCTCTGCAACCTTTTGCATTTTGCAACGTATTTTGTTACTTTGCCACAGTGTGCTTTGGCCACTGATAACTGAGGACTTGCTGAGTTAGACAGCAGGAGAACCCTGTTAAGAGGAGCCCCTGGCTCTGGTGTAGTATTTATCTGTGTCAATGCTAAGTTCTCCCCACCTGTTTCCCAGCAGCTTCTCTGGGATGTGTTGACACACTATAGTGAAAGGGTTGAACAGAACTGCCCTGATAGATTATATCAAGAGAGATATCCACATTCCTTTTGGAAAGAGACTAGAGTGACTTCAAGCTGTTATCAGATTTTAGACCAAGGTCTACAGAGCTAGTCTTATGTCCACGCTTCTAGAACAAGTTTACTGAATGAGTTGGACTCAGGATAGTATAAGGAAAAAGCAACTTCATTCTTTCCCACATTATACTGAGTTCAGCACATTTAAGCAGGTTAAAAACTACTTTGCACCACTTTGTGAAAATAAATATGAAAACCTAGATGAAACAGATAATTTCCTAGGAGAACACAATTTACAAAAAGTTGGTGGCAATGGTGCCGGAAGAATAAGATAGATATCAAAGAACTAGCACCACCAAAAAGCACTGGGTACAGATGGGTTCATAGGAGAATTCTACCAAATCTTCAAGTATCCAGTGCTATATCGATTATTCCAGAGCTTAGGAAAACTTCCAAATTCTTATAAAGCAAATATAGCATTGCTTAATAATTAAACCTGATAAAGATACCACAAAAAAAACCTCTAGACCAATCTCATTTATGAATACTAATCCAAAAATCCCCAATGAACTATTAATAGGGCCCATAATCACATTAAGAGAAGACTAGTACATCAAGACCAAGTGGTATTAATTTCAGATTATATGTGGATAAATTGAGTTAGGAAATCCATTAATATAATTTACCAGAGTTTTAGATATTTAGGGGAAATCACATGATTATATCCATAGATGCTGAAATGCATTCCACAAAATTCAACACCCATTTATGATAAATAAAAAAAAATAAACATGCAATGATAGCTAGGACAAGCCCAGAAAGAAAAAACAAAAAACAGAGCAATAGGGAAGACTAGCCCAACCAGACAATAAAACACACTCTAGATCTCTACATTTAACACAGATCGTTATAGAATAGAAAGCCAAGAAAGGGAGCCATGTACATATGGAAATTCTAGCTATGCTAAAGGAAGCATCTCAAATCACTGACGATGGGATGACTGGATTGGTACTTGGAAAAAGACGGAGACTTTTATCCATCCTTATGCCACAATTAATTCCAAATGGATGAAAGAACTAAATGTAAAAAATGAAACCATAAAAGTACTGGAAGAAAATATAGATTATTCCTTTATAACCTCATGTGGGAAAAGGCTTTCTTACTATTATCAAAAAACCAGATGTAACCACAAAACAACAAAAAGAATTTATAAATTTGACTACATAAAAAATAAAAGTAAAATAAGACAAAACAACAACACCACTTCTATCTGGCCAACAGGAAGAAAATCACAAGCAAAGTTAAATGGAATGACAAATTGAGATAAAAATATTTGCAATGCATATCACAAATAAAGAGCTTTCTAATATAAATCTCTAATATATAAGTAAGTCTTAAAATCAAAGAAAAAGAATAACAACTCTATTGGCAAAATGAGCAAACTATACACAAATAGTCCTTAGGTATATGAAAATTTGCTCAATTTTATTCAAAATAAGAGAGATTAAATTAAAACTATGCAGAGATGCCATTTCTCACTGTCATATTGGTGAAAATTCAAATGCTTCACCAACATTTTATTGGCGAGATTCTGAAGAAACAGGAACTCTCATATACTGAAAGTAAGAGTGCAAAATAGTACGACCCTATGTAAGGGAATTTGGCAATATTCACTAAACCTTGTTCTAGCAATTCCCCCATAGCAATTTGCCCTGCAAATACGTCTCTAATAATATGAAAGACAGTAAGCATAAGGTTATTAATTAAGGAATTATTTAAGATAGCAAAATATTGGCAACAACCTAAAGGCCCATCCACAGGACAATGGTTGAATCAACTATGATAGGTATAAACAATGGAGTAGCACACAGCTGTAAAAAACATTGAGGAAGATTTCTATGAACTGATAGGTAGTGATTTACAGGATATATTGTTAGGTGAAAAAAGCAGGAGGCAAACTAATACATATAGTATGGCAACTTTGTATAAGAATGAAAGGTAATATGGTATGTATATAGGTATACACATGCAAAAAGAAACAAAGGGAAGACAAACCAGAACTGTGCTTGGTTACCCATAAAGGAAGGGGGAAATGGGTTAGAAGGGTATGAGACTTCTCCAAGGACAACTTATTATCTAGTTGTAACTTCTGAACCATATCTGTGTTTTACATATTCAAAATAATAACAAAGATGGGGGGAAAAACTAAAATGTAATACAAACAGAAACAAATGAATGTAACCACATAGCAATTGATAGCCTAACCACACAGAAAAAAACAATTCAAGTGACTTGAATACAGTACTTTGTACACCCTCAGTGGAACATATTCTAAGGCCAAAAAGAAGTGCAAAGAAATCTTGACCTGTACTTAGGAGGTTTGTTGCCAGTAGTGGTACTGGCATATCAATTCCAAACAAATGAATAAATATATTGAAGTTGCTGAGAACCAGAGTTTCCACTGTGGGAGAAAGGAGATATCAATATGGAATGGGGAAGGCAGGGAAGAACCCTGAGGCGTACGACTGGAATTGGAGTTGTGTGTTTTAGCCTGTGATGTTTTAAAAAATACATACTTCCTAGCTCTGTCCACTGAGAGGGCACGTAAGCAGGTGCACACACTTAGAAATAGATGTGCTTATATTAGCATATGTGCTTATATTAGCGTAGATATAGAAACATGCAAAGATAAATATAGAAAGAGAAAAGGCCAGTGGAACAAAATGTTAGCCACTGTTGGATGTAGGTAGAGGGTATATGGATGTTCACTGTACTGGAAACTTTTCTGAGGGTTTTTAATAGTTCACAGTGAAAAGCCAAGGAAAAAAATAGTCTGTCTTTCTTGTTGTGTCCAGTTCCATTTCCATTTTAGTTGTACTTTTTCTAGCTCTGGCTCCTCTTTCTTAAGCGCTGGTGACTGAAACAGCCTACGGTGACTGAGGCACAGGCACGCGAGCCAGGGGGAGTGGTTTCGAGTTTGTTTTACGTACTCTTGTGTAGGGTTCCCCAGACTCTGCCAGGACTAGATTATCCAGGAACCAGCTCCCAGGACTCCTTAGGAGACTTCAGAGCCCTCCTACGTGAACAGTTTAAATTACCAATTTACATGTGCCATTCAGACTTAGAGGCTGTTTTTCTGCCCACTCACGAGAACTCATGAGACCTTTCTATAGACTATCCTCATGGATCAGATTCTTCACAACCTAGAAGGATTCAGTATCACTGGTTCAGTCAACAAATATCTCCTGAGCACCAGGCACTGCTGTAGCACTGGGGACACAACAGTGAAAATAAACAGAAGTTTCAGACTTAATGGAATTTATGTTTCAGTGGTGGCTGATAGGCAACAACAAATAAATAATTACAATGTAGAACACAAACTACAGAATAAAAGCAGGCCAGCAGGATAGGGTCTGGGGGAGTGGATTACAATTTTTAAGTAGGGTAGCCAGGGAAGGTGTCATTGAAGCAAAGAAGAGGTAAAAGGGCGAGCCACGTTGATATGTAGGGGGAAGGGTGCTCCAGGAAGTGCAAGTGTCCTGTGGTGGCCGCTGTCTGCCAGTCAGAGTAGCAGGAGCTGGGGAGAGCTGGAGTGGAGCAGGCGTGACAGAGGGAGGGCAGAAGGAGCCAAGGTCAGGAGGTGAGGGGCAGACAGCATTGCTGGGTCTTACTGGTAATCTGTATATAGGTCACTGTCAGTCTTTGACCTTGACCCAGAGTGAGACAGGAGCCTTAGGAGGGTTCTGAGCAGAGGAATGGTGTAGTCTGACTCACATTTTTAAAGACTTAGCTAAAGCAAAACTGCTTCACTGTGCTCCCTCTTTCATATACTGTTTAAGTTGATTATCAAACCAATCCCTGAGGAATCTTTTTTATCTCTTCACTTCTTTCTTGTCCCCAGCTAACTTATAACAGCCTCATCACATAACAGCTGGAGCAGCCACCAAAGTGGTTCCGTCATGGGGTCCAAAAGGAGTGTCAGGAGTTGTGGGTCTTTTCTTTCGGTCATGTCCACATTTGAAGATGAAAAGCAGCACGGCCGAGATTAGAGGATGGGGGAAGGTTGGGTCAACGTGGGTATAGAGAGGCCAACAGGGCGTGCCTCTTGCAGGGGGTGAGACGGGGGTTCAGAGGGGAAAGACCATGTAATTGGTAGAAAACTGGGACTCCTGGGACACCTGGCAAGCCCAGAGAACCAGAAGGTGGGAAATTTCCAAGCGCAGAGAGTTATTAAAATTAAAATAGCAGGCCAGGGCCGGAGAGAGGCACGCCACATGCCTCAGCCACGACAGCTTTGCATCGGCCAGAAGAATCGTGGTTCCTTCCATTTCCTGAAACCACTCTCCTGGACATAAACCTGGTGCGCTTTCCCTGATGGGCCTCACTGGAAGTGCCCATGGAGAGGAGCATCTCAGCTGGGGCTGTGGAGCTGGGTGGTCTGATTTTCAGGCGGGGATCTCTAAAGAGACCTCATCCAAAGGGTGGGTCAGAGAAGGGGCTTGGGTCTGGGAAGCATTTCTTATCTCTTCCCTCATGGCCCCTGACCTCAACGACAGGAGCAGGGACCCCATGCTGAACCAAGACCTGCCACTCTCTCCTCCCCAGCTGTGCACCTGTGCCAGGTGCTCGCCTGCTCACCGCACCGTGCCCACCACGGGCAGGGCATGACAGAGGGACGCAGGGGAGCAAGGAAGGGACAGGGGCCATAAACAGAGGATCGGGCGGGAATCGGTTCTCATGCTCCTATCTGGGCTCACCTGTCCCCTTCAGGCCCATTGACGAGCACCACGTTTTCAATGGACTGTTGAAGAAAGAGACGAGGAGCCAGGAGACTAAGCTGCTGTCAACAGAGCATCGGTACCACTAGCACCAACCGGCTTTATGACACAGCAGAGGAGAAATAATCAATGCATAATTTAGAGCCTAACGTTGTCATAAACACCGGAGCATCAGGATTTAGAGAGGAGAGCAGGCCAAGATATGACAAAGTTGTAACTGGGAGACAGGAAGCGACACTATTTTTCACAGTAAAATAAAAAACAGGGGAAAGGAGAGAGATTAAGAGAGAAAATGAAATGCACAGTCATTGCCAGGCTGAGTTACAAATGACCGCTTCAAATTAAAAAATGCCAAGAACTTACGTGATATCAGCATTCGGGTGCAGCCCAAAGACTTCAGGGTTATCTAGGGATGGCAGTGACTGGATGTATTCAAAATACTGGTCCAGGGTTTTGCACACGGGGATTTTATATCCACTATAAAAACAGAATGAGGGCTCAAACATCTTCTCACTGAACCAGACCTGTAGGTGAGAGAAAATAAAATAAATGAAATTGATGAGCATCTAAATGAAAACAACCACTATAGGCCAGGCGCGGTGGTTCACGCCTGTAATCCCAGCACTTTGGGAGGCTGAGGTGGGAGGATCACTTGAGTCCAGGAGTTTGAGACCAACCCGGGCAACACAGCGAGACTCCATCTCCACAAAATATTAAAAAATTAGCCAGGCATGGTGGCGTGCACCTGTAGTCCCAGCTACTTGGGAGGCTGAGGCAGGAGGATTGCTCAAGCCCAGGAGTTTGAGGTTACAGTGATCTATGATCACACCACTGGACTCTAGCCTGGGCAAAGGAGCAAGACCTTGTCTCAAAAAAAAAAAAAAAAAAAAAACCAATTAGGCCTGCCCTCTATTTAACACCAAAGAAGACATTTGCTCAGAGTGAAGAGGGGAGAGCAACTTTGCAAGCCCGCTCTGTACTGGAGTAATTTGGCAACCCTCAAATCCACTTTTGCAGAGGAGTCGGAACATATTGCAAAGTTGATGAGGTAATACCCGTCCTCCTGCCCCAAAGCATGTCTGGGCGTTTTCGCTGCTTCACTCTGCCCCGCGCAGTCATGCCAGGGAGCTGCGCTTGTGCAGTGTTGCTCACACAGCACTGAGCACCAGCACCTGGCCATGAAAACTTCTTACAAACGCCTCCCCTCCCACCCCGAGCTGGAGAGCTTCCTTTGTTAATTAAGTTATGTCCCTGTCCACAAGAAGCAAATGTATCCAACTGCCTTGTTGTTTGCCTTAAGACATCCTTTTCTCATTCCATATGAATTGATTATCTGTAACAAAACAGCGAGAGAACAAATATACGCTTGGTGTGAATAGACTTGTTCTGAAGAGGAAAAAAATTGATGCTGAATGCCTATGAGCCAGATACCGAGGCAATGACTTGTGTCTAACAGAGCAACTTTCCCAGTGGGGAAGGAAATGCCGGGAAGGCGGGAGGAGCGGAAATGCAGGCACGACATCTGTCTGAGTCACGCAGAGGACTCGATGTGAAAGACATGGGGTCTGTGCCTCACTCCGGCGGGCGCACTTTCTCTAGCATCTTCCCCCATCTCCTTCGTCCGGCTCTCTTTCGGCCCGGTGATTGCCCTGAAATAAATACCCTGCGTACCGGTTCTCTCTCTGTTTTATCCTATTCAACTCTGTGCACGAGGCATGGAGCTCAGAACCAGAACAGAATGCAAAGATGAGAAACACACAGTCCTTTCCTTCAAGGAGCTTGTCACCCAGTGGAGGGATAAGCCAATTACCTAATAACCACGATACAAAGTGCACGAAGGTAAGAGCCAGAAGGAAATGAAAATAAGCAAAGTACTAAGGAGGCCGAAAGCAGGACGAAAGGACAGCCAGGTGGGTGTCAGATGAGGCTTTATCCAGGAGATTAGCCTTGAAGGAGAGGATCTGACAGGAGAATTGGGACTGGGGAGGCCACACAAGCGAGGGCATAGAGTGAATGACGCCAAAGTGGGAGGCTGGCTGGGGGCATGATGCAACCTGGAGTAGGTGTAATGTGGCCGGAAAAGACAGGCCAGGAGAGGTAAGGTGAGGTCATACACGGACGCTGTTGGTGTCGGGTGAGGACTGGTGCTCAGTTTAGGAAGTGGGGACCAGTTGAAAGTTATTCAAGAGAACAGCGCTATGAGCATGGTCACTATTTAGAAGGTTAGATTTTTAGTGATGTAGATGACTTAAACTGCAAAAAGACACCCTGGGGGCCATGGGTCTTCCATATACAGATAACAAGTGACCACACTGAATTCCATGTTGCCAGATGACACGTATCTATAAAAGCAAAATGAGGTTTCTTCTTATTTTTCCATTACTTTACCTACACACACACAATAGCTAAATTCACACACATAAAAGTCACTGTGTTTCACCAAATTTGGAGGCTACTTTGGGGTACAGTCAAAACACAGAATATGACATCTACATGGAATTACTTTGAGAGACTCTAGCAGGTACCCACAAAGACAAGCAGTCATCATCCAAGAACACTGAATAAGCGACTGTTGATTTTAGCAGAGATGCTCCGTAAGACGCCGAGGACAGAGAAAACAACAGAGGTTCAAAGACAAGTCCTAAGTCAAAGTCACAGGGACAGAGGACCCCAGGTGCAGGCACCAGTTTGCAGTCGAACTGCTTCTCCCCCGGGCAACTCTGGATGACAGAGCGGGGTAAAGCAGTGCAGGCGGGGAGCTGGTTAGGAGTCAGACTGGCCTGAGGATGGGATCACCGGGGAGTGAGGGCGTGTAGTCTGCAGGGCTTTCCACAGCCGTCCTCGAAAGGGCTGCTGCTGCCGGGTTCACGTGGCAACCTCATGTCCTTAGAGCCAGAGACCCAAACTCGCCCCAGGTCATTGAGAGCCATCTGAAATAGGGCCAAGCTAGGCAGAGGAATAAGAGAAGGAGAGAAACAGGTAGGACGCAAGTTGGAAAGGCTGGCAGGGAGGAGCAGATCCAGTGGGAACGGGGAGTGGGGCTGGTCGGTGGTCCGAGAGCTGGAGCCCCTGCAGGTGCAGCTACTCTGAGCCGCAAGAGGCAGGGATGGAAGGAGCCTGGGGAAGCTAGGTGGAGCGAAACAAGGGAAAAACAGCAGAATGAACTTTTCATTTAGGGCACTGATTGCTGAGGGCGGAGTTCAGAAAAGCCAGAACCAGAGGACATAAGGGAGAAACACAACCTGGGTGAGGACGGAACAGCTGTTACTCAGGTGCAGCCAATGGACCAGGGGCCAGGACAGGGAACCCTGTGCTTCTACACCAGGGAGTCTGCCGTCCCAAATACACCTGTCCCAGCCAAGTCCAGGCCCAGAGGATGGAGAATCTTAGGCTTCTAGAAGGGGCTGAGGTCAGCTGACTAGTCCTCTGTTGCCCAAATGTCAAATGTCAGGGGACAGAGAAGCAGCAGAAGAGGAGGAAAGACAGGAGGTTAGGGTCAGAGAAAGGAATCGCCCAGCCCGAGGTCTGGAAGGTGTAGGAGGCTGAGTGAGCCGCACCTCACCCTCTCCCTCCCTGTGCTCTGCGCTCAGCCATCTACCTGGAGGTGCTAGATTAACATAGCAGCTTTCAACTGTGACCATCTACATGCTGAAGAATTCTAGATCTTTATCTCCAATGCTGAGCTCTACTCTGAGCTCCAGATCTGTAAGTGCAGCTGCTTTGTTTATGTACATTTATTCTTTTCTTGAACAAATATTTATTTGGCAGCTATTATGTGCAAGGCTCTGTTTCAGGTGCTGGGAATTTAGCATTGATGTAATCAAAGTCCTTGGCCTCATGGTACTAATAGACATCTCAAATGTTACGTGATCAAAACAGAACTCCTAATTTCCAGCCCCAGCCTATAAAACTCCCTCCTCCTGCAGTCTTTTCCTTTCTCTGAAAATAGTCACATTCTCTCTCCAGTTGCTTAGGTGGAAACTAGGAGTGACCCTTGACCTTTCCCCCATACACCTGACCACATCAGCATTCTGCTGGTGTTGTATGTGAAACACCTGAAGCTAACCACTTCTCACAGTCTCCACTGCTGAAACTCCAATGTTAGGTAATTTCACAATTATTCTAACAAAGCATACTTACTAAGACATCTTTTCTTCACCTTTGAACCTCAGATACAGAGGTGAGTTTCTCATACTCTTTAGTTTATTACTTTCATGAATCTAGGCCCATTTGATTTTAGTTTTTCCCCATTCTGCCCTGATATCCACTCACTGACTCCTTCCCTCCAAGGGCATCTATTTAAATTCGACTTAAATGTGCTTGATATATGTCCTTGAATCTGTATATATCCTTGGGAACTATACATGTATCACTTTATAGATCTAATTTTATTTTTAAAGCTCTGCACTCAACAATGTTTTTAAGATCTGTGCAGGATGTCATGTAGATCATCTCTTCCAACTGCTGCACTACATACCCCCACAGGCCCCTATGACATTTAACTTACCTATTTCCCCATAGGAATACATAAGTTGTCTTCAACTTCCCACTACCACAAACAATGCTATGAACAATGTCTTTATACATTCTGAGAATGTCTCTGGGACCTATACTCAGGAGTAGGATTGTGGCAGTCCTATCACACACTTGATATGACTAAGTGCTACCAGATTGCACCCGAGAAGAGTGAGCAATAGTATTCCATTGTGCTCACCCACTACATCTTACCTATTCTCTTAGGATCCTTAGGCTTTAGTACTGGATGCTAGGATGTGCCACCCAGTCCTCCTTCAGCTCCCAGGCACTCACTCCCCCAGCTAACTGGAGTATTGTCCCTCCTCAGGAGCTGCCTGGCAGAAGGGAGCTGCCTCAGCCAAGGTCATGCCCTGGGGGAAGGCCAGGGCATGGTGGGGAGGGGGCACTCAAATGCAAATCTCCATCTCAGAGTCTGTTTCCAGGGAAACCAACCTATGCCAGTTGACTTCAGCTCCACACAGTGTTGCCATGAACATTTTTGTACATACTCATTTGTGGACTGTTTTTAGAAATGTTCTGGGATAAACCTACCTGGGATGTTGAATGTCAATATTACCGAACTGCTTTCCAGGAGGTCTGTACCAACGCGACCTGCCAGCAGCAGGGCTCCCGCCTCCACACATCCTTCCCAACACTTACTATTTCCCACCTTGCTCCACATATGGCTTTAAGAAAAACTTGCAAAAATTTGTAAGGGTTAAAAGAAAAATAAGTTTTCTGGTTAACCCCCAGCTTACCAAAATACGCCCAAAGCTTGTGCTTTGTTGTCGAGGTTTTAAATTTGTTAAGGGGAAAAAATTATTAAAGCAGAGGATTACCAATATAGGTCTTAATTAAGAACTTAATAACCATAAAATACTCATATCTTATGTTTTTCTCTACCTAGGGGATGCATATTGCTTCTCTGACATGTAAAAAAATTCTAAGAAGAGTTTGAGTCTGGTAGGTATTATTCATAGTATTTATCCTTCAGGTGAAAGCCTTAATTGCTAAGAAAGAATTTTCTCTAGAAAATGTTTGTCCGTATGCTATCTGTGGATTTTATTTGACACAGAGAAAAAGTGAACACTTTATCACTTTTCAACTGTCCAATCCAATAGAAGAGATGAGAAACTCTAATTATGATTAATTCTTCTATCACTTATTTCAGGGCTTGTGATCACCATGAGATTTGCAGTCAGAGGAGAAGGCATAGAAATGATTTCCAGTGTTCTCAAAAGTGAGGTGCAGGGCCATGGGGCATACGGAGGAGAGCAGTGGGGAGAGACCCCAGGCACGCTCAGTCCATCCGTACAGGAGAGGAATCTTAGACCATTGAGAACTGACAGCTGTGCTGCCTCGGAACACAAGTAGATTGCTAGCGGGTGTGTGTGTGTGTGTGTGTGTGTGTGTGTGCGTTTCTCGCTAACTCTTTGCAGCAGCTCTGCTTTATATTTTCCCCCCTAAGTTTGGCCCACCTGTTACAAACAAAAAATATTGGAAAACCCAGTGAAATGTGTCTGCATGCTTTATTTTTTCTATATTGACTTACTCTAGCAAAGCAATTAAGTAGACGTTTATCAAAGTCGTCTGTCACTCTGCCTCCATATTGTACTTCTCCAATCATGTACCGGACTGTACTCCAGGATACACCCTTTATTAAAAATAAAAAAGCATAATTCATTGTTAATCCAAGCAAACAATTATAAACATTTCAGGTCTTTCCCTAGAAGAAAGGTCTGGAAAAGAAAGCACTAGTTAGACTGCATTTAAAATTATTCATTATCTCTTATGGAGGGGGCTGGAATGGCTATGGTTTGTTCACGAAAGAAAAATCTACAATGCTAAATACTAGGAAATATATTGCCCATAGATTATTAAAAATAGGGAAAAAAAGACTATTTTTCACTCTGTGGATGTAATCAACCATAATAATCATTCAGTAATACCAAGCTGTTACAGAGGGAAAAACTGGTGCTTAGTGAAGAAAGGAGAAAAATCAAGTAATCAACACTTTAATATGCCTTCTTAGTAATATATTTTTCTGGAATCAGTATGAGAACAACCAGAAAACTATTTATTCACAAAATTTTTTTACAATACAATCCTCTGCCATCTCATTCTGTGTGCTAAAACTACATCAAAGTATTAACTTCTATAGCAATCTTATACTAGCAATATATTATAGATATTAATAGCTTTATTTAAAAAACTCGATCATTTCAGGTAGGAGAAGTGAGGATTTTTTAATTTTTATTTACTTTTTCTTGGTTAAAATTTTATTTTTCAGCTTGGTTGATTTTCAAAGCAACTATGTCAAGGTAACTATTATTTGTATTTACCAAAATGATAAATAACCTACAGAATAAGAACCCATACAATAAATTTTTTTTTTTTTTTGAGACAGAGTCTTGCTCTGTCACCCCTGGTAGAGTGCAGTGGTGTCATCATAGCTCACTGTAACCTCAAACTCCTGGGCTCAAGTGATCCTCCTGCCTCAGCCTCCCGAGTAGCTGGGACTACAGGCACGTGCCACCACTCCCAGCAGATTTTTCTATTTTTAGTAGAGACAGGGTCTTGCTCTTGCTCAGGCTGGTCTTGAACTCTTGAGTTCAAATGATCTGCCCGCTTCGGCCTCCCACAGTGCTAGGATTACAGGCGTGAGCCATCGCGCCTGGCCCACACAGTATAATTTTTCATTGAACTGCCATGATCTTAATTTTTTTTTTAAGAGATAGGGTCTAACTCTGTTGCCCAGGCTGGAGTGCAGTGGCACCATCATAGCTCACTGCAGCCTTGAACTTCTGGGCTCAAGATAGCTCAAGCAGCTGGGATTACAGGCGTTAGCCACCGTGCCCAGCCCTACTCTTAATTTACTATCCTTCTGTCATTTCAAGGAAAACTGATGGTTTGGTTCTAGAGTAAACATTCATCATAGCTCACCATCACCATACTAATACTGCGGCATCTATCGTGATCCTGAAGGCTTACTATGGGAAGGAAGAGAGGAATAGACAGTAGAATGTGGTAATTATGGAGCCCTTATTATGCACCACATACTGTACTTTCACAAATACTAACTCATTTATCCCTCACAGAAACCATGGCCTAGAAGCCATGTTCTAGATGAGGAGACAGGCTCTGAGGCTCATTAACTTGCCCAAGATTATAGAAAAACCAAATTTCTAACCCTTTACGTGTGTGAGAGGACACCTGGGTTTGTGTTCTTAGCTCTGTGAACCTGAGAAGGTCTCTTAGTCTCTCGTCCGTTACCTCATCAGTAAAATGGGGACAATAGTAATGTTTCTTTACCCACCTGACAGTTTCACAGACTCGGGAAGATAAAAATGAGACTCTGCATACACGAGCACTTTGAAAACTGTGAAGCGACATACAGTGATTAGAAGTAATTGCTATTTATACGCATAAATTTAACGGTTACTTAAGAAGTGGCTTACGGTGGAAAAGAACTTTCACATGGGCTGGCAGAGACCATCTGCACTTCCAGGAGGTGGGAGTAAGATGAGTGAGGAAGAGCTTACTTAAGGCATACCTTCTCTTGACGTGCATGGTGGCACTTGAGTGTGAACGAGGACGGCTGTGCTATTTTGCAACACGCTGAGTTTCATCCCTGAACTCAGCCGAAGATGTCAGCTTGTGTTGTGTGTGAGTGTTGGGGGGGCGGGAGGCCAGGCAAGTCGATACTGATTAAAATGACCAGCCCCTTTGAAGGGGGTTGGCGGGACCTCAGCAAGCTCACTCTGTATCACCGACTGAAAATGACCAGTGGAGCTCTGATTTAAGGACAGCAATAAAAATAGAAAAAAAAAATTTCACTCACTTTTTTGATATCGCATTCATCCAGGTGATTCTGAATAAACTGAACACTGGCGGAAAAGTCAGCAGAATTGAATTCGTAGGGAATATTCCATCCTAAGGGACCAAATTTTCGCCGCTCCTTAAAAACACCAAAGAAGAGTATTGAGTGGGTTTTTAAAATTATCTGTAGCTGATTTCTGTTTTTATTATGAACAAAATAAAGTATAGTAAAATCAAGGCCATGTTATCAAAATAAGATGACATTGTCTTAAAAGAACAGTACATACAATTTTGGATATACAGTCATGTGTTGCTTAATGATGGGGTTACATTTTGAAAAACTATGTGACCATCATAGAGTGTATTTACGCAAACCTGGATGACACAGCCTACTATACACCTAGGCTATACGGCATGGTCTATTGCTCCTAGCTACAAGCCTGTACAGCATGTTACTGTGTACTGAATACTGTGGGAAATTATAGCACAATGGCATCTGTGTATCTAAACATAGCAAAGTACAGTACAAATATGGTGTGGGATGACAACCATATACGCAATTGTTGACGGAAACACTGTTATGTGGCACAGAACTGTATTGACCATTAGAAATTTTATTTCATGGCTCGATAGCCAAATATTTCCCAAGTGTGAGTTCTTGGGTTTAAAAAAGTCCACTAACAACTCAAAAAATACAGTAGGAGCTCGATAAATATCTGCCAAAGGAACTGTTAATCTAAATTGGACCCTTAAAAGTTTGAAACGTCAAATGTAAGGGTTTGGATTTTTCAAGTTGGATAACTTAACCACACAAGAGCATTCAGACTCCCTGCTAGCTTTACTTTGTAATTGTGCCATTTCAGATTTTGAAAATTAAGAATTTCTATTGTGCACATGACACATCTGTCTTAAAACTGTCACACAACCCTCATTTGGTTCTGTCTACTTAATTGAATAAGGCCTAAAAGACTGCTAGGAAAGAGTGACTAAGTGTTAATTACCCATAAATAATCAAACTGCACTCAGAGCAAATGATTCAATTGCTTTGATATTCTGGAGACAATGTTAAAGGTATACAAGTGTTAGAACTGCTATCTCCAGGCACTGATCACCCAGAAAACCATATAAATGAGTCCAAATGTTTTCATGCCATTGCTTTCCTGTCCTGGCACATAATCAGCCTCTAAGGGAGGAAGGCCCAGTGATTTATTTGGATTAGCGCCCAGGCCCTTAGGGCCTAAGGTGAGGACGATATAGACAGTAGGATCCCTATACGTGTGCAAAAATGTTGAATTCTACTTCTCTAGCTCGAAATACACACTAACTTTTCTTCCCCTTTTCTGCCCTCCCCAACCCAACACACACACACACACACACACACACAGACACTGGTGTTTTCACAAGCCATTCCAGTCCTTACGGCAGCTGTTCCATGCTTCAGATCTGGAATAATCCCACCATGTAAAAGAATCTAAATAAATTTTTGCTTGGACAAGTTCACGGACAAGTCAGAGAAGAAATTCAGGAAGTGCAAAGCTTTTAATTACTGATTTTCAGGGCATGCTTTTAAAGTATTAAGTAAACCATTAACATTAATTTGGGTCCAAATGTTCTGACCCTGGGAGATCAGACTAAGGGCAAAAAAGGAGAAAAGAACTCTTAAAAATGTAAAATATTACCGTTACTTCTAGACCTGTACTTCTTTAGGTTAGGTCATCAGGTGTTAGAGATTTTTTACTACGTGACTCACGTCACAGCCCTTAGCTAATCTGATGAAAGATGGACAACCAGCCCAAGGAGAGCTGACCAGATTCCTTCTCCCAGGACTTTGGACTTCGGGTTCAGACTCGCTATCTGGAGTTTACAGTAGGAAAGCCTGTGAACTCAGGAGCCGTGAAGTGCCGCCTTCCACCTTGTACAAGAGCAGGTGAGGAGGAAGGGAGGCGCGGCCTCGATGGAAGGAGACACTGTGTGGTCCCAGGCGCAAGAACGGCCCTTAAAGCCCTCTGCCTCCCTCGATAGCTTTGTGCCTCCTGGGCCCAGCACTCACATTGCCTTGGTTTGTTTTTTTAGTGGTTTCATGTTGCAATATCTGGTCCTGTAACCAGAATTTCAGCCTTGACAGTGAAAAACATGCCTTCTATTTTTGTCTCTCCTTTTGCACCCGCACCTTTGGGGAAAGAGTCATTGATGCCTGATAAACATTTGGCTGATTATCATCAGAATGAAAGGAACTGTCCCTCTCACCCTCTGGGAAGTCAGTTCCGAGGCTGATGCAGTGTTTTGAATTTCTGGAGTGGAGCTCAGAAACATCAAGGGGAGCCTTTTCCAGGCTATTCAAGGAGCAAAGGAGGGTTAAGAGAGTCTATGGGATATTAACATGAAATGGGTACAGCTAACACTTTAGTCCCAGGAATTTCTTTCATCTCCAGGACTTTGAAAAGAAGAATGCTAACACTTATTAGTGTAATATGAATGTTTTCCCATTTTTGGGAAAGAGAATCAAAATCTACACTATTAGTTTTACCTATGTGTTTGACTTAGTTTTTAAAATTTAATGTTCAATTAGACAGAGGATTGAATGAAAAATAATTCTTTTCAATTACTGAAGCTGGTTAAATTGGCTCTATGGAAATACTCCCATTTATATGCACAGAGCAACTGCAATTTAGTTGCTTTTTAAAATGTGAGCTCTGAAAATTGCCCGAATGCTGAGATTTGCTTCACATTTTTCTTACTACCAATTTTCATTTAAAGCATTTACTTTTTAAGTTGGTTCACTAAAGTCATAATAAACTGATTAGCTCATCTTGGGAAAAAAAGACAAAATCTTGGTGGATGTCTTTTCCTTCATAAATGAAGTCATCTCACCTTTCTGCTATTTTTTTTTTTATTACCTTGGAATACTATCAAGATAGACTCAAACCACTGGAACCTAAGAACTTATTTGGAAGATCAAAAGCAAGGGGTTTCACTAGACTTATTTGGAGCATTGAATTGCTTCAGTCCAATGAGTATTTTTGAAACCATGGGATGAGTCCTATGTAGTACAATAGGAAAATATTTAAATAGATGTATTTTCAAGGAGTTTTAATCTAGTTGGGAAAATAAGACTTAGAAACAAGAAAAGGACAAGATGATAATGAATGTAATTCAACTGTCGAAATTTAGCAGATGGCAAAAGCCTGAAGAAGATGTTCAATCAGAGGCTTCTGGGAAGAATGAAACTGAAGATGGTCTTCGAAAAGAGGAGAGAAGAGACTTCCAGGCTTGGCAAAGGCCACGAGCAAGACAGGAACACAAAGCTTGTGATCTGTGGAGAAGGATGCTGCAGGTAGAAGGTTCTACTGCCAGCTCTGGTGAGCTGCAGCAGCACGGGCTTCAGGCATGGAACATAGACAGATTTGAATGTTAAAACGTCATTCAACAGAAGGGAGTTATTACACATTGTTAAGTTGGAGAGTGGTGACTTTAGGAAGACCGGTCTACTCCCTACTTAATTTGACCAATGCATCTCCTTCTTTTTATTTCAAAGAATATATGAAACACACAACTACTAGTGAAATATGGAAAACTTGGAAATAGGAAAAACTCCTTACAACACTGATGAAAAGTTTCTCAATGGAGCCATCATTTTAATGATGTCAAAGCTATTTCCAATTTTATGTTAGATGAACTACCTTGGCAGTTCCCACAACCCAGTGCAGAATCTCTTCCCTTGCATCTTCAAAACAAGACAACTGGAGTTAACTAACTCCAATAACTGCAGCTAATATAGAATGAAAACTATAATCCATACTAGACATATAATGGGAACTTTAACAGGTAAAAATAATTAACAAAAATAGTCAGAAGCACTAGGAAACACTATAGGGTGGAGTGTGAAAGATAAACCTGTGTCATATTATCATAATCATGTGAAGACATTTAAACTACAAATTTTATAATCATGCCTCTCCAAAGCAAGAACTTTACCTACACTATTAAATTTGAAAGGAGTGTTTGTCAAGGCTCAAACTTGAGAAAGAGAACAAAATGCGAGAGAAGTAAACACTTTTCTTAATGAAGAACTATTAATTGTGGAATTCCCTGGGCCCTGTTGATATGGCCATTTTTATGTAATATTTAAATTATTTTTAAGGGCCATGATAAAATTTCTAAGTTTGCAACTGCCATTGCAGGCCCTTAGAGATCCTAATCAATAACTTTAGCAAACAAACAAACAAAACAAAACAAAACCTCAGAGTTATGTAAAAGCCGTTAGCTGTTAGAAAAGTCAGAAATGTGAGGCTCAATGTGGGCAAACTCAGGTGACGGGGAGAAAAATTCCAAATCATGAAATGGATGTAAAAATGGCTGAAGACTCCTGCCTTAAGGGCTATGGTGTTTGGCCGTCATTCTCAATACTCATTGCATATTAGAATCACTTGGCAGTTTCTAAAAAGATACCTCCTCCCTCTGCTCCTCCCGGGGTTCTGATTTAAGTGGTCTGGGGTCCAAGCATTGGCTGAGAATCATTAAGACATTTACTTGTCCAACGCACTCCTCGAAGAGCGGTACATTGACCATCAGTAGGAAAAAAACCAGACGTTATTCTGAACTTCTGTAGGAGGTGTTGGGAGGGGACTAAGAAAATGCCATGAGTTTCAAAAGACCAAGGCTTTGGAGGAAAATGTGCTTAAAATTAAAATCCCAAAAGGTGAATGTGGGCTTGCTCTAAAACCCAGAGCGATGTTACACTGGAGTTCCCAGGAAATTATTGAGGCCAGAGAGAAGATTCACAGGTCATCTCCAAGAGGATGCCGAAATGTTCTCAGGGAGCGGTGACCAAACAGAGTCCAGGCACGTGCCAGAGGACTGAGAATAAGAAAGTTGTCCCTGATCAGCCAAATCTACTTCCCCTTTCTCTAGGAAAGGAGGGTGCTCACTTTGGTCCCTGCCACAGGAGTAGGATCCACATTCCACATCATGCCCTAGAACTGGGGTGAGGTGATGATGTAATGCCCAGCCAGGATTCAGTGGGAAAAATGTAATTCGGGGGGAGCAGGCAGGGGGATGGCTATTTTACCCCTGGGCTCTCCTCCATTCTAACGTGGGGTGGACTCCAGCGTGAACCCCTCCCCAGCTCTGAAGGTTCAGATTGTGTGACATGAACTAATTCTTTTTTCAGTCTCTGCAATGACAAAAGTATACACATCACGTTTGCATAAAGCAGGGGATACCTGTGTTAATTTGTAGAACTTAAATAAGTAATTAACAAATCAGATTTTTGTCTCTTATGTTCAATGCTACAGAGATAAAAGAAACATAAGTCATTATCTAATTCACAACATTCCTTCCTATAGTGGTTGCATCTCAAATTTCCACATACACACAAATCCCTTGGGCATCCTATTACAATGCAGGTTCTGACTCAGCAGGTCTGGGGTGGGACCTGGGCTGCGTCTGGAACAAACTCCCCAGTGACATTGCTGGCCCAGGATAGCAGTCCCTAGAGAATTCTGGACTTTTCTATCAAGCTGGCCCTATCCTAACCAACTTAAAAAAATACTTAGGCAATATCACAGTAAACAATATTTCTGAAACATAATTCTGAAATTTCTGTGAGATTTCTGAAATATTGTCATAAACGTTTCTGACATTGATGAAAAAAGAATAGCGGGAAATACGTTTGAATTACCTGCACTTGCTGTGTTGTCATAGAACAGGATGACAGAATTTTAGAAATGGGGAAAGTCTTGAAAGATCCCCTACTTCAGCTTCCAACTGCACGGAAGCCCCGAGACATAACTTGATCAACCTCACCCAGATCACTGGTTTCACAGCAAGTACTAAAGTCCAGGCCTCCTGACTCTCAATGGGGTGCTATTTCTAGCACACTACTATTTGATTTTAAGAGATATTCCACATTTTGGGTTTTTTTTTTTTTATGGACACGCCACTAGCAGAGGGAATATTTTTCTTTGTTTTAACCTAAACACGTGCACATTAAGTGCAAGCACACTTTTGCCCCGTAACTGGACCACAGTCCTGTTGCTCTTCTTCTGTTCAGCACTTAGATAATGGCCACTAAAACCACAAGTTGCTGCATTAACCATATGGAAAATGCCCCCAATTATCTCTCCATGATAAGCACAGTGGAAGAGTTGAATCATCGCTACTGGGAACAGAATCATTAAAAACATTATTTGTGAATTGGGAATTAAATAACAGAGTTAAAGCAATATTTGTATTAGCATGTGATAAGGTCTAGCAAAGGGAACAATTCCTAGATAAGAATGTATGAAATAGGCCTCAGTGACTTGAAAGCTATAATTTACAATCCAAAGGCCACAATGGAACTTAGTAAAAATAACCACCAACAAAGCATTTAATCTGAGTTTTAACTCTCTCAGGGTTGGGAGACAGACAAATCCTGCAGCCCTCTCCGTTGGGCAGCACGGAATCCAGCAAAGTGGCAGGGATGACGAGCCAGGGGTGGACACCCGTGTCTTCTGGGGTAAGCATTCAATTCCCCTCTGTCCTCGGGCAGGGCAGAGAGAGGCGAGGTGAAGCCCCGCACACCGCTGTGCACAGCTAGAAGCACAACTCCTGGGACGTGCCAATTTTGATTCCTTTGTCCCTCACCCCAACCTCAGGGAGGGAAGGAATGTAGGAAGGGTTAAAGGAGCCCCTTCAATTCTCTGTGAAATCAAGAATGCATTGAAATCATACAGCTTTCAAATGCAGAACAAAACAATAACAAAAAAATTAAAAGTCCTGCAGACAAGTTGCTTGGTAACCACAAAAGTATTAAACGACTATGTAAGTACTTAGACTGTAAAAGCACTGGTTCTCCTCCTCCTCCAACGCCACCACCACTTTTACTACTGGGTTATTAAGTAGGGGCAAATCGTACATAAATCGGAGCCAGGCAGTTCCGGAGCTACCACACGCGGGGTGTGCTTAACCTTTTTGAGGCTCGATTTCCTCATCTCTGAGATGGTGATAATCCTACTCTGAAATGTGGTTGTTAGCATTACATGAGATGGTGCCCATAAAATTCCGGGCCAGCACAGGAAAACCAAGCTCCTATCTAAATAATCCATTTGCTCATCCTGCAAATATTTACTGAGCTCTGGCAAGGTCCCAGGTGCTGCTGTGGCAGTGGGAGTTCTGGCTGTTACAAACAGACAGTCTTGGCCCTGGAGAATGTTACATTCCAGGGGCCAGGGCAGGGGCGGGGGCGTGAGGGTGGGGGGGCGCGTGCAGGAAATACATAAACCGGTGCACACTACACCTGGTGGGGAACGTGCTGGGAGGGAAGATGAAGCAGAGCCACCCTGGAGGCCACACCACAGCATCAGCCATCCCCTAGACGTGAAACTGCTTTCCAAGGTTACCTGCACAGTGGAGTGTAAAAACGCTACAGTGTAAAGCATTGGCTTCCACATGGGCAAATTACTGATGTCCAGAAGGTCTTGATTAATTCCAGCAAATGTTCTTTTCAAGCCTGCGCGTACACCTTGGGGTGGCTCATTAGTGAATTTGAGGGAAGTCTGTTATAAAAAGCAAACAGATGTTTTGTTTCTACAAATTACTGTAAAGAATAAAATAGAACTTACAATACATTATAATAAGGTAGAATATCCCTTATCTGAAATGCTTGGGACTGGAAGTGTTTTGGATTTCAGATTTTGGAATATTAACATTATACTTACTGGCCGTGCATCCCAAATCCAAAAATCTGATTTTGATTTTCAGATTTAGGATGCTCAACCTGTACATCAGACAACAATATGCTTATAATACACAAAATGTGGGCTAAAATTTAGCACTGTGTAAACTAATTACATTGACCAGAGCTGAAACCCAGCAAGTTAGTACCAAGTCTTAGAATTCTTTCTTTTTTGAGACAGTGTTGCTCTGTTGCCCGGGCTATAGTGCTGTGGCATCAGCCTAGCTCACGGCAACCTCAAACTCCTGGGTTCAAGCGATCCTACTGCCTCAGCCCCCTGAATAGCTGGGACTACAGACATGTGCCACCATGCCCAGCTAATTTTTTCTATTTTTAGAAGAGACAGAGTCTCGCTCTTGCTCAGGCTGGTCTAAAACTCCCAGGCTCAAGTGATCCTCCCACCTCGGCCTCCCAGAGTGCTAGGATTACAGATGTGAGCCACTATGCCCGGGCCTTAGAGCTCTGTTGTGGAAATATTTATTAATACTATAGTCTAACCTTGATGTTTATAGTCAAGATTTTGATGATTACAGTACAAGATTTTGCAGTACAGACTCTACTAGACCAAAAAGCCCCAGTTGTGTTTCCATCTCTCAATAATGGCAATTATGCCATCTTTATCTGTATAACTCTCAATGAAAAGACACTTATCTCAGAGTAACAAACCTGAAGCAACGTAATTGGAAATCGATCGTGGGGTTCAGTAGTTATCCATACTCGGAAAGAATCATCACTGGCTTCAGTAGTACTTAGCGTCTCTAGTAATTCTTCCATGAATTCCAGGCCAAGGTGACAATTTTGCAGTAATACCCAACCACCCTGTATCCAAAAATGAGTTCATATTTATTTCCCGTAACTTTTTTGCTATGATTTCAATAAAACAAAGTGCACAAATTTTTAAAAACTGCTTTGTTTAGAACATGTGAATACTCTGTTTTGAGCACTTTTTAAAAAATTACATGTCAATACAATTATTTCTTCTGCTACTGGTACAAGCTGATTACTTGGAATCAAGTGGGCTCAAAATGATTGTATTCTGCCACCCCTGGTTCAGAAAGGAACAGAAATTAAAACTTGAAGGCAAACTTGTGTAAGTTTAGTACAGTGTGTGCACCATCTAATGGTGGGAATGGGTATTTTGGAACTGGTGACTTAAATTGTCCTGCTTAAGGTAAATCAGAACTGACTCACACCAAAACCAAGAAGACTGGTTCATGGTCATAGTTACAAAGAAAGACACACATTGTCTCATGAAAGCTGGAGACAATACATCTGGTGACATTTGCTACCATAATACTAAACATTACTCTTTAATATCACTCTTCCCACACATTCCTGAAGCCACATAACTTATTAAGTACTATCTAAATAAATGCTTGATAAACTACCGTTAACAATGTAAGTCACATAGCCAGCCCTGCCCCATGAGAACATAGTTTCTTAACCAGACAACACTTTAATGTTTCATTTCCTCATAGAGGAATCAGCTATATAAACTACAAAATATTGAGCTAAATAAAGATATAGTGAGGCATATATATCATGCCTTCAGCTGTAGGAGAAAACACAACTCGGATGGGCTTAAATAGCGAGGGGAATGTGTTGGTCTATAGAACTGGGGCGTTCCGAGGAAGATGGAATTCAGGATTCGTTTGTATCATCATAGATCCAGTGACTTTCTGGTTCCCCACTCTGCATTCCACAATGTCAGCTTGATCCTACATCTGGTGTCCCTCAAGGTGGCAATGTGGCTGCACCTTTTCACGTTTTTTTCCCCCTAATAATGCCATTATTATCAATATTTACCCCACCTTGAGAAACAGAACATGAAAGTTATAAAAACTAGTATTCCAAAGAAGGTTGACGGGAGTGCAATGTGTGAATTTAAAAACGTCTCACTCATTGAAATTAAAGAGATTATTTAAAGCCTAAAGTTAAACTGTCAAATCACTCAATAGAGTGAAACGTTCGATCTGAGTAAAAATAATTATATATAATTGCTTTGATATATATATAAATTAAATATATTATTGAATTTAATTAAGTGATAAAGATTAAGGCTTAGGGCATTTGAAAATTAATGACTAGCTTAAAAATTTGATGACCCAAGCAGAGTTTTAGCCCATTAACCCTCTCTGGTCATTAATTCCCAGGGAAAAGCTGCACCAAAGTTTGTACAGACATAAGATCAAAAGCTTAAAAATAAACCAAGATCTTAGTTTTATTTTTATAAATGGTGCAATTTCTTATTATAGCTGAAATGGCTATCAATAGAGCATTTCTAGAAAATTAATGTCCTGTGTATTTATTAGGTGTGATAGGAAATATTTCTCAACATTCTATTCAGCTTGCAATTTTCAACAAGAAACATTATCAATATTTAAACATATTTCTTATTTGCCTGAAACCATCCGTTAATGAAAAATGAAAGCCTGCCTTTAACCAAAAATTGAACTTTAACTGTCTCAATCTGTCACTTCTTAAGTACTATCTATTAATATTGATCATGAAATTCCAAGACTGCTAGAGCTGCATTCTTAGGAACCAGAAGATGTTTCTTCTAAATTGTAAAACAAAGAAACTAGTGAAAATAAAATAGAGCTTATACTATAGAAAATGGAACAGGCTTTTTGTGGGAATGTCAGGAGGAAATTAGATTGACGTTTAAAATTCACAGGTAATCAAAGATTTACTGTATCTACATAAACAAAAATGTAAAATAAGGATTGAGCGTCCCGGGAAGAATGCTTCACCCATCACTACATCCTAGCAACAATGTTGCAATAGGAGCCGCTGTCTTTGTCACCTACCTGCTGCATTGACATCTGAATCAGCTTTCGAGCATGTACTTCTTGTCCTTGCCCCATTGAGATAGTTCTACATTCTATAACACAGAAGGTCCACAATAATAAAACATAAATTTTATAGCAAGATTAAGATGAAAAATTAATTACCGAATGGCTACCACTTCCCTCTCACCCTCCATCACTTCTAAGAAGGGATCTTTGCTGTTCAGGCGGGCCTGGCCGTTGGTTGTGTTCATCAGAGAAACACATGGAGCAGAGACCTGGGGACATCACTTGGAAAGGTGGCGGGCAGAGAGAGAGGGAGAAGGCACAAGAGTGGGCTTTTAGAGAGTTCGGGGTGCTTTGGAGATAATGAGGAGCAAGACCGGCGGTGGAAGAGGCAGCTATTATACAGTACTGTCCTAGGTATCTAGAGGGAAAGAAGATTTGTGAGTTTTGCTGTATGTTTTGGTTAGAATCCTTGGTGTTTTAGCAGATGCCTCAGTAGATTTAATTTTCTGTTTCCTTTTCCATATCAGGCTCACAGTGTTTTTTCTGTCTGTTAGTCTGTTTTGGTTTTGTTTGCATGTTTGACCGTTTTTCTCAGATGGAACTCGAGGCAGCTCAGCTCTATGAGAGCAACTGTCTAAGACCCAGTTTTCAGCTGCTCCTCAGGTTAAATCACCACCTTGGAACTAAACGTGGAGACCACTCCAGGAAGAGAGTGTCATAATTCCCAGGAGAATACACCATTTAGGGCCACTTGTCCCAGGCAGAGAACCACACTTGTGCCCTACCATATGAATTCACTAAATTGAAGAAGTCTGAGAATCCTGTTTGTGAAACTGCAACTGGAAATTAATTTTAATTCACTTTGTGAATAACTGCAAGCCTTCACGGCCCCGGATTTTCTTGAGTTTTAGAGGCGTGATCTCTGCGTGGGGAAAGGAGGTCGGTGGAGACACTGTGAACCAGTGTGTGTTTTGGGGGCTGCTGGTAGAGACTACGAGGGCCTGGAGACTTCATGGGGTGGGAAGGGAAGTATGTCAGGAACCGGAGAAGTTGTCAGGACACACCACTTAAATGGCAGCATGTGGCTAATGGCCAGATATTCTGTGAGTGTCTGCAGGGTGCAACATCAGGGATTATTCATGGACTCAAGGTCACAGTAACTTTGTAATGGGCTCCTGACCCAGGATGGAAGAGCACTGCTTAGAGAGTCAGGAATTGCAAGAGGCCGAGGGTTATTGAGCAAAGCTGGATTTGCTCCCACCTAAGCTCCCGTGAATCTCTCCAGCTCCTAAGGGGAACCCGGCACCCAAGAAGAATCCTACCTGACCTGTAAAAGAAGAAAGGGGAGGTGGGACTTGACTGGGAGGAGCCTCTGAATCGTACAAAGAGATACCGAGCCCCTCTTACTTTGGAAGAACACACAAATGTTCAATAATGGGGAAAGGTCCGATAGGCTCAAAAAGTATTAACACACGAATGTGAGCCACGGCCTCTCTCCCTTCTTCCAATTCTTCTCAAATACACCTTCTAAAAGGAAGGACTGGTTTTTGTGCAGGTGGCTGTGATCCTGAGTTTGTTAGGTTGATCCAGGTAATGGGTCAAGAAAAGATTTAGAGGCGTCCCTCCAAACCATATCTGGAATCTGACCACTTCTCAATATCTCGAGATGGGACTTTTATTCCCCTGGCCTAAGTGACCCCACCTCTTGTTTGGATTCCTGCAATAACCTCTTAACAGGTGACACTCCCACTTCCGCACCTGTCTTCTATTAGCTATTCTCCCTACAGCAGCCAGGGGGATTCTGTCAACCCCAAATCAAATTACATATACCCTCTGCTCAGAACCATCTAATCACTTCCCATTTCACCCAAAGCAAAATCCAAAATCCAATCCAAAGTTCTCACCTGCAGCCTATAAGGCCCTACCCTACACACACACACACATACACACACACACACACACACACACACACACACACACACACACCCCTTTCCTTATATCACTCTCCTACCCCATACATTCGCTTTTCTCCAGGTGCACTGGCCTCCCCAGGCACACCCCAGTCTCTTTGCTGTTCCCTCCACCTAAAATGCTTTTCCTTCAGAGCTCCACGACTAGCTCCCTCCACAGCTCAGGTCTTTCTCACCTTATCAGCAGGAGCTTCCTGACCTTCCTGTCTAAAACAGCACACCATTCCCATCACTCTGCCCTTTACCCTGTTTCTATACTTCTCCTCTTAGCATATTATACGCTCTCTTGCTTACTCATTATCGCCTGCTTGACCCCCAGACTAGAACATCAGCTTCACAAGAGAAGGGACTTCGAATGTGGTGGCCTACGCAGCTCCTAGACAGTGCATGAAACTCAGTAGATGCTCAAAAAATACTTTGTTAAATGATATAATTCACATATCATAAAAATTTACCCTTTTAAGATGTACAATTCAATGTTTTAAAATATATTCATAAAGTTGTGTAACCATCACTATTATCTAATTCCAGAACACTTTTGTCAACCCAAAAAGAAACCCCATACCCACTAGCGGTCACTCCCCAGTGCCTCCTCCCACCCCACAAACCACTAATCTACTTTATGTCTCTATTCTAGACATTTCCTATAAATGGAATCATACAACAGGTGGTCTTTTGTGTTTGTCTTCTTTCCATTAGTATAACATTTTCAAGGTTCATCCATACTGTAGCATTATCACTCCTTCCTTTTTATGGCTTAGTAATAGTTCATTGTATGGATATACCACATTTTCCTTATCCATTCATCAGTCAACAGACTTGGATTGTTTCCACTTTTTGGCTAGTATGAATAAACGTTGCTATAAATATTCATGTACCAGTTTGAGGGTGGACATATATTTTTAATTTTCTTGGGTATATACTTAGAAGTGGACTTTCTGGGTAATATGGTAACTCTAACTTTTTGAGAAGCTGCCAGACTGTTTTCCAAAGCAGCTGCATCATTTTACATTCCCACCAGCAATGTATGAATGTTCTAATTTTTCCACATCCTTACCAACACTTGCTATTGTCCCTCTTTTTGATCATAGCCATCCAAGTAGGAGGAAAGTAGTATCTCATTGTGGTTTTGATTTGAATTTCCCTAATAACTAATGATGTTGAGTATCTTTTCATGTGTTTATTGGCCATTTGTGTATCTTCTTTGGACAAACGTCTATTCAAATTCTTTGTCCATTTTTAAATTGGGTAATCTGACTCTTTGTTGTCAAATTGTAAGGGTTCTTTATATATTCTGGATACCAGATCCTTATTAGATGTATGATCTGCAGATATTTTCTCCCATTTTGTAGGTTGTCCTTTGATGGTGCCCTTGGAAGCACAAATTTTGAATTATGATAAAGTCTAATTTTTTCTTTTGTTACCTATGTTTACCTTTTTTGGTTTATCTAGAAAACCATTCCCTAATTCAAAGTCACAAAGTTTCACTCTTATGTTTTCTTCTAAGAGTGTTATGGTTTTAGAGTTTACATTTATGTCTCTGATTCGTTTTGAATTAATTTTTGTATACGGTATGATGTAAAGACCAAACTTCATTCTTTTGCAAGTGAATATCAGTTTTTCCAGCACCATTTGTTGAAAAGACTGTCCTTTCCCATATTGAATGGTCTTGGAACCCTTGTTAAAAACCAACTGACCTTATATGTGAGGGTTTACTTCTGGATTCTCAATTTTATTGTACTGAGACACAACTCTTTATGCCAGTTCCATACTGTCTTGATTACTGTAGCTTTGTAGTAAGTTTTGAAATTGGGAAGTATGAATCCTACAGCTTTGGTCTTCCTTTTCAAGATTGTTTTGGCTAGTCCGAGTCTCATGAATTTCCATACAAATTTTAGGATAAGTTTGTCAATTTCCACCAAAAAAAAAGGCTGTCAGGATTTTGATAGGGATTAACTTAAATCTATTAATCAATTAGAAGAGTATTGCTATCACACCAAAGTAGTCTTATCCATGAATGTGGGATGTTTTCTCATTAATTTAGGTCTTTAATTTGTTTAGCTATGTTTTTAAATTTTCTACTGTTCAAATCTTGCACTTTTTAAAAAACTCATTCATAAGTATTTTTTATGATACTGTAAATGAATTGTAATTGAGTTTATAATTTCATTTTTGAATTGTTCTCACTAGTATATAGAAATACAATAGCTATTAAAATATTGATCTTGTATACTGCAATCTTGCTGAACTTATCTATTAGCTCTAATTGTTTTTTTGGTAGACTTCTCAGGATTTTCTACGTATACAATCACATCATCTGGGAATAGAGATAGTTTTATTTCTTCCTTTCCAATGTAGATGCCTTTGATTTCTTTGTCTGGTCTAATTGCCCTGCCTAGACGTCCAATACAATGCTAAATAGAAGTGGTGAGAGGAGACATCCTTATCTTGCTCCTGATCTTTGGAGAAAGCCTTCAGTCTTTTACCATTAAGCATGATATTAGCTGTGGGGTTTTTGTAGATAACCTTTATCAGGTTGAGGAAATTTCCTTTTATTCCTGGTTTGCTAAGTGTATTTTTCATGAAGGGTATTGGATTTTTTCCAATGCTTTTTTTGCATCTGCAATGGACTGAATGTTTATCTTCTCCTAAAATTCATATGTTGAAACCTGATCCCCAAAGTGATGGCATTAGGAGGTAATTAGGTCATGAGGACATAGCCCTCATGAATGGGATTGGTGCCCTTATAGAAGAGGCCCATGAGAGACCCTTGTCCCTTCTGCCATGTGAGAACACAACACTCAAGGTGATCTTGGAAGCAGAGACTGAACCTTCACCAGATACCAAACCTGCTGGTGCCTTGATCTTTGACTTCTCAGCCTTTAAAACTAATTCTTTAAATTTCTGTTGTTTATAAGATACCCAGTTTATGGTATTTTGTTATAGCAGCCCAAACAGACTGACAGCATCTATTGAGATGATCATGTGGTTTTTGTCTTTCATTCTATTAGTATGTTATATTACATTGATTTTCATGTTTAGCCAACCTTGCATTCCTGGGGTAAATCCACTTAGTCATAGTGAATAATCTTTTTTATATGGTGCTGCATTTTGTTTGATAATACTTTGTTGAGGATTTTTGCTTGTATGTTCATAAAGGATAAGGGTCTACAGTTTTTTGTGATGTCTTTGTCTGCATTTGATATCAGGGTAATACTGGTCTCATAGAATGAGTTGGAAAGCATTCCTTTCTCTTCTACTTTTTAGAAAAGTTTGTGGAAAAACTCATGATATTCTTTAAATATCTGATAGAATTCACTAATGAAGCCATCTGGGCCTGAGATTTCTTTTGTGGGAACTTTTTGATTAACAAATCAACCTCTTTACTTGTAGGTCTATTCATATCTTCTATTTCTTCTTGAGTCAGCTTCAACAGTTATCTCTTTAAAATAATCTGACCAGTTCATACAGGTTATCTAATTTGTTGGCATAACTGTTCACAGTATCCCTTGATTATTTTAAAAATTTTTGTCAGGTCAATAGTGACAGCTCTCTTTCATTGCTGATTTTAGTAATCTTAGCCTTCTCCCTTTTATTCTTGCTCAGTCTAGCTAAATGTTTGTCAATTTTGTCAATCTTTTCAAAAAAGATACTTTTGGTTTATTGGTTGTAATGTTTTCTATTCTCTATTTTATTTTTTTTCCCACTCAAATATTTATTTTTCCTTTCCTTTTGACTGCTTTAGGTTTAGTTTACTATTTTTTTCCAAGTTTATTAAAATGGAAGGCTGTTATTGATTTTTAAGTTTTCTTAATTTTTAATATAAGGTAATTAATATTTGATTAATTTTCTGAATGGCCTGAAAAACTAACTGAATGACATTGGAAAAGTGAGGAGGCTTCCCACTCAAGGAGAGAAAAGTTCCCAAGGACAGGAGCCAGTGAGACAAGAGGCAGCATAGGCTGAGTGTTTTTTTGTTTTTTTAGAGAGGGGGTAATTTCCAGAACACATAAGGAGGATCCTCAAGAGAAGCATGGATGCAGCGGACATTGCAGGAAGTATTGCTGCAGGTAATGTAGCATAATTACTCTTCAGCGATTTGGGTTTTATTTCAGTTGTCTGTATTTAAAAGACTTTAGCAAGATGTTGACTGCCTTTCTATTCCTGCCCCAAATTAAGCTTGTGTCTCTTCCACATTTCTTCCTTCTCACTTTTTATTTTTTGACTTTTATTTCTAATTAAGTAATATATGTTCACATCAAAAGGTTTGGAAAATATAATACAAGACGATAAGGAAGGAAATGAAAATCACCAGTATTCCTCCCTAGAGATCTTCATTCTAATGCCTTTAATATGCATACTCCACAATCCATTACCCTCATTTCAAAATTCAAAAAGCTCTGAAATGGAAACTTTTGCCGTAAAATCATTTTGGTGGGAAAAGCTAACGTGAATGAATGTAAGGCTATCTGTGGTCTTTATTTATCCCTATCTGAATATTTATAGTCTTATCTGCAGTGTATTACATAATATATGGAATATTACCTTTCTAAAAGCTGGAAATTCTGATTTCAGAAACATCTGTGGCCCCAAGAATTTTGAATGAGAATTTATAGATATATCTATATTAAAATTTACATACATATATATGTATTGTAAGTTATCTTATATCTCTACTTTTTAACAGCATATTGTGAATATTTTATTTTCATTAAATATTATTGGAAAGCAGTTTTTAATGGCAGCACAGTGTTCCATCATGCTTATGCATCCATGTGCATTCAACTATTATCCTTTTATATGTTTAAGAGATTTTTGATTTTTAAATATTATAAATAGCACTAGATTAAACATCATTGTATATAAATCTTGATGCATATCTCAATATGTTCTTAGCAGGGATTCATACTTGTAGAATCATTTGGACAAAGCATTCAAACGTTTTAAGGATTTGTGACATATAAAAATGGACTGCCAGCATCCCCCACTGACATGGAACGCTGTAATTCCGAGCCCACACTCCTATTCTCATGTGTTCTTATTTTATTTATGGTGCTTCTGACATACAGAAGTTTTAAAACTTCATCCAGTCATATTATGTACCTTGTCCCTGTGATTTTAGACTCTGGTATTATGGTTAAGAAAAACTTAGCCACTCAACAGTATATAACTAATTCAATATTATTCTTTTTCTTCTTTAATAGCTTAAAGCACTTAGTACCTTAATCAACCTAGAATTTACTCTGGAGTTTAATGTGAGGTAAAACTCTTACTTTCTTCACAAGTTAACCTGCTATTAATATCTCAACACTGTTTATTGACTCATCCATTTTTCTTCCACTGATTTGAAATGTGGATCTTATCATACACTAAGCTATTATGTATACGAGAGTCCAATTTGGGGCCTTTCATTTTTGCTCCATTGATCTGTTTATCTATTCTGAAGCAGCTACACCCTGATTAAATTATTGCCATTTGATAAGGTTTTGCAAATCTGGTGATGCTGGTTCCCCATTATTCTTTTTTCTTTTCAAGTTTTCCTGGCTATTCTCGTCCATTTATAGTTCCAGATGATATAATATCCCTCTACTATCCAATTAGAAAAAAATACTCTTTCGATTTCAATTAGACTTCCATTAATTTATAGATTAATTTAGAGAATATTGACACCTTTACAATATTGAATCTCTATACTGGGAATGTGATTTAACTCTCCATTTATTCTACTCTACTTTTATGTCTCTAAGAAAGTTTTATAACTTTCTTCAAATAGGTATTTTTAAAAAATATTTCTTGGTTTTATTTTTATTGCCATAATGAATGGGATTTTTACATTTTATTTTATAAGAAAGTACCATTGATTTTTTTACGCATTTATTTGTGACCAGTCACCTTACCGAGCTATCCTATTAAGTCTAACAGTTGTTCAGTGATTCATTTGTGTTTTTTGTTAGACAATTACATCGTCTGAGAGTAATGCTGATTTTTCCCCTCCTTTCCAGTAGTTATATCTTTTATTTATGATGCTTACATTAGCTATATCTTCTACAATAATGCTAAATAATACTGGCAACAGCAGACATCTTTGTCTTATTCCTGACTTTAATGAGTATGTCTCTGGTTGTTCACCAATAAGTATGATGCTAATGTTTGAGGTGCACCTTCAGTATATTAACAAAATAGTCTTCTGTTTCTACTTCTTGAAAGTCAAATATAAATGTTGAATTTTTATAAAAATTCTTTTTAGTATCTATCAAGATACTAAAATATATGATAGCTTATGAAAAAATCTTTCAGTTATTGTTTTGATGAGACTTCTTAATATTGCATGTTTCTTACAAAGCTGATCCTTGAACAATATGGGTTTGAACTGTGTGGGTCTGCTAATACATAGATTTTTTATTTTTCAATAAAAGTTACAGCAGGTGTGCTGACTCTCCTGCCTCCCCTTCCACCTCTGCCACCTTTGCCACCTCTGAGACAGCATGACCAACCCCTCCTCTTCCTCTTCCTCAGCCTACTCAACTTGAAGATGATGAGGATGAAGAACTTTATGATGATCCACTTTCACTTAACGAATAATACTAATAAATGTTTTCTCTTCCTTGTGATTTTCTTTAAAACATTTTCTTTCCTCTGGTTTACTTCATTGTAAGAATACATATAACATACAAAATATGTGTTAAATGACTGTTTATGTCATCAATAAGCTTCTGGTCAATGGTGGGCTATTAGCAGTTAAGTTTTTGGGGAGTCAAAAGTTATATATGAATTTTTGACTACATGGGGGGCCAGCACCCTTAACTCCGATGTTGTTCAAGGGTCACCTATATTTTCCCTTGTGTTCCTACTTGTGAAGGCATGTTATTATTTGCAAGTTATTGTTTATTCTTCCACTGGATTCTTCCTTTATTAAAGTGTTATTCTGTTTTTAATTGACACACAATAATTATACATATTTATGGGGTACAGTGTGATGTTTTGATACACATACACATTGTGCAATGATCAAATGTCTAAGTAGCATATCCATCAGTTCAAACACTTGGCATTTCTTTGTGGTGAGAGCACTAAATATCCTCTCTTCTAGCTATATTGAAATATATAATACATTATTGTTAACTATAATCATCCTACTGTGCAATACAACACCAGAACTCATTCTTCCTATATACCTGTAACTTCGTACCTATTGACCAACCTCTCCCCAAGACTTCCTTTCCTCTATCTTCCCCAGTCTCTGGTAAACACTATTCTATTCTCTACTTCTATGAGATCAACTTTTCAAACTATTTTTTATTTATTTATATGGTATAGCTTTCCCTTCAATTACTATCAGAAATGCTTTATAGTTGTAAGTGGACAGGTATATATTTATTTTGTCTGATTAATCTCTATGTATTTCATTATAAATGGCATTTTTTTTTTTGAGACACAGTCTCGCTTTGTTGCCCGGGCTAGAGTGAGTGCCATGGCATCAGTCTAGCTCACAGCAACCTCAAACTCCTGGGCTTAAGCGATCCTCCTGCCTCAGCCTCCCGAGTAGCTGGGACTACAGGCATGCGCCACCATGCCCGGCTAATTTTTTCTATATATATTTTAGTTGGCCAGCTAATTTCTTTCTATTTTTAGTAGAGACGGGGTCTCACTCTTGCTCAGGCTGGTCTCAAACTCCTGACCTCGAGCGATCCGCTCGCCTCAGCCTCCCAGAGTGCTAGGATTACAGGCATGAGCCACCGTGCCCAGCCTATAAATGGCATTTTTAAAAATGTCAAATTCTGATTTATTGCGTGTGAGTATATAATCGATTCTGTATATTGATGTATCCTGAAACCTTGCTGAACTCGCTATTTCTAGTAGTTTTTTTTTTTGTAGGTTCCATTGAATTTTCTACATAGATGATCATGTCTGCAAATAAAGGGGCAGTTTTACATCTACCTTTCTAGCCTGAATACTCTTTTTCTTGCCCGTTTGCACTGGCTAAAACTTTCAGTATTTTATTGAATAGAATTGATGAGAGTAGACATTCCTGTCTCGTTCTGCACAACTTTTTTAGATTCTATAGCAGGGAGATCGTGTGGTGTTTGTCATTCTGTGCTTTGCTTATTTCACTTAACATAATGTCCTCTGGATTCATCCATGTTGTCACAATGACGGGATGTCATTCTTTCTTATGGCTGCGTACTTCATTTTGTATATATACATTTTTTAATACATTCATGATCAATGGAAACTTAGGTTGATTTAGTATCTTGGTGAATTGTGAATTGTGCTGCATTAAACATGGGAGTGCAGATATTTCTTCAACATACTGATTACACTTCCTTGAGATATATACCCAGTAGTAGGACTATTGATCATACGGTAGCTCTATTTTCAATTTTTTGAGGAACCTTCATACTATTGTCCTTAATGGCTATACATTTCAACTAAACAGTGTATAAGAGTTCCTCCTTTCTCCACATCCTCACCAGCATTTTTTTTGTCTTTTTGATCATAGCCATTCTAACTGGAATGAGATGATATCTCATTGTGGTTTTGATTTTCATTTCCCCGATAATTAGTGATGATGAGCAATTTTTCACATACCTGTTGGCCATTTGTATTAATATGTCTTTTGAGAAATGTCTATTCAGATCTTTTGCCCATTTTTAGTCAGATTATTTGGTGCTTTTTTTTTTTTTTTTTTTTTGCTATTGAGTTGACTTCCTTATACAGCCTAGATATTAACATCTTTCAGAGGCATAGTTTGTGGATATTTTCTTCCATTCTGTAGGTTGCCTCTTCACCTTGTTGTTTCCTTTGCTGTGCAGAAGCTTTTTAGTTTAATGTAATCCCATTTGTCTCTATTTGCTTTTGTCTATTTTTGACTGTGTTTTTGTGGTCTTATCCAAAAAAAAATCCTTGCCTAGACTGTGAAGCATTACCCCTATGTTTTTTTCTAGTAGAAGTTTGAGGTCTTACATCTAAGTCTTTAACCCATTTTGACTTTATTTTTGCATGTGGATATTCAGTTTTCCCAGCACCATTTATTGAAGAGATTGTCCTTTCCCAAGTGTATGTTCTTGCTGCCTTTGTCAAAAATCAATTGGCTGTAAATCCATGGATTCATTTCTGGGTTCTCTATCCTGTTCCATTGGCTTACATGTCTGTTTTTATGCCAGTACCATACTGTCTGTGTTACTAACGCTTTGTAGCATATTTTGAAATCAGGTATTGTGATGCCTCCAACTTTGTTCCTTTTGCTCAAGATTGCTTTAGCTATTTGGGGTCTTTTGTGCTTCCATATTAATTTTAGGATTGATTTTTCTATTTCTGTGAAAAATGGCATTGGTATTTTGATAGGGATTGCATTGAATCTGTAGATCACTTTGGGTAGTATGAATATTTTAACTATGTTAATTCTCCCAATTCCTATACCATGAACATGGGATATCTTTCCATTTATTTGTGTCCTCTTCAATTTCTTTCATCAGTGTTTTATAGTTTTCATTGCAGAGATTTATCATCTCTTTGTTTTTTTCCTAGGGTTTGTTTTTTTTTTTTTTTGTTGTTGTTGTTGGGTTTTTTGGTAGCTATTGTAAATGGGATTTCTTTCTTGATTTCTTTTTCAGATAGTTTGCTGTTGGTGTACAGAAACCCTACTGATTTTCATATGTTGATTTTGTATTCTGCAACTTTACTGAATTTGTTTATTAGTCCTAACCATTTTTTGGGTGGAGTCTCTAGGGTTTTCTATATATAAGATCATGTTGTCTGCAAATAGAGACAATTTGACTTCCTCTTCTCCAATTTGGATGCCCTTTCTTTTTTTCTCTTGCCTAATTGCTCTGACTAGGACTTACAGTACTATATTAAACAGAAGTGGTGAAAGTGGGCATCCTTGTCTTGTTCCAGAGTTTAGAGGAAAAGCTTTCAACTTTTCCCCATTCAGTATGATGTTAGCTGTGGGCTTGTCATATACAAGTTTTATTGTGTTGAGATACATTCCTTCTATATCTAATTTGTTTAGGGGTTTTATCATGAAAAGATGTGGAATTTTATCTAATGCTTTTTCTGCATCAATTGAGCTGATCATTTGGGTTTTGTCCTTTATTTTGTTAATCACGTTTATTGGTTTACATATGTTGAAACATCCTAGCATCCCACTGGATCATGGTGAACAATCTTTTCAATGTTCTGTTGGATTTAGTTTGCTAGTTATTTTGTTAAGGATTTTTGCATCTGTGTTCATCGAAGATATTGGCCTGTCGTTTTCTTTTTTGTTGTTGTTGTCATGTCCTTATCTGATTTTGGTATCTGGCCAAGGTGACGCTGGCCTTGTAAAATGAGTTCAGAAAAATTCCCAGCCACTTCAATTTTGGGGAATGGTTTTGAGTACAATTGATATTATTTCTTCTTTAGATGTTTAGTAAAATTCTGCAGGGAAGCCATTGGGTCCTGAGCTTTTCTTAGATGGGAGACTTTTAATTATTGATACACTCTGGTTATTCCTTATTGATTTGTTCAGGTTTTCTATTTTTTTCATGATTCACTCTTGGTAGGTTGTATGTATCCAGGAATGTATCCACTTCTTCTAAGTCTTCCAATTTGTTGGCAGATAGCTGTTCATAATAGTCTTTAATGATCTTTTATATTTCTGTGTATCAGTTGTGATGTCTTCTTTTTCATCTCTGATTTTATTTGAGTCACCTCTCTTTTGTCCTGAGTATAGTCAAAGGTTTGTTGATTTTGTTCACCTTTGCAAAAAAAACCAACTCTTCATTTTGTTGACCTTCTTACTTATTTTACTTATTTCTGCTCTGATTTTTATTATTTCTTTCCTGCTACTAATTTTGGGTTTAGTTTGTTCTTGTTTTTCTAGATCCTCGAGGTGCAACATTAGGTTGCTTATTTGAGATCTTTCTACTTTTTTGGTGTACATGTTTATTGCTATAAAATTCTCCCTTAGAACTGCTTTTGCTATAACCCCATAGGTTTTAGTATGTTGTTTTTCTATTTTAATTTGTCTCAAGAAATTTTTTAATTTCCTTTCTAATATCTTAATTGACTCATTAGTTATTTAGGAGCAGATTGTTTAATTTCTATGTTTCCCCTGTTATTGATTTCTAGTTTTATTCCATTGTGGTCAGAAAAGATACTTGGCATGATTTTGATTTTTAAAAAATTTGTTAAGACTTGTTTTGTGGCCTAACATATGATCTATCCTGGAGAATGTTCCATGTGCTTTTCTTGAGAAGAATCTGTATTCTGTAACCGTTGGATGGAATGTTCTATAAATGTTTGATAGGTCCATTTTATCTAGGGTATGATGTAACTATGACGTTTGTTTATTGATTTCCTGTCTGCGTGATCTGCCCATTGCTAAAAATGGGTGTTGAAATTCCCTACTGTTATTTTATCACAGCCTATCTTTCTCTTTAGGTCTATTAACATTTATTTGCTTTACATATTAAGGGGCTTCAATGTTGGATGCATGTATATTTATAATTGTTATATCTTCTTGCTGTATTGATCCCTTTAACACAGTACTATGGCCTTCTTTTTCTCTTTTTATAGTTCTTTGCTTAAAGTCTATTTTATCTGATATAAATATAGTGACTCCTGCTCTTTTTGGTTTCCATATCCATAGAATATCTTTTTCCATCCGTTCACTTTCAGTCCTTTCACAAACAGCCCAAACCTTGTAGTCCAAGATGATACCATTTACCTTCCTGTATCTGGATATTTATATCTTTCTCCAGTTTGGGAAAAGTTTCTGTTATTATTTCTTTGAATAAGCTTTCTAACCTGTCTTTCTTAACTACTCCCTTTAGCCCAAATATCAAACTCAAATATTTGATCTTTTGATGTTGTCCCATAGATCCCATAATCTTTCTTGTTCCTTTTCATCTTTTTTCTTTCTTCTCCTCTGACTGTGTATTTTCAAACAGCCTGTCTTCAAGCTTCCTGAATCTTCTGTTTGATCAATTTTGCAGTTGATGTTCTCTTTTGCATTTTTCATTTCATTCATTGTACTTTTTCAGCTCCAAGATTTCTGTTTGATTTTTTAAATTATTTCAATCTCTTTGTTAAATTTCTCTGATAAGTTTCAAAGGTATTTTTCTGTGGGTTTTTTTTTTTTTTTGAAGTTTATTGAGCTTCCTTAAAACAGCTATTTTGAATTCTTTGTCTGAGAGATCACACATCTCCATCACTTTAGAGTCAGTCTCTGGTGCCTTCCTTTGTCCATTTGGTGGGGTCATATTTCCCTGAATGTTCTTGATGCATCTGGATATGCAATAATTTCTGTGATTTGAGAGATTAGGTATTATTCCAGTCTTCACAGTCTGGTTTTGTGCCTGTTTATCTGACAGCCTTTCAGAGAGTCTAAGCAGAATGAGTTTTATGTTCCCTGAGCACATGACCACTGCAGCCATCTCTAAGCCCATGTTTGCCACAAGTGTCAGGGCTCTGAGATGGACACAGCTCTCCAGCCCAGATGGATTTGGGGAATACCTGAGAAAGGTACCCAGGCTGTGTGGAAAAGCTGGCCAGGGCCCTGAGCCCAGAAGCCTATCCCAGTGGCCTAGACAGAAACCTGTCTCCCGACAGGTCCCTGCACATGGGGGATAGTTCTCTGACTACAATGAGAGAGGCCAGAGCTGAGACTTGGCCCCCTAAGGATCTGCTGTAGGACAGAGGCTGGTGAGCCCATCTCATTGGTTTAGATGGGAGTGCATCTCCCAGCAGGTCTCTGAAGAGAAAGAATAGTTCCCTGAGTGCAGCAGGAGAGGCTGTAGCTAACACTGGGCCCCCTTGGGATCCGCTGTGGTATGGAGGTTAGCAAGCCCTTCATGGAGGCTCCAATTCCTGGGATGCAAGATATAAGTGAGCCCAACCCTGAGCTCTTGAGCAAGCCATTCTGAGTTGGGATCTCAGCAGAGGGAAGCTGGAGCTAAGCCACAGGACAACTTTCAGCTTCACTGCCAAGAATGGTGTCAGTACACAAACAAACCTCTCTGCTGAGGCACTAGGTGTGCCTGATTCCTCCTGTACCCCTTGGCAGATGATTTTGGTTGCAGACTCAGGGCCAAACAGAGCTGCAGCCAAGCCCCTTGTGGGGACAGAACCAATTCCAGCTTGGACCCAGGAGCACAGTCAGCAGATCTGCCGCCTGGGTGCCAATCTGCATTCTCAGAACAACGCTTCTAGGTCTTTGGCTCTACTGGGGTTTCACAACCTCCAACCTACATCCCAAGGCTCCAGCAAAGAGACTTTTGTCTGTAGATAGGTGCAGAATTCTTGTTGTTGTGGGGTGATATGAGTAGGTTACCCTTCCTATTCTGACATCTTGCTGACATTACTCTGAGTTCTTCTTGCTTATATTTTAGCTAAGATCCTTACATTTATATTAAGTAGAATCAATCTGTGGTTGTCTTCCTTTTATGTAGTTACTATCTTGGTCAGTTTTTGATATCAGAATAATGCTAATAAAGAAGAAAATGTACCCTCCTTTTCCATGTTCTAGAACAGAACATAGCAGGTGAAAGTCCTTGAAAGTTTTAAAAGATTTATCAAAAAATCACCCAAGCCCAGAGCCTTCGCTGCAGTAATAATCTTAAAGCTTCTAATTTTTCTCACCTTTATTATTGGTTTAGTCAGTGTTTTCTAGCTTTTCTAAGAAAATTTTATGAATTTGTGTGTTACTATATACTTGTCAATTTTAATGAGATTTTCTAATTTATTATCATTATATAATTATATACCATTCTCTCATTATTTAAAATATTTCATCTGTACATATTGTTATGCCCATTTTCCCACTTCCACTTTTGTGTATCTGTGGGTTTGTATTTATTTGTTCTCTTTCATTTGTTTTTGGACTTTGTTTTCAAACCCATCCTTCCTCTAAGACTGCCCTTCTCCTCAGGCTTCTAGTAGGGCTTTCATGCTAAAATCCATCTGCTTTCTCTCCCTGGCCCAGGAACCCAGCACTTTTGTGCAGAATTTATCCGCTCCAAGGTTGTCACCTGCAGATCCTGACCAGTACCTGATAACAATTATAATCAGAAGTTTTCCTTCTCCTCTTTCTCTATGAAAACTTATTGGATTCTGTTGCATCTTCATGTTACTGTCAAGTAACTGTTTAACTCCTCCAGTAAAAGCAGTGAGAGGGAATGAAAAAGAAAGACCACTGAGATCACTGCAGTGTGATCCTGAATCAGATCTCTCACTAGCTCTGGGGCTTTATCTCTAGACCACAGTTAGATTCCAAGATCTCCAGAGTCTCATTCACCTTGAGCATTCTATGATTATCTATTATCTAGTTTTCTAAATAAAATATTAATGGTTGAGACTAGATTAATATGTTAGTCTATCTACACACCAGTTTCATTTTAACGGCTATCTTTGGGACTGTTAGCCCAAAGGGGCAAGCAGCATGAGACTTCCTAACATTGCTGGAAATAATTTGGCAGTATTCTTTACAAAATTCATTTGGTCCTTCAGTGTCAAAATCAGAGCTACTCTGTTTAAGTATTCTAATAAAGTAACCAATAGAAGCTTGGACTGTTGTTGGAATAAGTAAAGTAGTAGCAAGAAATGGAAATCACTAAATTGTCAAGCAAAACAGTATGATAACACTAATGGTGGTGGCACAAATCTGGCCTCTGTATTTATTTAATGTCATAGTTATAATTTCTCCCAAAGGACACCTGGAATTTATTAATTCTGTTCTTAAACAGCAGCATTACTTTCAGGTAATATTTGAAGTGGTCACTCTAGTGGAATATCCCTTCTTCTAGGAACTGTATTCTTTTCTAGGAAATGCCCCCAACCCCAGCTCCATATATATGATTCCTGCTATGAACCTATCTCCATGGCAACAATTCATTGATTGGCCCAGAAAAGAACACGTGACCAAAGCTAAGCCAGTGAGTTTTTTCCCTGAATATTTAAACTTGGGACCAAGAGAGGAAGGGAGTTTCCCTAAGAGCATTGAACATGCTGAGCATGTAAGTAGTGACACCCATGAACCACCAGCAGAGAGAAAAAAGACACCTATGTGCAGAGAGAAGTGGGGCAAAAGAGTCAGCTGGGTAAAGTCCCACAAAGCAATAGATCCGAGAGAGACTTGCAAACTCTAAGGCTACTAGAGAGGCACCACTCTTAGATCAACTGAGACCGCTGGTGTCCTGCAGTAATTACCAGAGCAAAGCAGCCTACTTTGAAGATGGCTAATGAGACTTAACCATGAGCAACTGCCAAAAGAACCAGGCATACCCAGTATTGGGTATGAGTGTTCAGATAGAAGAAAATGACCATTTCAACACGGATCCACTGAGAACATAGAACGGTGTGGTAATGATGAACACAGCAAAGTCAAGATGAAAAAAGAGGGAGCAACCATAGGCCACGGTACCACAAGCTTAGGGTTTTGTGCAGAGGACGTGTGGCAAGTACATGGACACGACTGAATTGATTTTATTATATCATGTTTATGTTAACTATATGATAAATTTGATGTAGTTTTTTTTTTTTTTTTTTTTTTTTTTTGAGACAGAGTCTCACTCTGTTGCCCGGGCTAGAGTGAGTGCTGTGGCGTCAGCCTAGCTCACAGCAACCTCAAACTCCTGGGCTCAGGCGATCCTTCTGCCTCAGCCTCCCGAGTAGCTGGGACTACAGGCATGCACCACCATGCCCGGCTAATTTTTTCTATATATATTTTTAGCTGTCCATATAATTTCTTTCTATTTTTTAGTAGAGATGGGGTCTCGCTCTTGCTCAGGCTGGTCTC
>CM052441.1:90171151-90248845 GCA_028533085.1 Varecia variegata
TGGCCTGATGTAGTTTTTTATTGGTTTAGTGATATATAATCAATCACTTATAATCTTTATAAAGACCTGAATGAATTAACTCTACAAGGTAAAGTTATAGAGACCTAAACTTGGAAGACCTTAAATGGCAATGCCAACAACATTCAGATTTTCAGAGTAGGAAGAAGGGATAAACAGTCCTCCTTATATTTTAATAGAATGGCTCAGTCTTGTAAGGATGTGCTCTGCGTTCCTAGCCTTTAGTTCCACTGACACAGTCCCTGCTGCCACTCTTAGGTGTTTGTAACTCCTTGTTCTGCCTCCTCCCCCTGGAATAACTTTCTTCCTCTCTCCCACCATCCCACCTGGTGAATTTTTATCTATTTTTTAAAGATCCTTCTGAAAATATCATCAACATGATGCTTTCCCCTCTACCCTAGGCAGTCTGAGTAGCTCTGAATCCTGTGATCAGCCACTTCTATGAAAGTGTTACACTCCAGTTGTCACACTGTCTTCAGTTACATGCTTACACGTCTGTCTTTCCCAGCTGTGTTGGATTCACCTACATACTCCCCAGATCCAGCACACTGCCTGTACTGTATGGTTATTGAATGAAACCAATAACCCCTAATGAATGAATCCCTAATGACTATGCATTACGATAATGGCTATAGTTTTTCAATTTGTGACAAAACAAATTTTGCTCTCATCTTATATAGGCATGACAACAACATAGACTTTTGCTCGTGTGTGTTCATTCTTGCTATTCTGCTATCCATGCAATACAGCCATCCGCTTACAACTAAAAAAAAACCCAAAAAATCACTATGTGGCAGATGAGTGTGTTCTTCTCTACACAAAGATACCTATATTACACCCTCAACCTGGGAGGCATAATAGAAGGATAAAGGAAGAATAAGCTTAATATTTTTTTGTAACTCAGTTTTACAGATACGTTTCTAAGAACCAGTTATGAAATTATGAAAGGCAAAATTTGAAGCAAAAATATGGAAGTGTTGCTGAATTCCATAGACTAATCATACCCAGTTTCAGTTTCTTGGCCAATGCATCAATTTGGATGGTGGGATCAGATCCCATGGACAGGAAACATATCAGAGGTGTTCGCGTATCACTTTCTTCCCAGGTTTTCTCCAGATTTAAGATAACTGGTTCAGTGTACTTCTCCTCCAAAGAATCTGCAATGTACTTTCTTGCTTGAAAAACAGTGCGGTCTGGGCACCAAGACCTAAAAAAGTGAATACAAGTTAAAAGAAATAAATTCAATGTGTTCATTTTTTATTATATAAAATTCTGAATAGTTAAAGAACACATCTTTAATTAGCAAAGGGCAACAAGCTAATTCTCCCTTATCCCAGATCTGTGTAAGAGAGATGGCAAGGTTTCCTATCTCTCATAAGCACAAATGCAGTCACGTGGTTTTGGCACCCCGCGCTGGCAAGGAGTAGAGCAGAGCCGGTAACAATACTGTGTCCTTTGCCAGCGCCAGGACTTGATGGGGGCCGACCTGCCACACACTGAAGCTCTGCAGTCTTCCAGGGGAGAATCAGCATGTCAAAGTCATCAAAAGTAAGTTGATCCAGCAAACATTTGCGTCATACCATTTGTGTACCACACATCATAGTAAGTTCTACACACATGGACATGTTAAATGTCATTTGATATTTGACATGTTATAATAGATCAAAGACAAGCTCTATAGATTCTTATTTACTAGTGTATTACATGTGACATAGATCCAATTTTAAAATGATGGATAAAAAAAGACACATTTGTTGCAATAAAAACAAGTAGCTCTTTCATACTCTGTAGACTATGAGATCACCATTACTGCCAATCTAATCACTCTTAAAGGGTGACAATATCCAGGAAACTACTTTTTCTAAAGGAGTGAAAGCCTTTACTCCTTTGGCGTAAAGGTGGATAAGATTAGCAAAGACAAGAACTGTCTAAAAATAATCCTGCATCTTTTTGTTATTCTTTTGGTGGTCTCATCTCCCCTTATCTTTCCCCCTCCACTTTACCCACCAATCTCTCTCTCTTTCTTTCTCTCTTTCCCTCTCTCTCTCTCTCTCTCTCACATAAACACACACACACACACACACACACACAGATTTTTCCAATATAGAAAAGCCTCTTTGAGATACTACATATTGAGAAAATGTGAAAAGTGAGAAGGGAGGGGAATGCTCTTCTTTAAAATCAATTTCAAACTTTTGTTTCCATTTAAATAGCCCAAATTGCATTTATACATTTCAATAATGCAATATTCTTGGTTTTTTTCTCAAATGAAATTGAATTGTAACTTATAAACTAATTGCCTTGTAACTTCGTGAGGTCTATTTTTTTAAAGAAATAAATTCAACAATAAATGATTCACTCAATGTTAAATAATAAATAAAGTGAGTAATAAAAGCATACTTTTCACAGTTTTTTTCTAAAAGCACTATCATTAATACATTGTCAAAATACATTACTCCCTGCCACCGTCACCATTTTATTTTGCTTGTCAAGGAACGGAAGAATTGCCATCCAAAACCACAGTTGGGAAGCACACACATTTCTTACAATAACCATAGGGACATAGTTAAGTAAACTCCCCGAGGTGAGACCTGCAATTTGACAAAGTGATGAGTGATGCCTCTAGGTCTGATAATGCCCAGGCTCACCTGATAAGTAGAAGTTTGCGGCAGGTGTCTAGTGAATCATTATATCCATCAGGGATAATTTCCTCCTCTGGAGCATCCTTATCAAACCAGTTCTTCCACCCCTTCTCATTACGAGATATCTGAAAAAACAGGCCAATTAGCAAGCCATAGAACCCTGTGTGCTCAGAATACATTACAGAGCATTCTGAGTCACCTTAGGGGGTCACTCTTCACAAGCAGATAATTTCTCAAGCATAACAACAGTTTAAATATTTCTTCAGAATCAATGACTCAAATAACATGGATATTATTATTCCCTTTCACTGTTTCCATTTTTTTAAAAACATTATTTGCTAAAATCAGGATCACGTATCAGTTATACCAAATGGTTGTGCAGGAAGAAACACAGATCAATGTTTCTCAACCTTGGTATTATCGACATTTGGTGCTGGATGATTCGTTGTGGTAGGGGCTGTCCTAGGTATAAGGATGTTTAGCAGCATCCCTGGCCTCCCTCTACCCACTAGGTGCCAGTAGCACCCTCCACCCAGGTCAAAACAACCAAAAATGTCTCCAGACATTGCCAATCGCCCCCTGGGGGTGGTACAAATTACCCTCAGTTGAGAACCACTGACATGGACCATTCTGATAACCAAACCTCTATATATTGATCTCTACTTAAAAATACTGATAGATGACAGAATCAAAACTTATTTTCCTAGTGGTTCCCCACCTTGAGACTTTAAACCTAAGAATGGAAGAGGTCTCTCCAAGAGCTGTCCTCAAATGCCTTTCAGAAGCATGGGGAGGGCCTCAAGTTTTCAGAGGCATTGCAAGGTGCTCTCTGTAGCTTAAGTAATTAGTCAAGACTAATTACAAGAACTATAGATTGGTGAGCCTGTCGCTGCTGCTCCTCAGCCAGTCAGGCTGGATTACTTATGCAGTGTTTGTAAGGACTTTTTAAACAGCCATGGTGAGCACTAATAGCAAACAGCAAATGCTGCTATGCAGCAGATGCTATGTGCCTGACCTGAAGATTGTACTTTTTCCTCTAACATCCCACGTTTTATCGAGGCATAGAGAGGTTAAATAACTCCCAAAGTCACACATCGTGAGAACGATTCATCATGTTGGATGCAGACAGGGTGCAGATTAACAATAAAACAGTTACTCTGTAACTCCCTTTGTCCCTGGGGCACTAAAAGATGGAGGGGCATTTCCAAAATGTTTCACAGCTGCCATCCCTCTCCTGAAGGCTGCAGTGGCTCTCCCTCAGAGAACCTGCCTGCAGGCCGCCTGGAGGCCCTGGGCGCTGCCAGCCCTACCCTACTGCACTTGCACCTGTGCACTGCCGCCCACAGCGCCCCCTGCAGGCCTCCTCCACACCAGCGGCCAGAGAGGAGGAGGCACAAGAAGAGAGCAGATGATTATTCTGAGCTACTGGCCTTCCACCTGCTAATTATTAATATGACTGACCGCAGTAGAGCTTCTGGGGGGAGCTCCCAGCCCCTTCCTTTTCCTGGCCCTCACCTCTTGGCACAAACCACTTCCAGGTGCTAAACAGTTCGGCCTGGGATGCCAAGGCCGGGGCAGGTGCTGTTTGAGGTTATTTTTGTTTCAGTTCCTGACAGCCACTCAGCCAGGAGCCTCATCTACCTCCTCCCTTCCTTTCCACAGACAGGCCAGACCAATGGCCTCCTGCTGCAGGTCCCCAGATAACTGGTGGTGGCATGGGCAGAGCCTGAGGTCAAATTACAGCTTTGTCACTTACCAGCTATGCAGCCTTGGGCAAGTACTTAATCTCTTCGACTTTGAGTTTTCTCAGCTATAAAGTAGGGTCAATAACACTTCCCTTGTAGGGCAATTATTGTTACAAAGTACCTATCCCATAGTTGGCAGTAATAGCTATCAGATTCTACATCATGGGCCCTTAAATCTAATTGGCAGAAGCAAACAATAATGAATATCCTTGTGTCAGCATAACCCACAGTGGAGGGCCTGGGTTTTGAGTGATTTTTCCAGTGGTGCTTTAAGACCTCCCTTAACCAGTCTCTGACCAGACCCGGACTACTTTTTTTCCCCAAGTATTTGTTTGAGCTGGGGAGACTCATCTATGGCTGAGCTACAAAACAAAGCTCACTGCCCAGCCACAGATGAAACGCAGGGGCTTTATCCAATTAACTCTGACCCAACCATGGCCAAATAGGTAGAATCCACATGATGTTTCAGAAATGCCAGCCACTAAGCAGGCACAGCTAATGTAGTACATTGGGCAGGGGACTGGTGATCACAGCATGAGGCCTCCGCCAACCCATAGGCTACCTATGGCCCCATTTGTTGGTCACCGGAAACCACAGAAAACAGATAATTACCAGCATTTGACACTGGGAAACTACAGTCTCTCATCGATGACAGGCAGTTGTAACCAGCAGACCCTAATAATAAACAACTATCTTTATTCTGAGTTGCATCATTGTTTTCCAGGGATAGTTGAATCAACAATGAATCCACAATAACCAATTTACATTTTCAAATAAGAAAAAACAATAACAGGTAAATTGGTACCTGTTTCACCATTTTTACTATTTTATTTCACCATTTTATACTGTCACCATTAAAATCATTGATTTTTTAAAAACGACCCCAACCTCTTAATTTGCCTTATAAAGTGCAAATTGCCTTAATTCACACAAATTACTTAAGCATAGGCAGAAGGAAAAATGTGAAAACAGTAATAGTCTGCAACAAAAAAGCCCAGCTACTGGTTCTGATTCCGGCAGCAACTCAATCAGGCGTATAAAAATGACCCACGCCCACCACAGAGAAGGACAGGATAGTTGCCTGCACCTATGGAGGGGTTAACTCTGGCGTTCGTCCGTCCAAAACCTCCCCCAGACAGCCACAGGCCTTACATCTACACTATTAGGCTGACTCTTTAGGTGAAGGAATTGCCCCCAGGACGCCCCAGTTAAGATGGCCTGGCTGTGTGTGGGTTCACAGATCCGTGCTTTTGACCAGCCCTTCATTGCATCACCTGGTTCATAATTTCTGCAAACTGTGGAAGTTTACTCAGCTCCACAAGATTCAGCCAAGTCATATCGAGGATCCAGCGAAAGGGTTTGGGAGGGCAGGCTTTCAGGTCCAGAGCTGCTCCCCCTGGGGAAAAGCATCAAACCGCGTGAATCAAGTCAGCTTGTACTTCATTCTTAGAAATTCACTTTCTAAATAATAAAAATGAGATAACCATATTACAGAAAATATGGGAAAATTGGAAAATAATAGTATTATGGAAAATGTGGTTATCCATTTTTTTTGATACATTTCCTTCAAGTCTGTTTTATTTACTGATTTATACCATCTTCTAAAATACAGATAGCAACTCTTTGTCATTTTTCCCTGTAAAGAATTTTTCTCAGTGGTTATGGTTGTTTGCTTTTCTAGTTTTTTAACTAGCTGAAATTTATCATTTCAGTATCAATAAATAGGTTGATCTTTTCATGCGTGATTTAAAAAATCACTCCTTAGTCAGTCATTACAGCTCCAGAAGTTTTATATTCATACTATTTATGACCAGGTCAGATAGATAAACAGACGGATGGAGGGAGGGAGGGAGAAAAGAGGAAGTGAGGGAGGAGGGAGGGAGGGAAGGATGATTCATCTGTGGGGTTTCTAGGGGGTGACTAACGTTCAAACCATTTATTCATCACTTATTGAACAAATATTTATTGAGCACCGTCTGTGGATCCGACATGTTCCAGGCACAGGGGATACAGCCGAGAAAACCAAGCGAGGCCCCTGCTCTTTCTTACGGAGCTTGCAGTCGAGTGGAGGATGTGAGTTATAGCATCAGATCCTATTTTGAAGGAAGTCACAAGTCAAATGAACATACCCACTGTGCCATTTTCCAGTGAAATACGTGATTATATTTACAATTTCAAAATTCTTCTATTGCATATCTTAGTAATATTGTATCATAATAATTCCATCTCCACTGTTGTGTGATTCAGATACATGCAAAACACTGATTTTTGAAATTTTACATCGTATAATCTTCCTTAAGAACTCATCATTTCCTTCCACTCCATAAATCGACTCTTGGGCAAAAAAGGCAGGAGGGGAACTACACATGGCATCGTCCTGAGAAGGTGCATGAACTGAAGTACTTTTGTTCTGTAGCACTTCGCTCCACCACAGAGGACTTGGGCTTGGCAGCTCTGAGCGCCCCAGCACCTTCAGAACAACGTGTTGACCTTCCCCTGGCTGCTCTGCCCCTGCAAGCTGGCGAAAGAGGAGGTCTTCCCTGAGCACACCAGTGCTGTGAGAAGCAGCCACCAGACAGAGCCACCTGCAGTCTTCACAGATCCTGCTGCTCTAACACAGAGGCCAACTCATCTCTCTTCTTCTTGGTTGTTTCCAAAGAAACGTTTTCACGGAATCATGAGCTTTAGGGACACCAGGAGAAGACATCTAAGCAACCTTGGTGTTTCCAAACATACTGGGCACCTAACCTAACACAGAGCAAGTACAGTCCATAAACTATTTCCCAGAGTAGCCTGGCTACCACTTACTAGCTGCATAAACTTGGACAAGGAACATGAATCCCTCTCAGCTTCCTCATCTGTCAAATGGATGTAATGATAGAATCTACTGGATTGATCGCCGTGAGGATTAAATAATGTATGAAGAAAGCTTAGAACAGTCTAGGCCCATAATAACACATTAAGACCTATGTAATCATTAGCTGTTACTTGATGTTAATTCTTTCTCTCTCTCTCTCCCTCCCCCTTGGAAGGCCCAGGTCCAGTTCAACCTGGAAGGCAAAAACAGATCCCCTAAAGTGTCTCTTTTTGCCCATGGTCTATGACGAAAGAAAGATAACATCTTTCTAAGGTAACCAGGCAGGGGAAACAGCACAGCAATTGCTCTATAATGCAGGATTGCCCTTGGTATCCATTTCATTTTTCAAAGTGTTCTGACATTCTCAGTTGAAGAAGAAAGACGAAGAAGACACCTTACAAATATTGCAGAAAACAAGCAGCAATTGAAATAAAAGGACTGTCACTCTTTCGAAATCATACATTCCTGCTTTGATAAATAACTCTTCACCCCCCCTTAAGTATTGAGTTCAAAATGACAAAAAAGCGTCTATGATCTAAGGGCCATATTTGTTAACGTTGTAAAAAACTTTAAATACAAAGTCATATCATCTTTTGAAAAACAATTTAGTCAAAATGTAAGCCAGTCAAAGCTAATGCAAACTGTACAATAAACCAATTTTGTTTTTTAAAAAACCTTTTACTGCCGAGCCGAGGTACTTTTGTCATTCAACATATCATACGACCCCAAATTAATCTTCTTAAAGCACTGTTCTGTTCATGCCACATCCCTGCTCATAAAACATTCGATGACTCCCTATTGCCAGCAGATTAAATCCAAATTCCTCTCACTGGCTGTCCTGGCCCTGTACAACCTGGTTCTCCCTCACTCTCCAGGTTTATGAAATGGGGTCACAAATGCATTCACGCCACAACCCAGGTGTGCTGTTCTCTACTTCTCTGTAGCAAATCTAACCCTCCTGATGAGCCCCCGACTGTGCTGCTGTTTCTCGGTCTGCTCAGATGCACCTCCCCTCTTTGAAAGAGCCAGTCTCTTTCAGGTGCTGGCTCTGGTCTGGCTGGTTTGAGGTGGGAGAGGTGAGCTGTGTGGGATTATGTCTCGGTGGGGAGCACGCCTCAGGTCTGCACACTGCCCTCCAGGGCCCACGTGCCTTGGTCACAGGCTGGGTCCCTATACTGTGTCCTCTGAGCTACATCAAACCCTATCTTACCTGTAGGGACACCCGGCTGCAGTCCACAGCCCAAGCACCTGGCCCTGGTCCTTTGTCTCCAGTTATAAAGGAAAGCTCCCTTGCCCTGCAGCTTCTTGGTTTGAACCCCCGGTCTCTGCTGTGTGCCAGCCCTCTCAGCATTAGCATGTTCCTCGCCAAACCTCAGCCACTGCCTCCATCAATGCTGCAGTGCTGCTTCCACGGTGCATGTGGCACTGGGCAGAATGCAGGGGAATCTCCTACCTCTCCTCTACCCATCTGAGGTTCAGGCAGGGAAGAGACCAAGATCCCGGCAGATTCAGCATCTGATGAAGGCCTGTTTCCTGGTTCATAGATGGCATCTTTGCTGTGTTCTCACATGGTGGGAGGGGCAAACAAGCTCCCTCCACCTCTTTTATAAGGGCACTAATCCCATTTACAAGGGCTAAGCCCTCCTGATCTAATCACCTCCCAAAGGCCCACCTCCTAATACTATCACCTTGGGGGTTAGGATTTCAACATACGAATTTTGGAGGGACACAAACATTCAGACCCCAGCTTTCTGCTGCCTAGATTCCAGCAGGCTGCAATGCCCCCCACCCTCTGCCCAGTTTCCCACAACACTGAGGCTGTAGCCCCAAGTCCAGTGAGAGCTAACAATTTCTGAAACAAATCCAAGTAGCTTTCTAGATTTGGTAAATTCACACTCACTGTATTTGAACGTCACCACAACCAAAACCCCAAACGTCTGGATGCGCCTCCATAGCACCTGTCCCCTTCTCCCAAGTGATATTGTTTCTCCTTGGGCCCCTCTAGTATCTTGGAGGCCCTGGGTGGTCCCTTCCCAAGCTCACATGGCTAATCTGCGGCAGAGCCCTGCCATTTCCCCTGGCACAGAGCACGCTGCCCCCACCATGCTGCCTTCCTCCTGCTGACACTGTGCTACACCAGCCTCCCCAGGTGTATTAGACTGAGAAAAAATAGGAACCAGATGACATATTTCGATTTCCTTTGAACTGTAAGAAATAAAACCTGTGTTCATGAAGAAGACACAAAGAAGAAATTTCAGAGATTACGCAAAATTGTTTGCAAAATTTCCATAGTGGCAATCTAATTGGGATCTGAGGAAGGACTTAACTAAATAGAGGAAGAATAAGAAGTAGTTACGGATGACAGCTTGTTTATTACAAATAGGATAAAAGTGTAGCATATTCTATCACCTTGTAGTACGAATTTGGAAATACCTTACCTATATTTTTTCCCCTAGATTCTCTCTTTCATTTCTGGGGCTTTGGTTATTATTTCTATGTCCCATCTTTGTAGCTGTCTGACTTCTTTCGAACTGTCTAGGTTGTCTTTCCTAACCGTCTGCTGGATATATTCAACACGTCTGTGGTGTCCCCACAGCTGTTCATGAACATTCAGTTTCCCCACCTCCCAACACAGGGGGAGATTCCCTTTCCCTGGGCTCTTTGAAGCTAGATGTGGCCGTGTGTCTTGCTTTGGTTAAGCAAGTCTGAGTGTAAGTGACACACGTCACTCGTGGGCAAACTTTTACTGGCCAGTACACAATCTGCCACACCCTTGTCCCCCTGCCATAGCAGTGATGGAAGTGATCTGGATGCTGATGGCCGTGACAAGCATGTTGGAGAGGTGGCATGAATGAGAAGTACACCTCGGTTGTCTTAAGTCACTGAAATTTTGTGATTGTTTTTACAGCAGCAAACCTGGCCTGTTATGACTGACTAGGTCCCCAAATCCTATTCATCAATCTCCCACTCCAACCTCCTCAAACCAGCTCCTCTGCCAACCAAACAGACCAGAAATCTCTGTACAGAGCAGAAGCCACAGACTCGTTTCCGACTCCTCTCTTGGCTCCTGTATCCATTAGTCGACATTTTACCTCCACAATCCCTCAAACCCTTTTCTCCCTTTACGTTCCCGTTGCCTTCACCCTGGGTGGGAATGCATTTCCTGTGGCCGGGAAGATTAAAAGAGACTCCCTGGAACCTCTTTTCTCCACTATACATGTCTGCCAGGTTCATCTTCCTAAAGGACCATACTCATCACACCACCACCTTCGCAACTTCCTGCATCTTACCAGATTCAGAAAATCCTTCCTGCAGGAGTCCAAGCTCCACAGCGTGAACCAGTTCACACGCTTAGCTCTAGTTCTCACGATTCCTCCAGATCCACGTTTCACGTCAGCAGAACCACACTGATTCCTACAACTTAAACACGATCCACCCACGCCTGTTCCCGTGCTGCTCTGTTTCCGCACGGGATGTTTTCCTCACCTCTGCCTCTTCAGGGTCCACCTCGAATGCCACTTTCTTTTTTAGAGGTGTGGGGAGCCAGAAAACGCTTGGTTAAATTACACATAAAGAGCAAAAAACACAAGAAAAAAATTGAAACATTTTTACCATGTACCAAATAATCCCCAAATTCATGGCTTCACTCAGAAAAGCATATTTTCCAGGAAGATATTTTTCATTTCACCAAATACATGTAATCTCTGCTTCCTTTTAGACGTAACACTCTGTTTCTTAGCTCTCTTGTAACATTTAGGCTATTCTGTATCCCCGGATCCCCTTGAATCCTGGTAGCATGGCAGGTTCACATAGCACGTGCTCAATAAATACTCATATAACTGGATTGAAATGAAAATGCCATTGTTTTATCTTCTTAATTATACCTTTAACATGGAGATAAGCAATGAATAGGATTAACTTCAAATAAGAAATACAAGTGATTCATGTTTTACACTTGAAAACCATTACACTGCCTTGTGGAAGGAATCGCTCTCCTGCTTGGGAAGCCCATCACCCGCACATCTTTTCGTCATGCTGCCAGTTGGCTCTCCTGAGCATGGGTGACAATGAACAAACTGAATGCAATCATAAAACTACAACTCACAGAGTTAGCACAGACCTGAATCTTAAATAACCAGAGCAAAGTGAATGGAAATAAAAAAAAAGTATTAAAAAACAAAGTGCACTTTCATTAGAACACAATTTCCCTACTGTATCATAGAAATGGGTTTGCAGCACCTCAAAGAGAATGCAAAAGCAACATGCTTTGCACACCACATCTGTATTCCACACTTTACCTTTAATGAGAGCCTGAAACTCTCTGTGCTTGACTGTTCCTCTCTGAAGGTCAATCTTTAAGGTCATGAGGAGCACAAAGAGGAATTTGTGGTTTTCGTACAGTCCTCTGACCGAGTATGTGAAAACTTCATATGTCAGATACTCAATAATATTTGTAATTCTCTTTTGAGGTAGTGGAGACTTTTCAGATCTGCAATGCATTTTAAAAATCAAAGAAGTAAAAAGCAAATTTCTAAAAGAGTAGAAACACAAACAAAACCTTTACGTCACTGCTCTGGGGCTAAGATCGTGAGGACTCACCTGGCCATGGACTGGTCAAATAACTTCAAGAACTGGGCCAGCGAGGTCTGGTACATGATGTTGACCATGCTCATCTCTGTGATGAGGAAGTAGAGGATGCTCCCGCGGGTGGCTGCGGGCCGGAACTCCTCCTGAGCCGTGTTAATCTTGATCTCGGTTTCTGCAGCTACATGTAACTTTTCACTTACTTCAGCTGCTGTCTGCTTGGTGGTTCGCAGGACACCAATGAGAGACTCGTCATCCACCAGTGAACCTAAACACCAAAACAGGAAAACTGTAGTACACAGGACAGAAAAGTCGTAAAGCAAGATGTATCACTTTTGAAATAATCCTGTTAATTTCCAACTTGACTTCTCCAAAGTCTACAGGAAGAGTACTAGAAGAGTAGACTCCTAAGACACTGAAAGGCTTCCAGTCCAACTATCACCCAATGCCTGAATCCCTCGAAACATTCCTGCCTAGCGACCATCTCCCACTCTGCCTGAAAATCTGCAAAAAGCAAAAGACCCATTTGATGGGTCTTCAAACGTCTAGAGACAACGACAGGTCACATCTCCAGTGGTTTTAGCTGTTCCCTATGTGACATGTTTCCATCCCCCTTATTATCATGGTGGCTTTCCTCAAAGTGTCACTAGCTTGTCCATCCCGCTTGTCCCAGGGTGTGAGCTAATCCAAACACGGCACACATGGGCTGACCATCTGGCAGGTGAACGGTGCGCTCTCTCCTCCCACTGCTTTAGCCGCACAATCCTTGCCATGGAAAACCCAAATCCCTTTTTGTCTCTTACAAGAGTAAATTGGGATACAGTGCAAGTGTCTCACCAGGAAGAGAAAACCTAATTTTATGTTTAGTTTTGCCCTTCTTTACTGTTTTTAATAGAAATAGCACATTTATGATAATAAATTCGACTTTAAGATAGAGAGAGACACTTTGGAGGTACTGAGTTATCTGCAAAGAGCAGCACCCTGGCTTATCCTAGAGCCCTGGATGGCAGGTGAGTGCTGCAGGACGTGCCGAGTCACTCTGGCACGCACGCTATGTCTGCGTGCAAGTCCGACTTGGGATTAGCCTCACAGGAAAGAGGTCTTGATCCGGCACACTCGGCTGGGCCAGGAGAACAGCCCTCAACTCTCCTTGCTATATTTAGCACAGAGCTATCCCAAACGACTTGGAGAAGTCACTGCACCAAGAGACAGACATCGTCACCAGCAGAAACAGTGCCATTGAGGCACATTAAAAGACTTTTCACTGAGCTCACATTAAAGATATAGAATTCCTGCAAGGTTAAAACTTTTTCTTAACCCAGAGATTAAAGTGCTATTGGGAAGTATTCATTAGTAGACTGCCAATAAATGGTGCAATTTAGGTTGCTGTGATTTGCCTAATACAGAAAAATATGATGCTTGTTGATTTTATTTTCTTTGGATAAAATTTTCTTTTTATATATTGCAGAGAGAGTATGTCCTCAAACTGGGAGTGGTATGAGGATTTGGCTGCCCAGGGGAGAACAAGCGGAGCAGAGAGTAAGCTGGGCCTTTGGTCCCCAAACTCCTCTGACACAGATTACACGTGTCATAACCCACTGTGGCAACTGCATTTCAATGCCAAATGAAACAGTCAATCTAAAAAAAAAAAAATAGATCGAGCACATTAGTTTCCTTTGGGCAAGCAAATTAGCTTATAATGAGTTACCTAGCTCTACTGGGAGCCCTTATTTTTCTCAAAAGAGAGCAATTACATCAAGAAAATTGTGTTATTCTCAGATGCTGTCTCTTTGCTAATTCAAAAATCAGATTCTCTGCAGTCCCTCTTTATTGTCAAGATGGAAATTGCCTGGCTTGTTTTTGCATCGATAACTCAACTATTTCCCAACCTCTATAGTTATGAGGGCATTGAAAAGGGTGTAAAAGGAATCCGTATTCAGAATCCATTATTTCATTACTTCTTAATAATGCAATACCTTTTGTAGCACTTAATTTATAGAGCAGGTTATCTTCAAGTTCTTTCATCTTCCGCTTATTAAAAGTAACATCCTCCAAAAGTTTGACCCGCTCAGATTCTAACTCCTATTATTAAAAAAAACACCAGAATTATAATTACCAGTTATTATGGCAAATCCAACTTACTACTGTTTATTATCAATTTAAGCATTTTAAGCCAAAGTGCCTTTTGAATGACAGAAGAAATTACTATCATAAGTCAAATCTGTCTATCTGTATTTCTGTTTCTCTGGATAATTTTTAAAAATTATGCCCACTAGCATTAAAGTTCCATAGCACTTATACTGTCATGCATGAGACAACTCTGTTAAAATAATTTTGCCCAATTTCCCCCAGCTTTAAGTTTATTAATAGAATGTCCCATTCTCTTGGCCTGTTTCCACACTGTCTCTGTGAGAAATGCTAACTTCATTTGCAGTCAGAGTAAGTAGAACAAAGAGGCATTAATACCAAGAAACCAAGGAGACGGCCAGGCCAAATGTGAACTCTTCACTTGGGACCTGCCTATGAGAACACCAGGTACCTTGTTTGGCACAGCCAGTTGCCAATACAAATCCATTTTCCATTGGATTTGTATCTCCTTCTACTAGAGAGGCTAAACTGGATGTTTGGAAGGTATCTTTCCTACATAAAATGGTGCATTTTAAAAATCATATTTTGAAAAAATTTCAAACTTTCAGAAACGTTGCAAGACTAGTACAATGAACTCTCATATACATTTCCCCTAGATTCACTAAATAACATTTTATTTTATCACTAACTCTCTGTATAATACTTAGTATTGTCATTATTATTATTGATGAACCACTTGCAGATGTCATGACCTTTTAACCCTGAACACGTTGGCAAATTTCCTAAGAATCAGGACATTCTCTCACATAACCACAGTCCAATATTCTAAACCAGGAAATTTAACACTGATAGAATACTCTTATTAAAATCGAGTCTAAATTTATGCCAGTTTTTTTCTGATCCTATACAGAATCATGTGTTATACTTAGAATTATGCTAAAAGAGGGCATTTTAAAACTACTTATTTGAGAAAGTTTCTTGAAAAACTGCTTCAGAAATTTCACCACTTTCAGGAAGCCTTCCTAAGCCAACTAGGCAATCAAAAGCCACAGCAAGGCATTTATCTGTACATCTACTAGGGCTTGCATCAAAATCTGCCTATAGATTATTTCCTTCCAACTAGAGTTTGTGCATGTAGAGGGCAGGAACTTGTCCTATTCATTTTTGTATTCTTGACAGCACTTATCTGGAGACGTTGCAGAGAAGTGACTCAACCCAATAAATATTCATCAAATTAAAATATGTTGAATTTAGTTCAAGTCCTTTATTTTACATCTAGGAAAGCTGAGGACCCAGAAATATGAATTCCAAATAACATACCAATGTGACACACATACAGCTAGTTACTGGCAGAGACAAGCCTCATGCCATTGTCCTCCCAAGGGACTGACTCCCAGCTCCCAAGACTAGTGTCACTGCCATTGTGCTAAGGGTGTGCAGGATTTGATGGGGCGGTGGAGGGCATGGCTGTATTTGCCCAGGAATCGCTAGTGGATCTTTTTCATTAAAATGATCACCTCTGGGTGGCAGTATAGGAATACATGGACAAAACGGAATCATGTTAGCTTCCTTTTCAGTCTGATATGGAAAAACAGGCACCATGGCACAGTGGACACTAGCTAAACTTCACAGCATGACCTATAAAGCTTGGCAGGGTGGAAAGACCATGTGCTGTTACAGGTTAAGACCTTTACTCTCTCAGGTCTCCACTTGTTCATCTGTAAAAATGGGGGTGTAATAGCAAGATTGGGAGGAGGGGTAAATATAATGTTCAGGGTGCCCTCCTGCATACTAAGTGTGCATTTTGTTTTCTCCAGCAAGGTTGGTATGAGCATCTTAGCGCATCTCTTGAAGAGGAAGCTAAGGCCTAAGAAGAGGGGGTGTGGGGAGCTCTGGGGACCTTTAGACAGTGGAGTGGCCTGCCTTATCCTGCATGGGGGACCTGGACCAGTGAGGAATCGTCTCAAAATAGACTAACAGCACCAGTTAGGCCACAAGGGATTCGTTTTCAACAGTTGACACCACGTGCTCCTGAGAGGCAATGGAAGCAGTGAATGGCAGCGGGGCCAGGCCCTCTCTGCCTGGCGTGGAAGAGGGACAGATTGCCTTCCTGCATCATGTAAGTCCCAGGTTTACTGGAAACTAACATAAAGCAACTAAGAGAGGCAAAGCTGGGGCTGTGCCCCTCCTACTCCCCAGACTGGCCGCCTCTCAAACGTTCCCTAAGGTGAACTGTCTCTATTACCCAGGTAGGACTTTACTTATCGTTTTACTGAGTCTATTTCTTTGGTGTCTGTATCATTTCTCTCTCCCTTTTTGGATGTCTTTCCTCTGTGTGGCCCTCAACTCATATCTCCTCCTTTTCCTCCTCGGCCTGTTTCTTTTGACATTCCCTTCCTCACTCTCCCACTTCTGCCTCCCTGCTCTTATTATCTAACCTTGCCTTTTCCTTGAATCTTTAACAGTAAAATTAATTATGTTTAAGCAAATAATAACTTTCTCATATTTTATGCAAATGGACTTTATATATGCAAATATATAAAATTATATTTTTATGCAATTCTATCTTATGCATAAAATTTGATGTTTTCTGAGCTTTATCTTAAAAATTAGTTTAATCTTGTACCAGTCTCTCAAAATCTTCCAATCCTAAATTGCTCTTGGTTTTATTAGAACCCTCAATTAAATACTTAATTAATTTCTCTGCTTTAGTGCAAATTTCATTTAATTAAAATAAAAGTGTGGCTCCCTATATCATCAGATTATTAGATTGTAGTAGTTGAAACTACTACAGTGGATAATAACAGCTACTCAGAGCAATTTCTTTTTCTCTATGTTTCATTGAATTTTCATGTGTTCTCAAGACATCTGTAGGACTATAGATATGACAGTCACTATACCCAAAGGTTTAAAGACGGAAGTACAAAGAATGGTATTTTGGCATGTGTGTGTGTGTGTGTGTGTGTGTGTGTGTGTGTGTGTTTAGGATTAGAGAAGTGAGTTACATAACTTCTAGACAGGAATTGAGACTGCAAAAGAAATATTTATGTTAACATGTGAAAAATGATTTGTTTAATTTTTTCTTTTCCATATACTTAGCCATTTCCCAATACATTTTAAACATTTATTATAATTTATCGTAAGTAGAAGTTCTTTACTTTAAGAGAGTGGTTACCTGTTTCTCTGTTAGAATTACTCTCCTTAGTAACTGATTCTCAAGTCCTTTCATGGTAACAGTAAAATCAATGACTGATGTTTTGGCATTAATCTCAGGGGTAAAGGCAGGGTTTGGTAACTTCGTAGTAATATAAAGTTTAAATGTATCCATGATATCACATTCCTTATCACCAACTTTCACCTATATAAATTCAAATATAAAATTAAAAACAGCTTAAAGGACAGGGCAAGGAATTTGTGTTCAGTTTAGGAAAGAATTTACCAAATGCCACTGCTGCAAAACTTAAATGAACTGGGAAGGAAAGTTGTAAAATTTTAATTACTGATCTCAAATAATAAAGCCTATTCAATTTAGAATAATTCAGAATTGTGGTCCTGAATGAAGATGTTTTTAGCCATGATACCAAGCAAATCAAATGAAAAATTTATCCAAAACAAATGGTGCATAGAGGAAAACTCAGACACATCTAAGATTTGACTTTAAAATCTTAGTAAGTAGTTATTACTCATCAATTGTAGTACTGGAGCTGCTCTTTTTTTCCCAGTTTAGGAAATTATTTCCTACTACAGACATTTGCTGTGTTTATAGGAAGTTTTATTTCTTTTAGCATTTTACAGTCATATCCAAAGCATATTTGACAACAGAAAAAGTTAATGTCATTTTCAAAGAAAAAATGCCAACTATTTTTCCAGAAAGATAACATTTACCTTAAATGCCACTATTTGCAGTATATTGAAAAACAACTGGTTTTTGCTATCTAAAAAGTAGGTGGCGATCATAGAATTTTTTAATGAATTAAATCTTTAATTAATCTTAATCCTGCATGTGACTGAAACTAGTAAGGCCACTACCACATTCTCAGGCATTATGCCTTCATATTGCAGATAAGAATCTAGGGTCTTTTAAAAGACCTTCAGGAATGGCGATTCTATAGCCTCCTTTGGCATATTAAATATAGCATAGAAAATAAGCCAGACACAGACAATACTGTATAATCTTACTCATATGTGGAATCTAAAAAAAGTCAAACTCAGAAGTAAAGAACAGAACAGTGGTTACCAGGCCATAGAGAGTGGGGGAAATGGGGAGATGTTGGTCAAAGGGTGCAAACTTTCAGTTATAAGATGAACAAGCTCTGGGTACCTAAGGTACAGCATTAGTGGTGACAGATGTGCTAATTAATGTGATTATCGTAATTATTACACAATGTATATGTATATCAAATCATCAAGTTGTACACTTTAAATATATACAATCTTTATTTATCAATTAAATATTTTTTAAAATGCAGTTCAAAATTATGGGTGAGTCTGTAACGTCCAAACAAATCACCAACATTGTGTTCTTAGCTTCCTTGTCTGAAAAAGAGAAATTCTACTTTCTAATAATATCCAGGAGAATAGTGCTAAGTCTTCAGAACATTGACTGAGTTATATTCATTTTTCCCCCCATAAACTTGTACAGCCTTAAGCATATAGTGGATGCTCCATAAACTTTTGCTGAATGAATTTTAAAAATATGATATATAAAAGATTTCACATTATGAAGAACGTTTTTCTAAATAAATCTGCCTCTGTTTAATGGGAAAATTTTCATTCCTTACTTATTCGCTGATACTCATGAAATTAAGTTGTTCAAAGTGAAAAAATGCAATCAGAAATGCTGTTCTTCGTCAAGAAATAAAACCAAAGAAGCCTGAAGGTAGAGAATGACACCAATTAAAAAAGAAACATTTATACATATTGAAAACAATTCATGCCATCACCAACAACTGGGAACAGTATTCCATAGCTTCCAGCAAAGTCAATGAGTTTAGACTGAAAGTTAATAAAGAGAGAAATAAAAAAAATCAATGCCTATAGACTTTATTAAAATGCCATTTTTCTCCAGTGAGGAAATCCAGATTTTCTTACAAAAATGTGTATGTATACGCCTGCAAAACCAATTTTCTCAGAGTTGCTAAAATATACATATTTTGTGTGTTAAACTAACATATTGTTATTAAGACCAAGGCACTTCCATAATATGTTACTTAGTTTCAGCTAAATGACTACTCTTACCAAGATAGTGTTCTCTCCTATATTTTTTTTTTTTTTTTTGAGACAGAGTCTCACTTTGTTGCCCAGGCTAGAGTGCTGTGGCATCCTCCTAGCTCACAGCAACCTCAAACTCCTGGACTCCAGCAATCCTACTGCCTCAGCCTCCCGAGTAGCTGGGACTACAGGCATGCGCCACCTTGCCCGGCAATTTTTTCTATATATTTTTAGTTGGCCAGATAATTTCTTTCTATTTTAAGTAGAGACGGGTCTCGCTCTTGCTCAGGCTGGTCTCGAACTCCTGAGCTCAAACAATGCGCCCGCCTTGGCCTCCCAAGTCCTAGGATTACAGGCGTGAGCCACCATGCCCGGCCTCTCCTATATTTTTTATATACTATAAAAAACAAAAGGAAATACTGAGTATCAGTTTGGAAATAATCTTTTTTCCAGTGTACCAAATACTACCACCTGAAGGAAACTGCCTTTGCTGCTATGCTCAAAAAGATAAGTAGATGTCACCATTGTTCTTTTGTTTCTTTCTTATTTATTATTATTTTTTTTTACAAAGCTCACCTTGAATGTGGTACCCGACTTAATGAAATTCTTTTCTAATACATTATCCAAGGCTGGATCCAGCTCTTCACGGATGTCCTCAATGAGAAGGGGCCGGCCTAAGGAAAGGCTGTCCTCCAAGTGTGTGCGGAAATATTTATGGTTCAGAGATGTCACCTGAAAAGAAAGAGTTCATTAGTCTATAAATGTCACCCTGAATGTTCCCATTCCTAAGTGAAACCAAGAGATCCGTCGGACAGGTGACTAAAAATTTTAAGGGCAATATAGGAAGCCTTACTTATAAAAATAAAAGTGATAAACATAAATTAATTTTTAAAACTTGGTGAGTCATGACTTTGTTCAAGCCCTGCATGTATAATGGGGTCTCTCTGATTAAAAGAGGAGAATCCAGTGGCCTTACTTGACCACACTGCAGAGCTTTGCTCCTGACAGATGGAAGAAATAGTAAAGGATTAATCCTTTTAAACTTGCATAGCTATAATTACTCAGAGAAAGCAAAGTAACTTGCATATTTGGATATTCATTTATCTTCTCAGGACCCTGCAAGATGAATAAGTGATTTAAAAAAAACAGAGGATGTCAAAAATGATATATTGAGTCAAACCAAGGGTCTGTCCATGTATTCTGTCTCCAGTAGCACAGGCAAGAATATGATACTTTTCACAAAGTCAACCTAAAAGACTCTAAGGATATATAAAGATTTTATATATATATATATCTCCTTACATTTTTAAAAAACAAGTATTCCAGACTCTGAATTCAACTATTGCTTTTATGCTATTGTAGCTGCAGACCATAAGACACAAGGAAGACCCACTAGGACAACAGATGATTAGGAGAGTGAAATGAAATATATATATAATTTTTCTTCTATGAAGAAAAGATGTGGAATTGAAAAATTAAATAAGGCTACTTTTGTCCTTTCTTGATTAAAAAGGAAAAAATAAAATTTTAAAATGCACAGGAAGAAAGTTTCCCTGGATGGATAGCTTTCCTTATACAAATGTCGTGCTGTGAAGGCCTTACCATCAGTTGATAAGGTAAATGGATCTAAACAAAGGGCTTTCACTAGCTTATTAAACAAGATGAAACAAGGCCCCAATAAGACTAAATTTGCTTATGTCCTGCTCTATTTTCCAAGGGGCAAACTCTATTTTTGTGATTTCCTTCCCAAGTAAAGAGATAATTTTTCAATTGTCAGTTTAAGATTATCTTTATAACCATCTTCAATATCTTTTATAAACTTGCAATAATATCTCAGAGTTATAAATTCAGGTTTAATTCACTTGGTTTTTTCTTGTATAGAAACACTATGTGGTATCCACCACCAGAGCCTGGTTCATCTGCGCAAACACGCTGGTGTTAAGCGTTTACAAGGCAGTCAGTAAATTCCTGATAGGGAGACCTGGTAAATACATTCTCTTTCCAGAAGTCAGAGCTATAGGTCCTGGAGATGGCACTGAAGGTGGTCTTGGCAAAGCTGCCAAGGGCAAGCACAGCCATAGATATATAAATTATTGTTTTTCCGGTATGTGTGTTTGTACATGTGCTTATCCACGTACTCAGAAAATAATGTTTTCTGAGTAAGGAGAATGCTGTTCAATCTGTTTACATCTCAGCAGCAGATGGTTTCCGAAATAAGGAAGTGTCTCAGGCATATTTTTCTTACGTCCACAAGAAGGTTCCTGGGACTGGGTTGTATCAGGAAGGATATTACTGAAGGCTGTCAGTAAATTTAATGCTGAAATGGAGAGACAAAGCCATGATCAGGAAAAGTAGTGGCATTCACAGCCAAGTGACACAGGTGCACGCTCTGAGCTAAGGATGTCCAGTCAAGGTAACAAGAATAAGAAGAGCAGGGAGAACAGCCAGGGGAGTCAAAGGGATGGAGCCAGGGACAAGTTACAGTCAAGCTGGATCTAGGAAGTGTGGTTCAGGGGCAGGGGTGTGCTGCTGGATCTAGGAAGAGCAGTTCAGGGGCAGGGGTGTGCTGCTACACCACATTTGTGCACTCCTTCTAAGAGTGTGGGTCCTAAGAAGCTTTGTGGAATTGGAAACCATTTCCTTTAATTCTTCCCCTCCATTTACACTCTAGGTTTTCTTAGTAAACACCTACTGATGTATTGTATCTGGAGTATCTGTGGGGTGGGTACCTTAGGCATGCTCCTGACCGCTAGGCCATGTCCACCTGCCTGAGAGGCCCTGATCTCAGGAGGAAATCTTTCACTATTTCACCATGAAATATGATGCATGTTGTAGGAGGCTTTTTGTTAAAACTCTTTATCTAATAAAGGAAGATCCCTCCTGTTCTCAGTTTGCTGAAAGTTTTATCATGAATGGGTATTGAATTTTACCAAGTGTTTTTTTCTCTATTTATTAAGATGACCACATGGTTTTCCTCGGGTTTTTTTTTACTGTAATCATGATACAATTTGATTAATTCACTCAGATTCTATAAATATCAGAATTTCTGCTCTTTAAGAGCTGTCCAGAAAATGTAAAGATGGGCCAGGTGCGGTAACTCACGCCTCTAATCCCAGCACTTTGGGAGGTTGAGATGGGAGGATCTCTTGAGGCCAGGAGCTCCAGACTGACCTGGACATCATAGCAAGACCCTATCCCTACAAAAAATAAAGAAATTAGCTTGACATGGTGGCACACGCCTGTGGTACTAGCTACTCAGGAGGCTGAGCCAGGAGGATCACTTGAGCCCAGGAGTTGGAAGCTGCAGTGAGCTATGGTCAGGCCACTGCAGTCCAGCCTGGGCAACAGAGCAAGATAATGATGGGTAAAACCATAAACCTGGCCAACGAGAAGTTTATGGTATGGTAGAGATAAAAAATAAATATACAAAGAACAATAATTCAAGACAGACTCTAAGTCTACAACACAAGTACAAACAAGATATTGTGAGGATTCAGAACAGGCTTTATTAAGCCAGGGACAAAAAGTCTTAATGAAGGTACTGTTGGATGTGAACTTTGAAGAGTATTTAATGTTTTTATCCGAGATATAAGTGGAGTGGCCAGTAAGGTGAAGAAAGACATTTTGGTTAGTAGAAATAATATAAGCAAAAAGATGGAGGCAGGAGGCTTAGAACTGGGACCAGTGTCTAGGAAACACTGAATATTGGTAGTTGAATTAAGATATCTATAGTAACAAGATTCTCAAAGGAGTCAGGAACATTGGAATCCTACCCCTGTCTATCCCTACCTTAGAATCAACACCTTATTACACTCCAGCCCCCAAGCTGGACTCCGTATGCTATGTAGTAATAGCACCAAGAGCCTGAGCAAAGTTAGCGTGAATGGCCTTGAACTGAAGGATCACAACGTTCTATTTTTGCTACTTTTCTATAAGCTCAAACCCAAGACCCAGAACGAAAGCCATATTCAACATCAACAAAAGCAATCAAGCCAGGGAAATGGACAGAGAGAGGGAAAGGGAGATCAAGAGAGAGTACAAACGAGAGAAAATAATCAGAGCTGTCACCCAAAATCGCTGTTACAAAATTCAAGAGTGTAAATTACCAAACACTTATCATAGAGACAACTTTACAACTGGCAGATTCAACTGAAATTTTCAAAATTTTTTATGATTTCAGGATGACTATCCCATGCGCCAAATGCTACGTACCTGCAAATCATTCTCTTTTTCCTTTGATTTGATCCAAGTCTTGCCTTGAGTTTGTGGGTCTATGAGGAGTGGGTACCTGGTGGCCTTTGTCACAATAATGCCATTCTGAATTGAGAGGTCATCTCCTGGCAGTCCCTGCAGCCCCCACTCCCCAATCTGAACAACAGGAAATGGATATAGTCATTGGAAGGAGACCAGAGATGCTTTCATTAGAAATTAAAAGTTCCACAATGTAAAATAATTTAAAATTTGGAAATATTTTTTTTCCTTTGAGACTATACAACTGGTACTTAGAAAAAAGCAAATTTGTAAATGTGAACCAAATAGCAAACACTTTAAAAAGCAAATTTATAATCTAATGAATCCTTTCTTTAATAACCCAAAACTAGGTTTATCCCTTTATGCTTCCATACTTAGGGGAAATGTCAATTGATTGCATATTAAACCTGATTTGGGGTTAGTGAAGATAATGACTATAACGAGATGTCAGAGAAGAAGGTAAGTCCCAAGGATAAGCCCCTGATAACGTCCCCCTCCTGCCCTTTGGTTCTGCCCACATGGGGTACAGGTGCTTGCACAGCTGGAGAGAAATCAGATGAGGTGAGATATTATATTGGCAGGAGCTCACTGATGACACTTTGTGAATATTTATTTCTCCCAATTTAGAGGGGATTGCCAGCCTCCCTCCATGTGATCAAGAAAATCACTGGAGAGCCAATGAGCCAGCCAGCCTCCGCCTTCGTTAAATGATCCCAAGACCTCCAAAGGGCACAATTAATAAAGAATATCCTGGCCCACTTCGCCTCACCAGTGTTCAATGCATCTTCAACACATAAGCTAGTACCTGTAAGGGCAAGTTCAATGTTGTTTGAATTGGAAAAGATTATTTTTTAACTTTTAAATACAGACAACATGAAATTAATAGCCTGGCATTCCCTGAGGAAACAGCAACTAGAAAGCAGATTTGCAAATCAGAAAAGCAACTCATGAATACAAATTGCCTGGAAAGCATTTATTGCCACAGGAGCTCAGCAAGTTATACTGGAAATTGACAGTGGCATCTAATTTCCAGCAAGGAAGGTTAGTGCAGTAGGACACACTGTTACTCAGTGATACCAGGACACGCTATTGCATTATGCTCTGGGACACTAGAAAACACAGTGAATGATAAAAATAAGGTTAATACCAGCACTTATAGCTTAGATAATGCCTATATTTGCCTAAAATGTTTGAAAGAGAGTGACTTAACAGGAGTGGTGTAAATAACGGAGAGTTATAAGGACAGCTCAGTATTAGCAAGCCTATAATTCATGAATGATCTTTTAGTTCAGCAACAATGCCGTTGATTTAATTTGGAAGAGCAATTTCTTAAAATGCAAAGGAACTTTTATATTGCAAAGAAAATTTATTTTTAAATAACTCATAAGCACTTTCAGAGGGATCTTTTCAACTACATGAAAATAAGAAAAAATTAGGTATGCTTTGATTTCTTGGTAAGAAAAGAAATGAGGCCGGGCGCGGTGGCTCACGCCTGTAATCCTAGCACTCTGGGAGGCCGAGGCGGGTGCATTGTTTGAGCTCAGGAGTTCGAGACCAGCCTGAGCAAGAGCAAGACCCCGTCTCTACTAAAAAATAGAAAGAAATATATGGACAGCTAAAATATATATAGAAAAATTAGCTGGGCATGGTGGCACATGCCTGTAGTCCCAGCTACTCGGGAGGCTGAGGCAGTAGGATCACTTGAGCCCAGGAGTTTGAGGTTGCTGTGAGCTAGGCTGATGCCACGGCACTCACTCTAGCCCGGGCAACAGAGTGAGACTGTCTCAAAAAAAAAAAAAAAAAAAAAGAAAAGAAAAGAAATGAGATTGAAATTCAAATAATACTGGAATAGTAAACTTACAGTTGGAGGATCCACCAACATTGAAATAAGGTTCAGGTTTTCAGTGAAAGGAATTTTCCGTGCTCTCATTTCTAGCTCCCATTGATCTTTAAGCAAATAGTTCCTAAATATCTGGTTGAAAGGACCGAGGTAGGAAAGGAATCCTGTGCACAGCAGAATATCACCTACAAGTCTGTTAAGAAAAAACACACAAGCCCCCTCCACAACGTGAGTCACCTCACACGTTTCAGGAGCTTCCATTAAGTTGTCTGAAAGGACACGGTGCGGTTTTGTCTTGTTACCTGGTGAAATCCTTCTCTGCCCCGCCTAACACTTGATAGCCACGCGTGCAAAGCCCATGTGAAAAGGAGTCCAAAGACCCCAAAGGAGGTGAGAGTGGCCACGTGTGGGTGGGCCGGGGAGCAGGAAGGAAGGCTCCCTCCGAAGCCTGCAGGCCCAGAGCCTTGGCACCCTCTTCCCGTTCATGCCACGGTCCTGTTCAGGTTTCAGTCTTCTATTTTAACCACTTTTTCTTCCCTCCCCCCGCCTTTTTTTTTTTTTTTTTTTTTTGCCATTTTCCTATTTTTCTCTCATTCTTCTCCCTTTCAGTTTTCTGAGGACAGCAAGAGACACCCACACAAGATGCCCTTGCAGTTAAAACAAACCATTGAGCCACACTTTCAAAATCACTGAGGTGAAGAGTAGAGAACTAGAGTATCTAGACCGTTTTGGCAAATCCAAACAATATCAGAGACACTCTCATACTGAAAATGTACAGTTTCAGTGTGAACCACATTTGCGATGTTTCACAAAATCTTCTTCACTCTCTACAGCATGTTGCTGAGTGTGCATGATTTAAACTGCAAATACTTTCTTAGCTGATGGGATCCAGAGACGGGCATGTGGAAAGGAAGGAGAAAAGCATTCGCCATGGAAACGGATTTTATGTTCTCTAATGTCACGAGGAAGGAGAGCGACTGTAACAGAGGCCAAAAGTCATACCTATTAATCTGAGCTTTGAACTCTTTACTTTGCTGGGTCCATCGGACTTTCTCCCCACTCAGCCCATCGATGAGCGTGGAAGCCGCCTGCATCTTCTTCCGGCACATGTCGGCATCATTAAGCAAATCCTGCATTCATGATGGGAGAATGTCTCAAGGAACTTTTTAGAGTGCTTAATCGAACATTCATTATTCACACATAAAAATACTGGAGGGATTTCTTAATTTGCAAAATAAATGTAATCTAAAATTAACAGTGTAAGTGAAACTTTACATATTACATTCTGATCTTTATTCATGATACAGGGATTTTTACCTTACAAAATTTCAAGAAAAGCAATTTTGTAAGACAGAATCCAAATCATATACATTAAAATAGTATTCCTATTAAATATTTTCAAAACAGAATCAAATCAATAAAATATACCATTTTAAAGTCTTGGATTTAATAATAATTCTGAGTTCTTTGCTGTTTACAAAATATTTTCTCCAGAAAAAATTCCAGATGACAGTAGTGTGCCGCAGCCAGCTTGAACCAGCTCATAAGAGCCAATTGTTAAATTGTCAGAATCTTTGTGAGCTGGCTTTAAACACAGCCTTTATTAAAAATTAAATCATATAAACTTACAATTAAATTATACTAAAGGCAAAGCTAATAAATAAAAACTCATCACTTCCTAATTATTTACATTTAAATATCATCTATGCTCTTGAGGTTAAGTCCATTGTATCTGCATGGTGGAAGCAGTATGCAATAGTGTGCTACTGCCGTGCATCTTTTTCCAAACCTGTGCTCAGTGATGTTACATTGGTAGTTTAAAGTTAGCAGTAGTGGAAATATTTACACCACAGAAATCAGCAAATACTACAAATCAGGGTTTTCCTCTCCTTCCTCCCTGCCCACCATCACCTTCCCCCCATGCCCCACAAGAAGATTGTTGACCATTCACTAAGCCACCATTGCTTATAACCTACCCCAAGAGATCATATTAGGCTCCTCATTTAACAGATAGAGGCTCGTCAATTGCCCCAAATGCACAGCTATTAAGTGCCTGAGCTGGATCTGGAACCCAGTTTTCTAACTCCAAAATCAATGCTCTTTAAATGACACCACAGCTTACTCTTATAGATACTTGATTAGTAAAAACACTAAAAAGAATTTTGAGGGCCAAAGATCCAAAACAGGTAGACACAGCCAGTGAATAAGTGAATTCTGGTGAATATTTTTTTCATTATAGATATTTGCCCAGTTTCTAAATACAACACATACGTGTGTCAAGTTTCAGCACATCGTTTTGGTAAATTTGTATATTCAATCTCACCATTTTCTCATTCATCGCTGCATCAAATTTGGCTTGTACTTTATCCAGCTCAGCTTGCTTCTCATCCAGCAGTGCCTGTGCCTTCCCCAGCTCAGCATTAGCAACTGCCAGGCGGCCTTCCTGCTTGGCCAGGTTAGCCTTCAAAGGAAGGAGAGGCGATGAGTGTAGTGTACTAGCTCCACAAAACATTCCTGATTTTAATTGGTAAGTATCAACACAAATTACATAATTTTTGCGCTTGATGGTACTTTATGGGTCATCTGTTTCAGTGTTTTCAGCTGTGGAGGCAGAAGGTCTTGGGGATATTTCATTACTTTTTTCTTATATTTACTAATGTCCAATATGGAAACCATGGAAAACGCAGCAATTACCCATGATTTTACTCAGAGATAACCTGTGAATATTGTTTTAAGAAGTCAGCAATTGGCATTTTGATTTTTTTTTCATTTGATGTAGTACTTGCATAATCATTTTCCCATGTTCTTAAACATTTTTTTCGTGAACATTAGTTGCCCAGCTGCATGATATTCCATAATTTAAATGAATGTATCATAATTTACTTAACCTTTTTCTTATTTTTATACATTTCTTCCCCTCCTCCCGTTTTTAATTATTATAAATAATGCTATGTTAAATACTATTGGATATGTAAACATTTGGTATTGTTTCTTTGATAAAGACTCTTTGAAGTGAAATTACTGGAACAGTAGTTTTTCATATTTTTCTAAGTTCTATGATATGGTAATACCTATTCCTTGTAGATTTAAAATAATTAATCAGCAAAGTTAATTAATAATTAATAAGCAAATTAATCTAGGCCCAGAACCTTATGGAGTAAAAGTTCTTTGATAATGTTCTCATTTTCTTTCTCAATATTTATTTGAATTTAGTACTTTTTCACAGAAAACTTTCATTTCATTTAGATTTTTAATGTATTTACATATAGTCATGTAAAATTTTCTTTTTAAGTATTTAAATCTACACATCTATGATTATGTGGCTGTATCTTTCTATTCTCATTTGTTTTTATGCATTTTCTTCTTCATTAGATTTTGCAGGAACACATCTCTTACAGCTTATTTTTGCAAAGCACCAGTTCTTTGACTTACTTGTTAATTCTGCTGCTTTTCTCTCCTCTGATTTTTCATGTTATTTTTATTAGCTTTGTTCTTCTTTCCTTAAATTTTGTTTGTATGTGTGCTTATGAGTATGTTCTTTAACTTTTAAGTGGAATGTTTAGTTTCTTTGATGCATGTAAGGGCCACATTACAAAAGCTTTGGTAATTAGCTTTGGTAATTAGCTTATTTTCATCATTTCCTAAATAGAAGTTACTGGATTTTTTAAAATGTAAACTTCCTAATTTTATTACTTATAATTAGAGAATTGAGGCCCCAGGAATTTTTGTTTTTGGAAATTTAATCAAGGTTTTGTTTTAGCATTGAATAGAATACATTTTTGTAAATGTTTCTTGGACTTTAGAAATAATTTGATATTCTTTGTTTATATTGAAGAAAGTTCAATGTAGCTACTCAACCTGAAAAATAATATTGTATAACATTTCTACATAATTATTAATTTATGCCTACTCAAGACTGGTTCCATAATTTGCAGGGCCCAGTGTAAAATTAAAATATAGGGGCCCCTGATAAAAAATTATTAAGAATTTCAAGAGGGCAAGAACAGCATTAAACCCAGTGTGGGCCCTTCTAAACATGGTGCCCTGTGCGCGCACCTGTGAAGCTGGCGCTATGTCCAGGTTGACGGTGTGTGCCACTGTCTCAAATTACAATATTATTTTTGTTAATTTCCACTTACAATACCATTAGATTTTGCTTCACATAATTTGATATTATTTTATTTGTTGTCTAAAGCATTATTACAATTGTTTCACTATAGATCATAATTTTTATCAATAAAAAATAGCTCTGCTGTCATGTGCTTTTTTTCTTGAATTCTACATTTACAGTAACATTTCTTCCCTGGTATCATTCTGTTTGGGTGGGGTGTATTTACTATATTTTCCTATCACTTTTCTTTGTTAAAACTTTTTTACTTTAGATTTATTTTCTATTTTTCTCAAAGTTACCTGTGCACAGAGTTTAAAGAGGCAGCCATTTCTGTGAGGCTTATTGTGAAAAATAGTAGCCCCTGCCCACCAACTCACCATTCTCCACTCCATGGAGCAGCTACTTACAACACTTTTAGCTTGGTCGGGGGGGAGGTTTGGGGTGGAGCCCTGGGGGTAGTGTGTACCTGGGTGGTATAGTTTATGAATCCTTGCACTCCTAAGAATGTCTTTCTATTCCCTCAGACATGAAAGACAGCCTAGGTTGATACAGATGAGGGGTGTGTGTGTATGTGTGTGTATGTACTGCAAAATATTTAAGCTGCATCCTTTTTGTTCCCTCATTCATGAAGAGCACCATTATTGAATTCTTGAACCACAGCAATTTCCTCCTCAAAACTCTGCATATGTTTTTCCATTATATTCTACCATTTAGGGTTGTGGAAAGTCTGCAACACCCCGATTTCTCTTCTTTTATAAGCAACCATTTAAATTTTGTTTGTTTTTTAGATTACATATAAAGTTCTCTTTCTGTCTTTGAAATTTAGAACAATTCTAGGTGTTGATCCTATTTTTTATAACTTTAGCTTAGAATATAGTAATCAATCTCCGAACTTTAAAAAAATGGAAAGTTTTCTTTTATATAACTTTATTATTATTCCCAATAAATTCACTTCCTGTTTAAGAAGTTGGTTTCAGTTTTTTGTCACATTGCCAGGAAAGATGTAATGGATATAAAAAGAATGAGAAACTTTGAGAGGACATAGGGACAGGAGAAAAATTTGGTAACAGGGACATCTACCTTTATTAGCCTAAATTATGCTTTGTCTCTTACTAGCAGGAATATGGATGATTGATTTTATTAAACATTGATTTACTGGGAGAAGGAGGGAGACTTTTACCTTCAGAGGTAACACTTCCCTATTGATGCCATAAAACGTGGCCATAGCAAGTGTCCAAGACAGCAGACCAGCCACATTTCCACAGACTTTTTTGGCACTATCAAAACTATAATCATCCATATTAAAATACGGCTGGAGTAACTCCACAGTCTCTTCATTTATAGTGTCCTTGGGGAACTGCTGAAGGCTCCACAGAAATCCTGTTGCACTCATCAACTGAAAAATAGTATCACAGCCCGATAAGTTCTGGGGCAAAACAGATAGTTTCTTCCTGAGTTAGTATGCACTTCTAAATTGAATTTTTTCAAAGTAACAGTTGATTTGCTCTAAGTATACAAATAAAGACTATTCGCAGTAGTCAACCTAAATCTGTAAATGGCAAATTGTCTTTCAGTTTCCATAGTGAAAGAGTAAAGAAGAAAAGCGATGTAGGTTTCCTGTCTCGTCAGTGCACCTGAATGCCTCAAACCACACAGGGACCCTTTTGAAGACTGGATTGGATTGACACCACCTAGGCTGTGCCAATACTAGCCACTGGTTCTGGAAAGATTTCATAAAAAGAAGGCATAAAATCTATCTCTACTTACATTTTGGGTGACGCAGTTTGAGATAAACTGGTCAATACACAATGATCAATTACTGTCTGCCGGTTTGTCTGGTATATATGGAGTGTACTGGGCTAGGGACACCTGCTGCACCTCACAGGACTTACACAGATAGGGTTCACTCACCTTCAATGACTCTCCCCACGATGGCTTGCAGCAGGGTTTCTCCGGATCCATAGTAACAGGGTCAATTTTCTTTTGAAATAGTAACAGAACACAATCCATGATTCTCATAATGAGATGCGGTGGTTTTGCAAGCTTCCTGACTGTAGCAATATCATTTGGTTTGATGGTCTGCATTTGGGAGTAGGAGTCAATACATTTTTTATTGAGTAGTATTAATAGTTACATGAAAAGTTCTTTTAAATAATTAAGGTAGAAAATTTTAAAACATATTTTCTCCTCAGTTCCTGATATTATCTCCTCAAGGATTTGAATTACAAGATTTTTGCACAGCGGTTGTTTTATTGTTATTTTTGGATTTCTGTTTGTTTTTATTCTTTTTTTCCCTCTTGACCCCAACTAAATGGTTTAAAATATCACTACCATCACTGCCTACAACCCCAGAGCTCCATTAACAAGACCTATTAATACGTAACATTTAGATAACTTGCATCTTCAAAGCACAGAGTCTATATTACGTGTGGATACTAACAGAGGAGAGAAAGCCCTGAGTACCAGAAATGTCACCTTCAGTCTTCATTTTGGGGGCTGCCCTGTCTATCGAAGGGAAGGAATTAGGAGACAAAAGAAGTTATTGTAACATGTGGTTCTTGAAAATATTTTTAAAAGTTTCTATCCGCAAGCTGGGTTTGGAGTAAGACACTGCTGACAGCGAAGGCCAGAAGGACTGGGAGACCCTATCAATAAAACGTCCTAAGGTTTCTTTGGTTCAGTGATCTCACCCTTTTGCATGTTATTGTGGAATCTCTAAAGGGGGTGGGGGTGCAGAATGTGTCCTGGTCATTGTGAAAAATGTAATAGATGATTATCATAGATTTATTCATTCATTTAGCAACTGCAGGCATTCTCCCACATAAAACAAAACAAACAAATGAAAACAAGGTTGTCCTCATAACCTCCTGAGGAAGGCAGAGAAAACATAATTACCCTACACTAGGATTTCTGCCACGAAGCATATGAGTGATAGGAAAACAAACGAGAATCCAGAAGAAGAACTGAAAACTTTCTGGAAGGAGTGAGGCCTTCAGCCAAGATTTGAAGAATGACCCTTATTAGGCAGTGAAGGTTAGTTTCTCAGCAGAGGGACAGATACATTTAAAGGTAACAGACCACAATTCTTCCAGAATCTTATAGGTGTTTCTGTAAGCCTTGGTCATATTGTGTATAGGGACAGAATGACAAGAGATAAAGTTCAAGAGGTAGACAGGAGCGGTTATTGGCAGCAGCAGAAGCACTGATATTTATTCAGCACTTTCTATGTGTCCAGCAAATTGCATTAATTACTTTTAGTGATTACATTCATCCTTCAAGCATCAACAGGAAATTAAAATCCCCATGGAGACTCAAGAAAGTTAAGTAAAATTTACTCCAGATCATATATATACACACATATATAAATACATATGAAATGGTGGTTATAAGAGGCAAATGCAGATGGACCTGCCTCAAGGCTGTGGATTCCTACCCTGGGACTTTATCCTAAGAGCAGCGGGAACCACTGGAAGATTTTAAAAGGGGGCATGACATAATCTGGAGGAGATGCTGGAGGAAATGAGGAGCTCTCTATGTAATCTGAGTTCCTGTTCTGTTTAGGCCATTAATCACCAGCATTATTTCCCAGTTCTCATGGAAGGCTGATTTTTATGCAATAAAAATGATGTGATATGAGAAGTCAGGACTTGAAAAAATTAGAACTTAGAAAACAGAATCAATGGAAACATTTGATTAAGATTAATAAATCACATCAAAAATGCAATTCAGTTTTATGATTATACAATCCCACAGTTGATTTCAAGTCATGAAACACGCTGCCTGCTAGAACTTGTGTTGGGAGGGATAGCAATGCACCGCTCACGTTCAGGGCCGCTTCCGCTTCTTCCAGCGCAGGTTTCGCGGCCTCGAGTTTGCTCTCAGCTTTTACTTTTTCAGTGTCAATTTCATCCACAATTTTTTGGGCTTTGTCTTTTACCTCCTGTACTTCATTTTTAATTTTAGCTGAAGCCTGAGCACTGACTGTGACTTCTGCTAAGACCTGTTAAATTGAGGAAACACATGAAAGCAAATAGAAACCTTTCAAGCAAAATGTACAGGTTTGAGTAGTAAGAGAATATTTATTCAATATAAAACATGACAAAGAGCAAATTTATTCTCCAAGTTGTCTATATTTTAAGGTTTATTGAGGTAATTCCATTGAGCAGTTCCTTTCAGTCTCCAATTTCCTAAGCTTTCCTTAGGCTTAGATTACATATAAATAACTAAGTGTTCAGAGAAATGGTATTTCCACTCTCCGAATTCTAGAAAATTAAAACGGTTCAAGTAAGTATAACAGAATAAGGTCAGAAGCCGAAATAAAAGCCTCAGGTAATATCAATAAAAGTAGCTACTGTTTATTAAGTGCTCAGCATAGGCCAGGATCATGCTTAAGTGCTTCCCCTGTGTTACCACACTCATTTCAGTGCCTGGGTAAGGGTTAAGAGTTAAGTGTCTGTTCTCAACGGACTGGCAGTGAGCGGCAGCTGCAAGCAGCCTGAAACTGACGGGCTGTAGACAAAGGAGCAGCACACTTGGATCCCTATCACCTTGGGAGAAGTATCTTTTTTCTTTCTTTCTTTCTTTTTTTTTTTTTTTTTTGTTTTGTTTTGTTTGTTTTTTTAAACTCTATCAACTCTTTCTCTTATCCTTTTCTCTCCTAGACACCAACTTTAGATGAAGCCTGGGCCATCCTAGAAACCTAGAGCTTACAGGGTCGTTAAAGAGAAGACCAAATATAACTTACAGAAACTTCATAAACAGATGAAACACAACAAGAGAGAGTAAGAGAAGAAAGAATAGTCCTAGACCAAGTAGCAGATATAATAGTTTAAATACATTTTGGTATAAGTTGAACAAAAATATCTAATGGTCTTGGTGAACATTACCTTACCAGAAATTATATATTGGTTTATACCCTGCTTATGTTTAAATAATATTTTAAAATAATGCTTTCTTAGTATGGAAAAGTATTCCTCATCAGTAGTGATAAAGTAAATGCAAACTCACTTCATCTGCTTTTACAGAAGCCACTGCCAATTCCTTCTCCTTTACTGCAAGATCTTGAGAGAGTTTAGCGACGGATTCACTTGCCTCCATGAGCTTATCAAGACCTTTAGAAATACACACATACACACTCTTCCTCAGTATATGGATAGCCCTTCATCAAATACTTATTCAATATTTACTACTTATAAGGGACTGTACATGTAATCTAGCACATATAATTATTTATAGACAAAACTTTAAAAATATACATATCTTAGGAGCAACAATCCTGACCATATTTCAGAGTTTCAACAGTCGGGGATAAAGAAATGCTCTGATTGAAGAATATCATCTAGCTACATTTAAGGGAAAGTCACAATATCATACTGAATAAGATTAGTCAGGAAGCTTGACAAAGTTATGCTCTTTTTGGCTTTGTAAACAGTTTGTAGCTATCATTTTTTGATCATATTGCAGCTAAGATGGCAAATGAGATTGAAAATATATTAACATTTTTGTGGCTCTCTTTGCTATAAAAATGAAAATAACTTCTAAAATGTATGTAACTGACTCTGTGACTTTCAGTGCTACTGAGAAAAATAATTGGTTAAATGACTTTCTCGCATTTCAATTGGGTTCTAGATAGCAGTGTGCTGGTAAATGTTTAACATCTGGGTCTCTGGGGGAAGGGGAAGCACCCATTTGTATATTTTCCAATTTCCACAGTGTAAACACTTCCACCATGGCTTATTTCAAGCTAGCAAGAGATTCTCAGTCGCTCACCATTATATATTTCCACCACACAGAGAGAATAGAAATAACCTGAAGAACATTGATAATAGTAAAATAGAGTAAAAATAACTGAGAAGTGATGAGTTTTGAGTATTTATTGCCTATATTTTAAATATAATTTATTTAATTTAGGTATATATGGCTTAATTTTTAATGAGGGCTATGTTGAACAAACATATCATAAAACTCCTATAAATGTAACAATTGGCTTTCACGCACCACTACAAGTCTGCTTTGGCACACTGCCGATTCTAGTGCATCGTTTAGAAAAGCTGCAAGAAGGTGAGTCATGAGAAAAACCTCACGAGGTTTCTTTCCCAGTGTTGCTATCATCACTGTCACTCCACAGACCCTGGAGTTCAGTTATGGCATGTGACTACTTTTTGTCCAGGGGAAATGAAAAGAACGAACTGAGGTGCTTTGGACTGTTTGGGACACATGCTTTCTGGACACAGAATCTGTTCCAATGTACACTTTTTCTGCTTACACGCTACATATGCCTGAAACTCAGCAAACTGCTGCTCAGGTCAACTATCTCTTTTTGCTTTTATTGGCTTTTGTTTCTGTTTTGCCTTTTTGTTTATTAGAAATTTAGATTTCCTTTATTAGAAATTAACATGGCAAAGTTTATACAAATCAAGGCAAACCGTAATGAAACCAAAAACTGAAATTGGAGTCAGTTCCCAAGAGCTGTCTTCTCCCTGCCTGCAAGCAGCAACCCAGTGGCTATGGTAACTCACTGCCCAGCATGGTGGACACAGAGCTGGGGGAAATGGGCCAGCGCTGTTTAGATTTTCTTCTGCTCAGAGTTTCTTGACAGTTCAAAAGACCCTTAAGGACAACCCTTAAAAATATCCACTACTAACAATAAAATTAGTATTTTGCTTTCAAACATAATATCCCCCAAACAAAATATTGAGATCACCATCAAACCCTAAAAAGATAAGATTCCATTCTTCTTACCAATATTCATACGCTCAGCTTGTTCATTAATAAATTTCACCTTTTCAGTATAAATGTTTTTATAACCATTTATAAATGAGAGATAAGATTTGGGAGTCACATGTGCTCTTCGGCGGTATCTGAAAGTAGAACACAAAAATGACCATTTCTATCATTCCAGTATACTGCCATATAAACGACATCCTTCCCAACATGAAATAGTGTGATTCTGCAGAGTGCTTCACGAGCAGGAAAGCAGGAATTGTGTACGGAAAGAGCACTAAATCTCTGGTGATTCAACCTTTAACTCTGACTCTGAGCTTCTGTTTCCTCATCTGGAAAACTGAGAGAAGAATGCCTGCCCTACTCCTTCCAGAGTTTTGTGAAGATCAAATAAAATAGCATATATGAACATACTGTGTAAACTTTAAGGTTCTGGACAAATATTAGGGATAAGCAGTGGAAATGAATTTGTGCTATGATCTATCTTCATTCTACTGGTATTTTCTACATACCTCTTCCCTGCTACATACCAGCTGGGTGGGCTTAGAAAATCAAAAACCAATCTCTCCCCTGATTCATCCGATTGGCCTTAAAATCAAGGAAGCCATGCTTGATTCAAATGTTCAACCCATTGTGGGCTTTATTATAGTAATTATATTTAATGATAGAAGTAGACAAAAGAAATAATTTCATACAGAAAAACCTCAAGTCAAAGAAGAGTTCTTCACATACTATAAAATTATTTTGCCTTGTGCATTAAATTTTCACTTTTGGAGTTCTGAAGATTTTTAATATTTTTAAAGTTTTTTTTTTTTTTTTTAGAAACTTGGGTACATATGGGACTATCATTAAAGTGTTATAAAAATATTGCATTCAGAATAAACTTCTACAACCTAAGAAGACACGAAAAATTTGGAAAACACACCAAAATTTTGAAAAATAAAGAAACTGGTTTATGTAGCTGTACAAAGGTAAAAATTTATGTCACAGATGACATGAGCAGGAGGAGTTCAAGTTAAGTAGAAAGAAAATCTTCTGAACAGTAAGAATTAATACACGCTGATTCACCAAGACAATCTAGGAGATTATCTAGAATTATTTAGGAGGGGTAGTCTGGGTATGGTTTTAAGTAAAGAAAAGGGTCTGGAATAAACAAACTTTTGTGAGGCAGGGACCTCCTTGAAAATCAATGACAGTGTTACCAAAACTCTCTATGCAGAAAAACAGACATAGCTTTTCTGGGAGTTTCTGCACCCCCTGAAGCCCATCCGCTAACCCTAAGGGAGGAGCCCACTGTTCTGGAGATCCATGTGGGCCCATCTGCCAGTCGTACACAGTCACCACCATGCTTTGGGGGTCGGGGGAAAGCTGTGTTCTTGAACTGTTCACACCAGCTTTCACATAATGAACACACCATCACTGCTTTTACTGAGTGGTTTTCCTACCATCAATTAGTATTTTGTTTCACAATTATTTGGCATAAAAACATTAAAAAGACTAAGTAATAAAAATACAAAAACCTAAATGTTCTCTTAATGTAGGCAATAAAGAAACTTTAAAACAATGTACTTCTTTCATCGAAATAAATAATTCACTTGAATAAGAAACTAATTTTAAACAGCTTCTAAGGAATTAGCTAAAGCCATTTCCAAAACAAAATTAAACAAATGAAATGAAGCAATTCATTAAGCATCTGTTACTTTGAGGCCCGGTATTTAAGTGTGGATACTGGTTTATTTTTAAATCTCGTTTATTTGCCATCTTTTCAATTCGTAATCACTAGAAAATCAAAGCAAGAAAAATCTAAATGTAGCTGGGACCTCATGCTCAATCAATATGAGGAATCTTTTACTGCAGCGGTCCCCAACCTTTTTGACACCGGGGACCAATTTCATAGAAGACAATTTTTCCAGGGACTGGGTGGCAGGGGGGAGGGGTGGTTTTGGGATGATTCAAGCACATTACATTTATTGTGCAGTCAAACCTCTCTACTAATGATAATCTGTATTTACAGCCACTCCCCAATGCTAGCATCACCACCTCAGCACCCCCTCAGATCGTCAGGCATTAGACTCTCATAAGGAGCGTACAACCAACCTAGGTCCCTCGCATGCACAGTTTACAGTAGAGTTCCTGCTCCTATGAGAATCTAATGCGGCCACTGATCTGACAGGAGGCAGAGCTTATGTGGTGATGTGAGTGATGGCAAGTGGCTGTAAACACAGGTGAAGCTTCACTTGCTCCCTGCTGCTCACCTCCTGCTGTGCAGCCTGGTTCCTAACAGGCCACAGACCGGTACTGGTCCATGGCCCGGGGGTTGGGGACCACAGTTTTACTAGATGTTACATTTAATTCCTCTTTGGAGTGTACTTGGTGGTTCAGTAGCTATGGTGCCTATGTAATGTCACTTACCTTTGGAAGTAATTTTCACAGCTCTCTGAAACCATATCATGAAAGAGCCCCATTGTTTCTACAACTTGTCTTTTAATTTCACCAGAACAGACAATATTATAGCCTGAAAGGAAATAGGAGGCTACAGCAATGAGAGCCTCCTTCGGCCAGCGACTGAACCAGTCCATAGTGCAACCCGAGATCAAGCCAGGAAACTTCAAAGAACGGGCACGAAACTTCTCACCAACCTATTGATGACAAAGTCACGAAGCATTAGACACACAGGGATTATAAGTCAGCTAGAGAGAGATTTACACATTCTGGGCCTACAATGTGACATCAAAATTTTTTTTAACAAATCTGGGGCTGCAATAATATATAAATTTAGTGTTCAGATGAAGAGAGGAAATATATTTCACACTCTTCCCTGTCCTGGGACTACATCTATTATACATTATTGCATTCGATTCTAGGAACTGCCTTTTAAGAGGAAACTGACAAACTGGCACTCTTTCAGAGAGAGATCAGGACTGTGAAAGGCCTGGGCACCAGGACAAGTGAGAACAGCTGCACGAACAGATGTTTGGTCTAAAAAGGAAACAACTTAGGGAGTCTGCAAAAACTTTCTCCAAATATCTGAAAGGCTTTACGTGGAAGAGGGATTGGGTTCATTACAGAGCAGAATCAGAATCAGAGGAGAAAAGTACAGACAGACAAAATTCAATTGATTGTAAAGAGGAGCTTTCTGGCAATTAGACATCTAAAAATGAACCAGGCTGTCTCATAAATTAGTGCCACCCCCTGGAGCAGAGCCATAACGGAAATGTTCTACATATGTGCTTTCCAGCGTGGCAGCCGATAGACACGCGTTACTACTGGGCACTGGAAATGGGGTTAGTGGGACTGAGGAATTGAATTTTTATTTTTACTTAATGTTAATTAATCAAAATTTAAGTAGCCATGTACGACAAATGGCTACTGTATTGGACAGCACAGTGAATTCAAACCTACATCAGGGACATTCTAGTAAAGAAGGTATGTCTACACTGGAGGCAGAGCTGGATGAGATTTCATCACCAAATCCCTTACAATTCAAATAATCCATGTCTCTGGGTGATTAATGAAAATTGTAGGTTATAGAACAACTTCTAATAGTATGAATATTTTAAATGATCATATTGGAAATGAGATGTTGGTTGATGCAGATTGGTGGTAGTAAAGTATTCATTAATTTTAAGTCAATGTAAAAACATCAATTTCTGAGCAAATCATCTCATCAGAGAAGGTAAACTAAGTACCTTTAAATAAGTAACTCCTTGTACATGGGTATAAATAAAAAAATAAAAACTCACTGGAGAAAAGCAGAGAACAACGTGCAAGTTCCTCTTTGATCTTGAAATGAAGTACTCATACAGATTATCAAAGGTCGGAGGATGGCGAGGCAGCTCCTTTTTCATCACCGATATCAGACCTTGGGTGATTTCATCCATCTCATCTCGCGCAAACAAATTGGAAATCTTTGAGGAACAGACAAGAAAGTGTTCTGTATTTAAGAGTTCCCCACGGCCAGTTCACTGCCGAAGTCTAGTCCCTTTTTTCAAGCCATCTCGTCTCATATTTTCTTTCTGCATCTCCACAGGTCAAATCCTTGGTTAGCCAGAGATTACCAAGAGCGCAACTTTTTATTGAGCAGCTTAATCAAGAGCAAATTATGGTTTCCTGGGCTCACAGAGCTATCACCAAAGAGCTATCATCATTTCAACCACCTCTTTAAAATGCCCAGTTTTGCCCTCTGTTCTTTGACTCATAGTCAGTCTTCTCAACTCTGGCTCTAGAATACTTAACTAACTTGTGCACCGGTAAGCATCTGTATACACCATTGTGCAGGGAAGAATTAACACAGCAGGCCTAATCTTGAGATGGATGTGCTTGCAGACCTGGCCGTTGGCTGGCATCAGGGAACTTGGCCTTTGGAACATATCCCCCATTACTAATTGATAAAACTGTTTTGCCATGCCTGCTAGACTGTGTATACACATGGTGAACACCTGCTCTCCTTTTAGGAGTCTGGAACTTTGGCAGTTGTGCCCAGCTAGGCAGGCAGTGACTACATGACCAGCCCCAAACAAAACCACTAGACTCTGCATCTCAAATGGGCTTCCCTGAACAGAAACACAGTGCCTGTCACCGCACTTCATACTGGAGGGAGAGCATGCTCTGTATGTCCCTTTGGTGAGAACACAGGAAGCCTGCACATGATATTCCTCCAGACTCCACATGATGTGCCTTTTTCTTTACTGATCCCACCATGTATCCTTACTGGGTTACTGTAATAAATCTTAGATATGAGTACAAATACAGGTTGAGTATCCCTTATTCAAAATGCTTAGGGCTAGAAGTGATCCAGACTTTGGATTTTTTCAGATTTTGAAATATTTGCATTATATACTTACCAGTTGAGCATCCCAAATCCAAAAATCTGAAATCCAAAATGCTCCAATAAGCATTTCCTTTGAGCATCACGTCGGCGCTCAAACAGTTTTGCATTTTGGAGCATTTTGGATTTCAGATTTTTGGAATTGGGTTGCTCAACCTGTTTATGTTGAGTCCTGTGAGGCCTTCTAACAAAGTACCGAACCTGTGAACGCTTATAGAAGTGCTGATACAAGTGGTATCAGAAGTGATGACGCAAACATCCCCTTACACCTTACAGAAATCTTTACAGCATTCCATACTCTTGACTAGTAGGTAGGTAGGGAGGGAGGTAGATAGATACAGATACTTTGCTTCTCCTAAAAATAAATTATAGGATAGAATGGAAGATTGAGGAGACAAGTAAGGATCCACATTTAGAATGAACAAAGCATACAAACAATCTGGAGGTGGGCAGCATTAATTTCACAGGAACTTCAGAAAATCTACTAAATCTCATATGGTAATCATTTCTAAAATCACAAACGTGCTAAATGTTTTACTTCTGAAGGGTTGCTGATTTTTCTATTCAAATATAATTTATAGTTTTATAATACGAGCTTTTTCTCTACTTTTGAGACCTACCTCCCCTGAAGATAGCAAGTTGTTAAGGTATTCTAGAAATGCCTCATCTTTGATTTCATTGTCAGTAAAGATGAAGGTGATGCCTTTTCCTTCAGCACCAGCAACTTTGTACAAAGCTTTTAAGTCATCTGTCAGATTAGTCACATTGTAAGACCTAAAAAGAGAAGTGATAGAAAATTTAAAATTAGAAAATATACAGTCATAATTTATCTCAAAACACAATAACAAACTATGATAATTAAAGCATAATCTGTACCTGCTCCCACAGATATTAATAGTGCCTGCTAGAAAACACAGAGATTAGAGCTAAAGAACTATATGCTGCCAGTAAAACCAATGTTTTATTTAAATTGAGAAGTGAGAAATAGGGAATTTACTAGAAATGATCCATGAAGCATGACTGGGAACAGGAAAATGAACTTTACGTGTCCTCAATCTGACAGTCCTCAGCAACAGATTTTGCCCAAGTGATTATACGTACAATATCTAAAACCTGAAATTTGGATGAGTTTGGTTTGGTGAAAAAGTCACAATAAATTGTGAACAAAATTAGTGACATGGTTAGTTATATATAGTTAGTTATATATAACAAAATTAGTTATATATAGTGACAATTTGCACAGCTCATTAAGTAGCTAGATACAAAGAAAGCCTACAGGAAAAGATGCATTACATAATGTGGTATAAATAATAGAAATGTTATAATTAGGTGGTTATAGATTATGAAAAGAGAAGTTCTTGGTCTTTGTTTTTCTGTTTACTCTGTTTCCTGTTAAATGTATGTACTACCAGAGGTGATGCGATGTATAAAAATAAAGCAGACATTTTCTGAAGTGTTGTATGTAAATAAATCTTCACGGGCAAGTTAATGACAAGGACAACAAGGAAACCCTCACTTGAAGAGTGCTACAGTGCAAGTAATAGGGACTTCAGTGAAAGCCGTAGTGTCTGATGGAACGATGATGGGCAGTGGAACCAGAAAGACCTGGTAGCCTGGTGCTGTCAGAGTAATCCTCTCACTGGCCAGTCTCTGAATCAATCAGCCAATAAAGTCACATAACCATTTTTTGAAGATTTTTCAAAAAATTAGACCAACTATTAAGTATAGCTTTTGCAATACATAATCATACATAATAGTCACCCCTCTTGGAGGTTCCAGCCTCTCTGGATTGGTTGTTTTGCATATGAAAGGCATGCTCCTGGACAAGCTGTTTGAACCTCTTATTGGCTAGCCTGGAAGCCTAAGTCTCTCCTTAGTCAGCAGGACCCCAGATGCCAGAGCATCAAGAATACAGAAAATGCCTGGTGCAGTGGTGCCTGCCTGTAGTCCCAGCTACTCCAGAGGCCAAGGCAGGAGGATTGGCTTGAGCTTAGGAGTTCAAAGCCAGCCTGAGCAACACAGCAAAAAAGAAAAAGAAAAAAATAAAGAAAATAAGAGAATATAATTAATACACCTGCCTTAATTTAAGCTTCTGTCAGTTCTAACTACAGTGACTACAGTATCACCTGCCCCAGCATCACACATTCAGATACCTACAGGAATCAGCAGATAATGCCAGTGAGTGAAGCAGGACTGGAGGGGCCTCTGGCAAACTGGAGGATTGCACGCCCCATCCAAGGAGGCAGCTGCTGCTCAGCTCGGGCCATCTGGGAATGTAGGCCCTATGTTGGCAGATCTTCCAATTATTTCAAGAGAAGTCAGAAAAATGTTTTTTTTAAATGTGAAACCTCCCAATATTTAAATGTTGACAACTAACTAGATTTTTAAAATTTAATTTGACTAATCTCTAGGTATATGATGTTTTATGCTTTTTAAATGCTCTTGTAAATTGCATCTTGTTAAATTTTTATTTCCCATTTGTTTGGCAACAGAGTGGGGTGTGTGTGTGTATGTGTGTGTAAACTGGCAAATTGGTCTAAAATTCATGTGGAAATAAATAAGCCAAATAGTCAAGATAATCATGAAGAAGAACAACAAACTTGAAGATCTGACACACCAAATATAACAATATTAAATATATACACATATTAAAAAAGCTACAGTAATTAAAACAGTGAGTAATGGTACAAAGATAGATAAATAAACCAGTGGAATAGACTATTGTCACATATATGATCAGATGACTTATGATAAAAAATGACATCATGTGGCAGGGAAAAGATGACCTTTTAATAATAAATGGAGCTGAATCATTCATATATCTATACTGGAAATAATCTCAACTACTACATTAGACTTTATAAGAAATTAAATTTTAGGTGGATTATAGTTATAATTGTGAAAGTAGTAAATTTTATTTGTGAATGTGAAGGAAATCATGGGAGAACATCTGTGTAACCTTGGGGCAAACAAAGATTTTTAAACAGAATACAAGAGTAAAGGGAAAAAAATGATCAATTAGGTTTCATTAAAATTAAGATTCACTAAGAAAGTAAAAAGGCAAATCAATAACTGGGAGAAGACACTTGCAATACACACTCTGACAAAGGAATTATATCCAAAATACATAAAGAATTCCTAATAATCAATAAGAGAAAGAATCGCAACCCAATTGGGAAATAATGGGCAAAGGGCTTAATTAAGCAGATATTTCATGAAAGAGGCTATCCAAACAGCCAATGAGCGATGAAAAGGTGTTCAATATTATTAGCTGTCTTGGAAATGCAAACTGAAACCACAACGAGATGCCACTACACACCACCAGCACTGCTAAGATGAAAAAGATTCACAATGCCACGGGTGGGCCAGGATGCAGAGCAACTGAAATGCTCATGACCTGTTGGCAGAATCGTAAACTGGAACCACCACTTTGGAACATGACTTCACAGATCTACTAAAGATGAATATCTGCATCCTCTATACCCAGGAATTCTACTTCTAGGAGTACACCCAGACATGTGCAAGAATATTCATAGCAGCTCTATTTGCCAAAACCGTACAATGGATAAGCAACTTGTGGTAATATGGGAATAAATTATTGCCACATGAAGCATCATGGATGACTCTCACAAACACGGTGCAGGGATAGAGATGGGATGCAAAAGAGCAAATCCTGTACGAGTCCGTTGACATAAACTTCAGAACTAGACCAAACTAATCAATGTGCTCAGGAGTCAGAATATGATTACCCTTGGGAGGGTGATGACTGAGACATGACATGTGCATACTCCTGGGGTGCAGGTAGTGTTTTATTTCTTCATTTGTGGGCTGGCTACACAGGTGTACTCACTTTGTAACACCCATGATTTATGTACATTTCCTTATAGATGGAATACTTAAATTAAAAGTTTATTTTAAAAAGAAATAGGCCAAATTGTTGTGTTTTTTTTAACATTTAACTTCAGTAAAACTATAGAAAAACATATTGTCATGTTTTATTTTATTCTACCTGGTTAAAGTTATCTGGAATATTTGATATCCAGCTATAAAAGAGGCCAATCTTGAAAGACTTTGTTTTCCCGAACCACCAACACCCACCAGCAGTGCATTTCCACAGGACGTTCGAACTATTCGTGAAATCTGTTTTGAAATAAAATAGTGTTTATTTGAAAACAGGAGGCAAAGTTTACATTCTCTTGCACTAAATGGTCTGAGGTTTGACCATATGTTTCCAGACTACATTAGACTTTTTCGGAGGTAATGGTATACCTCCGAATTTTAAAAATGAAACTTAAAATAGTATATTAATTTATTCAACTCAAATTCTTTCCTTGTCCCTCTATATTTACACCATGAAAAATAGAACAAATTGACTTTAGTCCCTTATATTTCAAAACTATTCTCTGTATGTGTAATTTTACTATCTTTAGACTCAAGGATAGTAGAGCTCCTCTTCCCAATCCACTGAAGACATAAGAAAAGTTTAGGATTGTTTGCTTATTATTCATCAGTACACCATACTGAATCATGTAGACACCCAGCTCTACAATGAATACTACCTATATCATATCTCTGCCAAAAACATTTTTTTAAGTACCAAAATTCTATTTCCAATGGGCATGGGAGATCCTTTGTAGAAACAGACTTGGAGAGACAGCCTTTAGTCTTGTGTTGCTTTTCTATCATTGATTTCTTTGGTGAGAATAAGACTCAAATTGCAGTTCAAATCTTATGGGTAGGCCAACTGAAGATATTGCTAAAAAACTATCTTTTATGTTATCGTCACCATTAGAAATATTTTTTAAAAAATGCTTTTATAGGTGGCAGATCAATAATGACACATTGGTGTGTATTAATGCTATTATTATATTTTAAAATATGTTAATGTCTTATGGTTTTGTACCTAGAACAGGGTCTCAGGCCCCCAGACCCCTAGTACCTAGCCATAGTGGGTGCTCAATAATTACTTGCTGAATGGATGAGTGTGAAAACAGCCCTAGAACATCTGGAATTTCACCAACTTTGCAGAAGACGACCATGCAATGAATACAGAGCTAACTGACTTCTATTTATCAAATCTCCCTACTCCATGCTGTCACTTCCTGGGGAAACTCCTTTTCCATCAACCAATTACAGAAGTAAACGACTGTTTTCTGCAGCCCTTCAGAGCTGGATCAAACCATGCTCCTTTTTGTGCTACCTCTTACTGGCTTCTATTTTCTCACCAGTCCTGTACACCTGCCTTACCCTTTCCCCAACAGTTTGTTCATAATCTGTAAACCAATCATGAAATTGACACTTTTTAAAGCAATATCTTTTCCTCCATGGGGAACGAGATTCCCATAGGGTCAAAATATAATTTGAGGAGGGTATATTTCCTTCACAGGATTCTCTAGCTTATTTTCTAGGGATGTGAAACTCTGACTCAGTGTGCTCTGCACACAAAACCCATCAATTTGTCCTTGAAAAACATTAGCTGTCATGCAGGTAGATTCAATATATTGAGCCTTTGTTTTCTGGGACAACTTATGTACACACTCTTCTGTATGCTACCTGATAGTATATACTTATTCTCTCAAAAAGTTTCCCTATGAAATTTACTAAGCTTTTACACAATCTACTTATTCCAGTGAATAAAGTTAACAGTTAGAACCTTGATAAGATGAGTCATTGCATCTTTAAAAAACACCAGATCTAGAGATGTTCCCCTAATGATTTCATTGAACTGTCTCTGGTAAAACTGGAGTTTCTCAGCCAGAAAGTCAAAGGAGGGTACCTATGGGTGGGGAGAGAGAAAAATAATATTTAAGATACAAATATTTATTAAAGTAACAATTGCAAAGACACTTAAAAGTAATTCTAAAAAAATGTTTTTTAAAAACTTGTGGATTTTCAGAGATTTGTCATATATTAGTCTACTTTTAGCTATTTCCATTGTTAGAGGCCTGAAACTTAACTGCATTAGTTGGTTTCCAAGACAAAATCATTCTGACATTCCCCTTCAAGAGGCCCAACACCAACTCTTATCGATGGTAATCAACAAATAAATGTAACAATATTTTTTAGTTTTTATTTGCTTTTTAATATTGTTTATGGCTTTTAAAAAATATATAGAAGTTTTACATTATTTATGTAGTAAAATCTACAAGTCTCTGTTATTCCAGAAGTAAATACTTAACTGCTTTGTTTTGCAAAGTGTTCCTCCCCATTTAATTCTTTGATCTACATGCACTTTGGAATTAATTTATTACGTCACCCTATTTTTAAAAAATCCCTTGGGAATCCTTTTTCAAATTTCATTAAACTTATACATTAATTTAGGAAGAATGAGGTGTTGCAATTTAATCAAGTAAACTTTTATCATCTTATTTCCTAGATATTTTAGAATTGCTGTTAAATTAATTTTTTTTTTTTTTTTGAGACAGAGTCTCACTCTGTTGCCCAGGCTAGAGTGAGTGCCGTGGCATCAGGCTAGCTCACAGCAACCTCAAACTCCTGGGCTTAAGCGATCCTACTGCCTCAGCCTCCCGAGTAGCTGGGACTACAGGCATGCACCACCATGCCCGGCTAATGTTTTCTATATATATTTTTTTAGCTGTCCAGATAATTCCTTTCTATTTTTAGTAGAGACGGGGTCTCACTCTTGCTCAGGCTGGTCTCGAACTCCTGAGCTCAAACGATCCACCCGCCTCGGCCTCCCAGAGTGCTAGGATTACAGGCGTGAGCCACCGCGCCCGGCCTAAATTAAATATTTTTATGTTATATTTTCTATCTGGTAATTGTTGGCAACGGTTAGAAAAATTTTTCTGTGAAGGGTAAGATGTCAAATATTGCAGACTCTGCCGCACATTCAGTGTCTGTGGCAACTGCTCAACTCTGCCCTTGTAGTGCACAAGCAGCCACACACAGTATGTCAGCAAACGGGTGTGGCTGTGCCCCAATAAAACTTTATTTATGAACACTGAAATTTGAATTCCATGTAGTTTTTACATGTCACACGAGATTCTTCTTCTTTTTATTTTTTTCTAACCATTTAAAAATCTAAAAATCCTTCTTAGCTCACAAGTCTAACAAAAATAGGCAGTGGGCTGCATCTCGCCCACAGACTATAACTTGCCAACCCTGGTATAGAGGATAGTTACTGAGTTTTACATTCATATGACACTTGGTCATCTTCCTGAGCTCATTAGTAAAAGCAGGTTTTAAATTCTCTTGAATTATATAACTAGGTAATCATATCTATAAGTAATGATATTTTGGTTTTTTATCTGATAACAGTATCTATTTTTGTCATTTTGTTGCACTGCCTAGAACTTTCACAGCAATGTTAAATAAAGAGGTGACATTTATTAGGCATACTTGTCCTAATACCTGACTTTAATGAGATTGCTGCTAAATTTCATTGAAGGAATTGGTACGTGACGACTAAGAATCACAACACACAACTAACTCAGAAGTTACAGCAACTCCATGGCGGGACTCTGATGCAGAGAGAAATAGCTAGTTAGATGAGTGATCTGAAAATCTCTTTTAAGAGATAAAAATAAATACCAATTCATAGATTTTGGGTACTTCAAACACGGTGTCTTCAGGTTCATCACCAGTTGGCTCCGGCATGTCACGGAGAAAATCCACAAAGTACGGCTCAGGAAGGATATACGATGCCACCTCGGAGCCAATATTTTCTTCAATTGCACGAATAAGCTGTATATTAAACCACTGCTCATCTTCGGGAGTTATAAATCTGAGAGAAAAAAATAGGAGTAAGAAAGCAAAAGATGAAAGCATCTTTTCTAGCTGATCACTCCCCTTTCCCGCCTCCCAGCTCCCACCCTGCACCTTCCTCATCTCAGGACGGGAACAATATCTCCTGCCTTTTGACAGGAAAGGCATAACCCCATCCAAAAGAGTTATAACATCCATGATATTACTTGTAAAAAACACAGGTGAATAGTGCAGATGAGGTCAAAGGTTCCTAAAACGTGCAATAGGAGTGCAGAAGTGCTGGCCAATGGCGGGCGTGTGTCCTCTTTCTGGGTTTGTGGATGTACAGTGCAGGAAGGTCCTTTTCAGACTTACGATATCACAGAGGGAAGAGAGGTAGAAGGCGGAGCAACAGGTGACAAGGACCAGCTACGTGTGAGACATGGTAGGCGCTCTACAACTTGGTGAGATTGGCATTAGCATCCATATGTTATAGGTGGAGAAACCGAGGCTTGGAAAAATGGCTGAATTTAACTTTCATGGGATCGCTTAACTTTAATGGGGTGAAACAAGATTTCACCATGCAAAACCTACACAGGGCTAACAGCTTTTAGAAAATATACCCAACTAAAATTTGCCAAGAAATGTTACCAACTCTCCGATGATGTGGTGATTTACAAAGGTGTACTGTTGAATTCATACTCGAGTAAGCTGGCGGAGCATTTTTAAAGGCGGCCAGCAGGTGCCATCAATGTTTCACGAGCCCCACAGAAAGTTAAAACAAATCTCCTTGTTCTACTTACCTAAGTGAGTAGGCAATGCGAGAACCAATCTAATAGTATCAACACAAACTTCGCAGATCGTACATTTAAACTCCAGTGCTGTAATATGTACCTGTCTGCAATGACTCTGTTGCACTCGTGTTTGAAAAGTGACAGGAGAATAGGAATTGAATCACACTCCTCAGCTTTTACAGTCAACATTCCTTGCCAAATTCTGGAAAGATCTCGAAGATTGAAGATGTAATGAAATTTAGAGGGAGTTGGCAGCATCTTCACCTAGAGATGAAAAAAAATTTAATACTTTTGATTAGTTTTCAGATAAAACTAAAAATAGAACTGCTTTTAGAACTATTCTATCTCCCAAATCTGATTTAGATAAAATAGGCTGAGTAAATAAATCAAGATTAAGTTCACATTTTTGTCAAAGCCCTGATAGGAAAAAAAAAACACATCATAAACCAACATAGAATTTAAAAGGCTATAAGCCCTTGAATAAGATGGATTCGAGACTAATGCACTAGATGCAGATTCCAATGCCCTGTTCTACATCATTAGTTGGCTTTGAACAAGTCACTTCCCCTGAGTTCTTAAGAACTCTGTGACAATTATGGGAATAGTCCTTCCTAATCACTGTTAACCTTAGTAGTGTATATACGTAAGTACGTCATAACGAAAAACTGAACAGGAGCTGGTTTTTATGCAGGTAAGAACAATGAATGTTCACTTTTAAAGTCAATAATGACTCTCTTCTACAGATTGCTTTGATTAGGGACCTTATCGTGTTTGGGTTTCACTGTGGGGATTCAAACTCAGTTGGCTCTCTTTCATGTATCTATGTCTCTGTACTAAGTTGACAGGCATGTCTGACATGCAGCTGTAAGTGCAGTAATAGGTGGTTTTCTGTTTTTTGTTCAAGCACAAAGACTGTGCTCAGCTATGCTAATTTACTTACTATTTCTACCAACCTCTAGAATATAAAAAGGCAAAGCTATAATAATAGCACTCTCTAACCCAGAGAGATACCAGTAAAGGGATAAACTCAAGATACTCTAGGTGTAGAAAGCATTGCTGGCCATGTATATAGATCATACTTGATATCATTAGCATCATTTTTGAAAGTGAAAAAAATGACAGTTCTGGTGATACAAACTTCCCACACAAGTAATTCAGGAAAGCAAATGCATTCTTCAGTACCTGCTCATAAAATAAGCCCTTTCTATATTGAAAAAGTACCCTATTGAGTTTGTAGAGTAATTTTTACAGGCTCATTCACAGTGCAAGTTAAAACAGCAGGTAGCATGGAGAGATGGAATGAAAAGAAGTGTTATTTTATCAATTACCTTTCAATTTCCTTCTTTGCTCAGTTCCATTGCAAACTAAAATGTTCACTTTTACCCACTAAAATATAAAACATGCAAAATATACCCAAAGGGATAAGGTTATGTGAATATTTACTTTTCTTTATGGTAAAAGACTATAGCTATGATGGCAGCCATTGGCAACTGAAGCAGTCATTAAAGAGAATCTGTAAAAAAATTCCCTTCTTTCCCTCTTCTTCTCATTATTTGTTAACCTGCTTCCTTCCTTCTCTTCTAGTATTTCCCTTTGCTTTTTGTCACCTTCTTTCTTTTCTCGCCTGTTTCTGCTTTAAAGCTATGTAAAGTGATATAAAGTTGGGGTGCTAGACAAGGCATGCATGGATCAAGCACTTTGTGAAGACTGGAGATTTGAAGAAATACAAAGAAGGCTACTTATTTGGGGGTGGGATGGGGAGGATGAACCATTCATTTTTCAATGACTGAGCACCTGCCGCTGCTCTTAAGAAAATACCACGGTAAACAGGACAGCTAAATCTGCTACCGTCAAAGGGGCTTCCATTGTAGGGGGAGGCTGGGAATAAACAGGAAAAAAATAATTTATAAACAGGCAAATAGACAAACAATAATGATAAAAGCCACAATAAAAAAATAAAGTAGGGTCAGGAGACGGAAAATGACTGAGATAGGGATATGGGCAGTTATTTTAGAGGACAACTGGGGAAAGTCCCTCTGAAAATAAGAATGATAAAAATGAGCAGAACAAAGTGCAATCAGCCAGCAGCAAGGACAAACCTGGCGTGTTCGGGCGGTGAGATGAGAGGGGCCCCTGGGCAGGGCAGAATGCCAGGGGAGGGAGGTGAGCAGGGCCGGCTCAGTGTGGGTTTACCGTAAGTGTACCTGGGAATCTACTGGTGGTTTTAAGAAAGAGTAATGACCGCTGGGTTACTTTTTAAAAATATCATTCCAGGACTGCGTAAAGAACAGACTCTAGGGGGGCAAGAATAAAGCAAGGAGGATGGTTAGGAGTAGGAAGACTTCGCGGTCCAGAGGACAGGTGACAGGAGCGCATATCAGGGCGGTCCCAGGGATGGTGAGGAGGGCTTGGCTTTGAGATACATTTTGAAGGTGCCGTCACTGACACTAGCTGATGGACTGTATGCAGGCAATGAAAAAGACAAATCAAGGATGGAGCCTGGTTTTTTTAGCTTGAGAAGCAGGACAATTGGGGTTGCTATTAACCAAGATGCCACAGTCTGAGGGAGGATCGTATTTAAGGATATTTAAGAGTTCTGTTTGGACATGTTAACTTTGAGATGATTAGTAAACATCAAAACAGTGATGTGTGCTAAGCAGTTAGAAATCAGTCTGGAGCCAGACAGATTTCTCCATCCCAGGCCTGGGATGGAGGTACTGATTTTGAAGTCCTCAGCATAGAGACTGTGTTTAAAGCCTTGAAGCTGGATGAGAGCCCCTAAGGAAAGAATATAGTTAGAGCAGAGGGCCCAGCATCAAGACCAGGTGCATTCCAGTATTTAGAGGGGAAGATGAGGGGGAACTTTAAAAAGGTAGCCAGTGAGGCAGCAGAAGAACCAAGAGTATGAGGACCCTCTGAAGCCAAGTTGAAGAAAGTGTTTAGAGGGATCATTTAGGTCAAAAGCTGCCTTAAAAATCAAGTACGAGGAAGAAGAAAATTAACCTTGTGATTGGCAAGACTGAGGTCTTTGGCGACCTTGATGAGAGGCACTGGAAATGAAAGCTTGTGCAAAATGGGCTAAAGAGGTCCAGAAAGAGGAAATAGAGCCAGTAAATATTCAGGTAACAAAAGAAACTTTGATGGAGAGACAGCTGGAAGGCCAAAGCTTTTCAGAAAACTATGTATAAAAGCACATTAAACTGAACAATAGCACTACCAGAAAACAGAGGGATCTTCCCACCGAAAATCAGATGCCTAGACCCTGCCATCCATTTTTGAGTTTTTTTAAAAGAGGCAGGACAGCATGTGCAAAGACCCTGTGTCTCGAGGAGCAGGGCCCACACGAGGGACGGATGCCTGCAGGAGGCTGCGTGGAAGAGCATCTCATAAGCAGCCCCCAATTCCTCTTCGGATGACTCTGTTATGTAGGGTTCCCCTGTTCCCCCAGGAATCTGAAAGGCTGGCGCACTCCAGGTTTCCAAGGAGGTAAGCACCACCCACACGCGTGTGCTTGGCCTAATGAATGGTGAACTATGACGACTCATCCTTCCCTCCTTCACCACTTTCTGACAAATACATCAACCTTCTTTTCTCATGAGTGCTGCCTTACGTCACCTGGTGACGGCAACCAGGCACACCGAGCTTTACTTAGGGCACTGACTTCCGTGTTAAAATCGAGCCCATTTTGTTAAGAACACTTCCACCCACTTACTAAAGTGCACTCCACCTCAGAAAGACACACCGTCAGACTTCAAGTCCTACTTAGCAGAGAATATCTAGAAATCCATGTATTAAGTCAGTCAATAAGCATTTGAGCTTCTGACACAGTTCGGTGGAGGGAGTTACAAATCAGAGTAACAAGTGGAAAAGCAGTGTTCTTATTTCAGCAAAATTCTACTTTATCTTGGATGCTGTGTCTGGTTTACAGTAATATCTCATACATATGGAAAGCATCATTTAGTCAGAATATTTGTTCCCTAGAAGGAAAAGGTGTCATAAATCTATTTGAGCACCTAATTTGTCTTTTCCAAAAAACACCACTACGTATGAAGTTATGATAACTTAATGAGCCATGAAGTGAAAACTAGGGCTGAATAGTTGACATTTTTTTTTTATTATTGACAACAAACCATTTTGTACCTTAGTCCATTGCCACAGCACTCTGCCCACGGAGACTAAATTCACAATCATCTCACACACTTCAGGTTTGAACCTTCTACAAGGATCAAAGTATCCACAGCCAATAACTCCTGAAAGATAAGCAAGATTGAAGGGACAAGCTAACTAAAAGTTTTCAAAGTACATGTCTATCCCAGTGAATAAATCACTACAAGACTGGCTAAGCTGGGTGTTTCTTCAGAATTTCTTTCAAGGGATCAGCTAAGACTGGGAGTCGGCAGTGAGGCCAACTAAGCTTAGCATCAGTGACAGGCATTAGATACATATTGACTCGTTTAATCCCCCCAGCACCCTATGAGAGAATATGAGATAGATGTGATTATTATTATTCTTCCGACTTACATGCTCAAAGTCACACAGCTTGTGTGCCGGCAAATCTGAGATTTGAACCCAGGCAGCCTGGCTCCAAAGTCTGTAAATTGGCACTCAGTCTGAAGTGTATGAGAGCATCAAAGGAGCTTAGAAACTCTGTAAGACCCCTCATCCTACAGAGAAGGAGACTAGGCCCAGACAGGGGAAACCACTTGTTCAAGGTCACATGGATTGGTTGTTGACAGAGCTGGAACCGGGACCCCCATCTCCCAACCTGCAGTCAGTTACCACTCTGGCCGGGGCTAGGCATGTCACATTCCCAGGGAACACCCAGCACAGTGACAGCCTGACTGTCATAATCACCCTCAGGAAGGACTGGGTCGTAGGTTTACAGACTACTCTTAAAGTCTCAAAATGACTTTGACTGAGACTGCAAAAAGAGATTCACTATACTGCATGCTGATGAGACTATCTGTTGAGTAACGTGTTCAGTTCTGGGCATGGCATTTTTAGAGAAATATGAACATGAATATCTGCTTAGAGATGCAGAGCAGGTTTATGAAGGGTGAACAGACTAAATAAACTGGGATTCATTCACATGGAGTGAAGCAGAATTGCCGTGGGGAAACATGAAATTGCCCTCCAAAGTCATGGCTGGTTGTGCTAGATGCCTGTGAGGCCCTTTTGCATCCTGAAATCCTATATTCTAGACTTCTACCTTCCTGTGGGACACATGTGTTTTAAGCAGCATGAGATCTGGAATCAGAAGGTGGGGATCAGCACCATCCCTCTGCCACGCTCTAGCTAAATGCCCTCAATGGGGCAGTTATTTCACTTCCCCGAGCCTCAGGTTCTGATTGGTTGGTCGGTTTTCCATATTGTTGAAACATACCAATCATACCAAAGAGTATGTCAAATAGCGTAACAAATAAGCAAACACTCATGCAGGGACCACCAGACCAAGCAGTACAACACTGCCCAGCACATTAGAAGCCCCCGTTTGTTCACCCTTGTCCACAACCCCTCCCTTCCTCCAGAGGTAGCCACCACTCCAACTTGATGATAAGTAGTAACTTGCTTTTCTTTATAGCTTCACCACTTAAGCTTTTGAACTTGAACCTTTTGAAATTTAGGTTAATGGAATTATATATTTTTTCTGCAATTTGCTGCATATGCTCAACACCGTATTTCTGGGCTTCATCCATAGTGAGGCATGTAGCTGTGTTCATTCATTTTCACCGCTGCATAACATTACACTGTGCCTATGCCACAATCTATGTATCCAGTTTTACTGGCAAGAAATATTTGGGTTATTTCAAGCTTTTGCTATCATGAACGTTGTACTATGAACACTTTTTTATAAGTCTTCTGGAGTGCATGTGCAAAATCAACTACAGATGGATTGAGGACCTAAATATGGAAGGCAAAACTATATAATATTTGTAAGAAAATATGAGGGAATATCTATATGATGTCTGAGTAGGAAAGAACTTCTTAAATGAGACTCAGGAAGCACAAACCATAAAGGAAAAAAATGGTAACTTGGTATAAACCCAGAAGTGGAATTGCTTGGCATGGACACACGTTCTACCTCTCCCATGATAATGCCAAATTACTATCCAAAGGATTTGCAGCAATTTACACCCCCGCCAGCAGGGGATGAGAGTCCCAGTTGCTTCACAGTCTCACCAATACTTGATTTTGTCAAAATTTCTCATTTTTGCAAATCTAGTAGGTATAAAATGGTATTTCCTTGGCATTATTAACTTGTATTTTCCCGAATACTAATGATGTTTACCATCTTTACATTTGTTTCTTGGCTATTTAGTTTCCTCTTTTTAAAGTGCCTTGGTTTTTGCCCATTTATATATTGGGTTGTTTGCTTTTTCTCTGACTGATTCATAGGGTTTCCTTAAATATTCAGAATATCAATTTTTTGTTATTATGTATGTTGAAATTATTTTCCACTGTGGGGGTTGTCCTTTCACTCTTTCAATGTTCTTCTTTAAATTAAGAGAAGTTTTTAATTTTAATCTAGTCAAATTTGTCATTTTTTCTTTATTTTCTTGTTTTCTGAGTCTCATTTAAGAAGTCCTTTCCTACTCACTCAGAGGCCACTCATATATTTCCCTATATTTTCTTGCAAATGTTTTAGAGCCTTGCCTATCCTTCTGTAGTTGGTTTTGTGCTTGATGTGAGGGAGGGGTCCAATTTCAATTATTTTCCCATATGAATTCCTATATACTCCAGTACCACTTATGGGAATTCTACCCTTTCCATTCTGATTTACAGCATTTGCTGTATCAGACAATTAACATTCTTATGTCCATGGGTCTGTTTCTTGAGTATGGACATAAGTTTTGGTGGTACAGTTTATGTGAGTCCAAATTTGGTGTCTCATTTCATCAACATATCAAGGTGCTGCATTTAACTTTGTATAACACATTGTTGACCTATGATCTTTGTGCTGTCATTCATTACACCAAACTTCTCTGATTAACAATTTCAAGAAAACAAAAACACAAAATTTCCCTTATCTCTGATGCCAGCTGCGAACAAGCCTATTTCTAATATTCCTAAGTCTTAGATATAAGTCATCTTAGTATTTAGTCCCTCTTTCCTGGCATTTAGCTCTCCATTTCAAATATTTAACCTGTACTTTACAGAGAGCCTTTTTATCCCTTAAATAAAGTTTTGCATGGTTTATGTCCCTTATGTAGTACAATAAAAAATTAAACATTAAGAATTTCATACCAAAAATTTTGTCAATTGAAGCATTTGAAGGCAAGGTACAATTAAACACAGTAAATTGTCTTTTTAAACGTTGTGGAATATCATTTCGACCACCTCCAGGGTGGATCATTGCGGCTATGATCTGCACATCGACGATGGTAGTGAAGTCTCCAGGCTTGTCCAAACTATACATTCCTTCCATTTCCATCATCTGCCGCACAATCTCATTAGTTATCTGAAATTTTACACAGTAACATTTTTGTAACATATCACTGTCATATTCCTCCATGACTTCTATAAAATAGCACAGATAAGATCAGAAGAAAACATTCAACTCTTACCAATGAAGTATTTGTGAATGTCAATCAAGTTACTTTTTTGAAGGTAACTTGACTTAAATGAGGACACCTGTGAACTCTAAATCATAAGTTAAACATGTCTGGTGCAAGTCCAGTGTGCCTTTCACCACAATGATAAAACTAATTTCCAAACAAATTTAGATAGGTTAGTTATGAGATAGTTGGCACAATTACAACAGTACTCAGAGTTACGAGTTTTACGATAGACATCTTTCACACTCAACATCCAACACTTCAGAACACTATAGATCAGAACATAGGATGGTTTCAGCCCCAAGCTTTCAATATCATATTACTGAATGTTTGGTTTGGGGTTTTATGTACTCATTTTATCTTCTCTACATCTTCTAGCAGTGCTAACACTCCCTCCTTGAAAATTTTCCTCTCTTGGTTTCAGAGGCTCATTTCTTTCCAGGTCCATCTCGTGACTCCTGGGTCACCTCCCAAGCCACTCTCTAGCCACTCAACCCTCACAAGCAACTGTCCTCCAGGGCTCCATCCTTGGCCCTTTTCTCTTCCCGCTATTCCAGGGGATGTCATCTCAACCCTGTGCTCTAAAGAATCTCAAATCTGTAACTCTAGCTCCAGATGCCCTTCCAAGCTCTACACCTGTATATCCAAATTCCTACTGGGCATCTCAAAGTGGATGGCACACAAGCACCTCAAACATAACAATCGTTCCTTCAACCAACATTTAATGCACGACTGCTGTGTGCCAGGCTCTTTTACAGCAAAGGCAACATTTCCTGTCTTCATGGAGCACACATGTGGTGTGAGACTAAATGTATACATGTATGTTGGTATGTAAATAACATGGTGCATTATAAGTCTTTTGTAGAAAAGCAGAGAAAGAAAATAGGAGGGGCCGGGCGCGGTGGCTCGCGCCTGTAATCCTAGCACTCTGGGAGGCTGAGGCAGGCGGATCGCTCAAGGTCAGGAGTTCAAGACCAGCCTGAGCAAGAGCGAGACCCCCGTCTCTACTAAAAATAGAAAGAAATTAGCCGGACAACTAAAAATTTATATAGAAAAAATTAGCCTGGCATGGTGGCGCATGTCTGCAGTCCCAGCTACTCGGGAGACTGAGGCAGTAGGATCGCTTAAGCCCAGGAGTTTGAGGTTGCTGTGAGCTAGGCTGACACCACGGCACTCACTCTAGCCCGGGCAACAGAGTGAGACTCTGTCTCAAAAAAAAAAAAAAAAGAAAGAAAGAAAATAGGAGGTATTCAGGGGTGTAACTGAACATGGAAAGCAGGGAAGGCTTTACCTCACGTGACATATAAGCCAAGTTCTGAGGGAGGTGAGAAGACAAACCAGTCAGATATCTGGGGGAAGAGCAGTCTAAATGCAGAAGTGCTGGGTAAACATCGTACGCAGCGTGTGCACAGATACATAAATGTGAGTGGAGCAAAGGGTCATGGGAACAGGAGGTCAAGCAGTGTAGAATGTCTGGGTCCTGGTAAGGATCTGGGTATTTATATTCTATGAGTCTCGTTGCAGGATGTTGAGCAGAGGAGGGTGTCATGATCTGACTCATGTTTTCATTGGTTGCTGATCTGAGAAGAGACAACAGATCCGAGAGGGGTGAGGGAAACAGGGAGGCCACGAGGAGGCATCTGTAATGACCAAGAAGACAGACGGTGGCAGCTAGCACCAGGTGGCAGCAGCAGACATGAGGACAAGTGGTTGAATTTGGGGTACAATTTGAAGATAGAGCCAACATGATTTCCTGACAGACTGATTGTGGAGCTGTTATTTCCTGCGATGGAGACAACTCTTGGAGGAGCAGGTTCTGGACATAAGTTTCAGGTCCTACTGGACATCCCTAGTCGGGTAAATGAGTTTAAAATTCAGGAGCTCTTCAGCTTATGGAAGAGAAGGGTGAACCAGATCCAAGCATGCCTCCACTCTCCCCGCCTTTTAGCAACTGCTGAGGTCCGTCTGCCTTGGAGCAGAGAAGGGCCACACGCAACTGTGTGGGGATCCCTCTCAGGATGGAGACTGAGCTGAGCCTCTAGGGGTGTCTCCGGTGGGCAGGGATGAAGAGCAGGTCGGGACCAGTGCTGCTGGACCCAAAGTTAGATGGTGTCGATGAGGCAGCGTATATCGGTGGGAGGGAGGTGTAGGAGACCCCACCAGGACACACAGAACCTTGGCAACATTGGTGGGTCCTCCAGTGACCCGGGTTGATTGATGATCACGACTCAGACCAAGGTACGTCGCAGAGTTAAATAAATAAATAGGGTTTTTGTTTTGTTTTGTCTTTAACATCAGGTACTTCTCAGAGAGTATATAGGGTAAGAGGTTAGAGCAAGGATGAAACCCCAGGGAAAGGCAGAAGCAAGAGGGGAGCCAGAAAGGACACTGAGAATCAAGCTGCCAGAGACAGGGGGGAGTTGCTGCAGAAAACCATGCAGGGATTTCAAGAAGGGAGAAAGTCAGCAATAACGGAGAAGTCAAAAAAGATTGAGAATCACTACTAGACTTAAAAACATGAAGGTTCTTGACATTTTTACATACAACTAAAAACACTAATTGTCATCTCTATGAGCTACTGTGGTCATACCTGATCTCCCCACTCATTGATCACGGGCATATTGATGTCATCAATAAATACAGTCATTTTTCTCCCTCCTGGTGGCCCGTAAGTGCTTCCCATTCGCTTATCCACATAGCTTTCAATTGTTCTCTAGAGGAAAGGACATGGTCTGTCTTATGCATTAGATTTTAATACAGATTTCTGAAAAATTATGAGCATTTTTTCAGAGTAGAATATAATTTACTTATGTATTTAGTAAGTATAATTATTAAAATATGTAGTTTAATTTTTAAAAATAAGTTATTGGAATGTTAATTATCAATTTACATTAAAATAGATATGCTCCAAAGTTCAGCTTCCGTCTCAATATTAGGCCTAAATACCTCATAGGTTATTTGGATTTGGCTTCAACCTCAGCGTTAGGAAGGCTAATTAGGTGAACGCCAACACAGCACCATTTCTTCTGAATATAAAATATTTTCATATTTTATATGCATACACATTTTATTGTAACCACCACTTAAAATTTTAATGTTTATCACTACAGCAAATGATGGATTTTACCTGAAACATCATTGGTTCTGTGGCAGATGAAAAGTTTAGACTTTTGGATAACTGTAATTCAGGATCATATTTTTTCAAATAGGCCTTAACCATCACAGTTTTTGCAGTCCCCTGCTCTCCTATGAGCAAAACAGCCTGCAATCATAGCATAATCATGTTGAAAGGTGCTGTAACATGTTCAAAGTCTTATGGTTCTACTGGCTATTTTTGTATTCTGTGAGTTAATACAACTAATTTTAACAACCTTTTAGAATTATACCTAAATCGAAATAAATCCTAGTTGAATTAAAGATTTAAATGTAAATGTACACTATAAAAGTGCTAGAAGAAAATATGGTGGACTATTCATATGGCCGTGGGAATACGAAAAGAGCAGACACTCCCTTTCCTTAGCAAGCTGGGAGTCAGCAGTTCAGGGAATGCTGAGTTTGAGTGTATCCTGGGACCTGGGGTTCATTTACCAAAAATGTTTCCCTCCAAGGACACTACCTCCAGGCCCTTGTGTTGGAATTTAATTTTTCTATCTGTAGTGTGTGAAAAGAAATGTGTTTCTTATATTTGTAATTATCTAAGAAACTATCCATTAAACTTACTTTAAATTGTTTTGCAATAGTGTCTATCAAAAAATTTGTTCTAATATTGTCAACATTTGGAACCAAAATCGATGAGTATTCCGGAATACTGTCAGTTGGATAATAATATGGCTGAAGTTTCTTATTCCAGTGCTCCCAATCACCTATACGACAAGTAAAATTTCATCTCAATAAAATTGCATTCTTCAAACGTTATCTCAGAATACAAAAATGTAAGTGCTACAAACAATCAATAGAATGATATAAACATTTCAAATGTTTTCCTAAAACACGTTACTGTATTTGCTTATCTAATGTTTGTGGCATTTGATAATTTAAACTTGTCCTGCCTTTTTATAAAGTCAGCTTTTAAATTGCTAAATCATTCATCTAGAGAAACCTGGCCTGAAAGGGAATTAGAATCAGCTGGTGGTAAAACCAATGATGTGATGGGTATCTATTTAGTAGGAAAGCCACAGCAATTGAAAAGATGGGAAACACCTGATTACTAGATATAGGCTATTTGCCATGAGAAGCTGGCCCCAAAAGTGTAGTTAGTACAGTGTAATAGAGTGCCAGACTCCCGACTTACAGTAACTACTAATTTACTAATTGATATTGTTGTTATACTAATTATTACCACATTTCATCCATTCTAAGAAACAAATTGTTTACATTTTAGCATCTGAGGATGGGCCTTACAACACTGTACAATTGCTGTTCGCTAGGCAAATGCGGTCACAGCTGTTCCTCTCATTGCCATTTACAATGAATTACTTTCATTGTTGAGTTTAACGACCATCTTAAATGTCTTCAGAAAGACTTATTTTCACTATGATTCAGAATTATACCAAAAAAGTTACTGTGTACACAGAATGCATGGGAAGAGAGCATATGTTTGATATTAGCAAATATTCATCACTGGAGTAATAACCTCAATTTCATACTTTCTTGAAAAATAAGCAAGTCATATGCTAAGTGTATGTTTAACTTTTAAGAAATTGCCAAATTGTTTTCCAATTTCCCATGTCATTTTATGGCATATGAGAGTTCCAGGTGCTCCACATCCTCACCAATATTTGATACTATTAACCTTTCTGGTTCTAGCCATTCTAGAGGGTGTGTGATGATGTCCCATGGTGGCTCATTTCCCTGATGACCAGTGATGTTGAATATCTTTACATGTGTTTTGTTCACCTTTCATATATCTTAATTGATGAAGTATCAATTGAAATTTCTTGCCCATTTTAAAATTTGAGTTGGTTGTCTACTGATTATTATTGAATTATAAGAATTCTTTACATATTTTGGATAAAATTCTTTTATCAGATATATGTTTTTCAAATATTTCTTTCCAGTCTGTGGCTGGATTTTTTTTTTTTCTTAATAGTGCCTTTTAAATAGCAGAAGATTTAAATTTTGATGAAGTACAATTTGTTAATTTTTTCTTTTATGGTTTGGGCTTTTTCGATCCTAAGAAATCTATGCTTAACCCAATGACACAATATTCTTTGTCTTCTTCTAGAATTTTTATAGATTTAGCTCTTATGTTAATGTCTGTGATCTATTTTGAGTTCATTTTGGTGGATAATATAAGGTAAGAGTCAAGGTTCTTTTTTCTTTTTAGCATTTGAATATTCTAGCACTGCTGGCTGAAAAGACAATTCTTTTCTTTTTTTCTTTCTTTTTTCTTTTTTTTTTTGAGACAGAGTCTCATTCTGTTGCCCAGGCTAGAGTGCCGTGGCATCAGCCTAGCTCACAGCAACCTCAAACTCCTGGGCTCAAGCGATCCTTCTGCCTCAGCCTCCCATGTAGCTGGGATTATAGGCATGTGCCACCATGCCCGGCTAATTTTTTCTATATATTTTTAGTTGTTCAGCTAATTTCTTTCTATTTTTAGTAGAGATGGGGGTCTCGCTCTTGCTCAGGCTGGTCTCGAACTCCTGAGCTCAAACGATCCACCCACCTCGGCCTCCCAGAGTGCTAGGATTACAGGCGTCAGCCACCGCACCCGGCCAACAATTCTTCTCTGATTTGACATTACTTTGACATCTTTGTCAAAAATCAACTGACCATATACGTGAGGGTCTATTTCTGGACTCTATGCTATTCCATTGATCTACAAATCTATTCTTATGCCAATACCACACTGTATTCATTACTACAGCTTTATCATAAGCCTTGAAATCAGGTCATGTGAGTGCTCTAACTTTGTTTTTTAAAAATTAGTTTGGTTATTCTGAATTCCTTTGCATTTTCATTTAAATTTTAGAATTCATTTCTAAATTTTGACAACAGAAAAAAAGCCCATTGAGATTTTTTTTCACTCTTATTGCATTAACTCTATAGATCAATTCGGAGAGAAACAACATCTTAACAATATTGAGTCTTCTGATCCACAAACATGATTTACCTGTCCACTTATCTAGGGCTTCTTTCATTTCTCTCAGCACAGTTTTGTAGTTTCAGCATACAGATCTCACACACAGTTTGTTACATTTATCCCTAAGTACTTAGTTTTTGGATTCTATTTTACACGGTATTTTAAAATTTCAATTTCCAATTGTTTGTTGTGAGCATAGAGAAACACAGCTTATTATAAAATATGGCCCTTTTATTCTGTGACCTTGCTAAACTCATTTACTAGTTCTAATAACTTTTTCGAAGGTTCCAAAGTTGGTCATGTCATCTGTGAATAAAAAGAGCTTTACTTGTTCTTGTCCAATCAGTAGGTATTTGATTTCCCCACTTATTGCACCAGCTAGAACCTGTAGTGCTATGTTGAACAGAAGTGAAGTTGAATAGGGGTGACAAAGACATCCTTTTCTTGTTCCTGATCTTGGGAAGGAAGCATTCAGTCTTTTGTCATTCAGTGTACTGTTAGTCATTGGTTTTTTTATAGATGCTTTTTATCAGAATGATAAAGTTCCTATTACAAGTGTCATCACAAAATGGTGTTAAGTTTTGTCAAATGCTTTTTCTTCATTATTTAGGACTGTATGGGTGGTTTGGTTTTTAGTCTAATATGGTAAATTATATTGATCAGTCTTTGAATGTTGACCCAACCTTCCATTCCTAGAACAAGAGCCCACTTGGACTTAATGTTATCCTTCTCATATACCGTTGGTTTTGGTTTGTTAAAATTTTATTAAGAAATTTGTGTCAATGTTCCTGAGGAATATTGGTCGATAAATTTCTTTTCTTAAAGATAATGTCTTTCTCTGGTTTTGGTGTCAGAGTAATGCTGTCCTTATAAAACAGGTTGGAAAGTGGTTCTTTCCATTATATGTTTTATGTATTTTGGAAGCGTTTGTGTACAATTGGTATTATTTGGTAGAATTCACCAGTGAAGTAATCTGGGCCTAAAGTTTTCTTTGTAGGAAGGTTTTAAACTACGAATTCAATTTCTTTAGCAGAAATGGGGCTATTCAGGATATCTATTTCTTCTTATATTTTAAATTGATGATTTCTAATTGTATACATTTATGAGGTACTAGGTGATGTTATAATTTATGACTACAATGTGGAATAACTAAATCAAGCTAGTTAACATACTCATCACCTCAAATGTTTAGCATTTTTTTGTGGTAAAAATATTTGAAATTCACTCTCTTAGCAATTTTGAAATGTAATTGTACACTATTATTAACTGTATTCACCACGCCATGAGACATCTATTTCTTCTTGGTGATGTTTGATAGCTTTTATCTTTCAAGAAATTTGTCCATTTCATTTACATTGTCAAATGTGTTTTTGTAAAGGTGTTTATAAGTCACTTCTTGTTTTTTAATGTTTGTAAGTTGTGTAGTGATTTTCCCTCTTTCATTTTTGACTGTGGTAATTTATGCCTTTTCTTTTTTTCTGATATCTCTGGTAAGAGATTTATCAGTTCTATTGATCTTTTCAAAGAACCATCTTTTGGTTTCATTGATTTTTTTCTATTGCTGTTCTATTATATGTTTCATCAATATCTGTTTTGATCATTATTTCTCGCTTATGCTTACTTTGGGCTAAATTTGCTCTTCTTTTTCTAACTCAGGAAGGAAGAAGTTCAGGTCATTCTTTTGAGACTTCTTTTCTAATATAGACATGAAATGCTATTGAAAATTGTTTTATGGCCCTAATGTCTTAGAAAACGTTTTCTGTGCTCTTGAAAAGAATGTACACTCTGTTGTTTTGGGGTGGCACATTCTATAACTGTGAATTAGGTATTGATAGTGTTGTTAAAATCTTTTACATATTAATACTTACTAATTTTGTCTATTTGTTCCATCAATTATTGACAGAGAGTATTGCCACGTTTACTATAACTGTGGACTTGATTATCAGTTTCTGCTGTTCTTTGACGCTCCTCTCTGTGCAGATTCCTCCTGTCTGGTGCTCTGCCTTGCAAATTCTAGCCATCTTGGCCTCCCCAAAATCAATCTCTGCCTCCTCATTTTGGTGAGACAGCCAGTTCTGTTTGCTTTTTCCCTCCCTGAGCTGCGGCTAGAAACTGCCTGCAGACAGTAAGCTGGTGCAATCACCTAGTTTCATGTCTCTCAGTGATTTCAGTCCTGTGCTGCCTGTGGTCCAATGTCTGGAAAACATTGTTTCAATTTGCATTTCCCTGATGATTCGTGAAGTTGAGCATTTTTTCATATGTTTATTGGCCATTTTTCTATCCTTTTTTGAAAAGCTGCTGTTCATGTCTTTTGCCTACTTTTTAATGGCTTTTTTTTTTTCTCACTGATTTGCTTGAGTTCTTTGTAGACTCTGGTTATTAGCCCTTTATTGGATGTATAGCTTGCAAATATTTTCTCCCATTCTGTAGGCTGTCTGTTTGCTCTGTTGATTATTTCCTTAGTCCCATTTATTTATTTTTGTTGTTGCTGTGATTGCCATTGGGGTCTGCTTCATAAATTCTTTGCCTAGACCAATATCTAGAAGAGTTTTTCCAACATTTTCTTCTAGCACTCTTATGGTTTCATGCCTTACATTTAAGTCTCTTATCCATCTTGAATTAATGAGTGGTGAGAGATATGGATCCTGTTTCATTCTTCTGGATGTGGCTATCCAATTCTCCCAGCACCATTTATTGAATAAGGCTTCTTTTCCCCAGTGTATGTTGTTGTCTGCTTTGTCAAAGATCAGTTGGCTGTATGAGAATGGTTTTATATCTGGGTTCTCTGTTCTGTTCCACCGGTCTATGTCTCTGTTCTTGTGCCAGTACCATGCTCTTTTGGTTACTATAGCCTTGTAGTATAGTTTGAATCCTAGTAAATTGATGGTTCCCAATTTGTTCTTTTTGCTTAAGATTGTGTTGGCTATTCAGGCTGTTTTCTGGTTCCAAATGAAGCATAAAATTATTTTTTCTAGATCTGTGAAATATGAAGTTGGTACTTCGATGGAGATTGCATTGAATCTGTAAATTACTTTGGGTAGTATAGACATTTTAACAATGTTACTTTTACTGATCCATGAGCATGATATATTTTTCCACTTGCTTGTATCATCTGCAATTTCTTTCTTCAGTGTTCCTTAGTGTTCTTTGCAGAGATCTTTCACATCCTCGGTGAAGTATATTCCTAGGTATTTTATTTTCTTTGTGGCTATCGTGAATGGTATTGAGTCTTTGATTTGACTCTCAGCTTGACTGTTACTGGTGTATAGAAATGCTCCTGATTTGTGTACACTGATTTTGTAACCTGAGACTTTTATGAATGTATTTGTCAATTCCAGGAGTCTCTTGCTGGAGTCTTGGGGTTTTCTAGATATAAGATCATATCATCAGCAAAAAGCAATAGTTTGACCTCCTCTTTCCCAATTTGGATACCCTTTATTTCAGGGAAATGCAAATTAAAACCACAACAAGGTATCACCTTACCCCAGTTAGAATGGCTCTTACTAAAAAGTCCAAAAACAGTAGATGTTGGCATGGATGCAGAGAGAAAGGAACACATATACACTGTTGGTGGTACTGCAAATTAGTACAACCTCTGTGGAAAACAGTGTGGAGATTCCTCAAAGAACTAAAAGCAGACTTACCATTTGATCCAGCAATTCCACTACTGGGTATATAGCCAAAGGAAAAGAAGTCATTTTATTAAAAAGACACCTCCACTTAAATGTTTATTGCAGCACAATTCACAATTGCAAAGATGTGGAATCAACCCAAGTGCCCATCAATTCATGAGTGGATTAACAAAATGTGGTATATGTATACTATGGAATACTACTCAGCCACGAAGAAGGATGAATTAACGCCTTTTGCGACAATTTGGATGGCACAGGAGACCATTATCCTAAGTGAAGTGTCTAAGGAATGGAAAAACAAACACCATGTGTACTCGATATTAAATTGGAACTAACCAATGAGCACACACGTGCACAGAGGAAAGTAAAACCCAGTGTAAATCAAGCAGGGGGTAGGGAGGAGGAGAGGATGGGCAAAAACCTACCTAACGGGTACAATGAACACTATCTGGGTGATGGGCACTCTTATAACCCTGACTCAAGCATACCAAAAGTGATATATGTAACCAAAAACATTTGTACCCCCACAATATTTTGAAATAATAAAAAAACATTGTTTCATATATTTTATCCAGTTTTATAGCTTTCTAAGGTAATAAGTTAAACCCAGTCCCTATTACTCCAGCATGTCTCCTTATTTAATTTTAAATCTAATAATGAAGTCTTCTCCAAAGATGTTAATATCCATGCCAAAAAAAAAAAAAAGGATGGATGAAGGGTGAGCTAAGGAAGGTCTGGCTAGAAGTCATCTGGAGTAGGTATGTTAGAGCCCTACATAAGCACAAAATATGTAATGTCTTGGTTCACTGCTCAGAAGAATTAATTTCATCAAAAGTAGTTATTTAGGGTAGCAAGACTGGATGCCTCCAACCTCTCAATATTGTTTAATCCACAAACCATTTCAGGTGCTCCTTGATGAAGTAACATTGACATCTCCATTAAAAACAAGAAAACACTATCATCTAAACGTATAGAACCAACGTGAGCTACTTGGAAGAAAATGCCAGAAACATCAGTGGACCACTCTTTTAAGAAACGTAATAACATATACTTTTGGTGGCACAGAGGGTCGGTGTTTTATTGGCATCATGACTGGGTGCCATCTCAATCCCCTACCCAGGGCTTCGTCACGGCTGGCAAACTGCTGCCCACGGACTTGCGCTCTCTGGGAATGCCGGGACCGGCAGGGCCTCTGAGCGAGGACGGCCTGCACGGCGGGCAGCAGCGTGACCTTCCATCACGATACAGCTCTGGGATGCTCCGAAGGCAGTTCCGTGGAGGAGCTTGGCTCTGGATTCTAAGAGAATTCCTATCTAGATATAAGGATTTATTTAATTGTTTACATTTTGAGTTAGAGTTCCCTTTTGTCATCTCAAGCTGTTAGTAGCAGCTAAATGACATGCTGTTGAATTATCGGTCATCCTGGTTAAAAGACGGCCGGCTGAAAACATTCATTTATCTCAGGCCCTTCATAAAGGCCCTTTCAAACACTGACTTTCACTTAATCCCCATTTTCAGTATGATTCTCCCACTCTCAAATGTGCCTGCTGTCCCCCAAGTCTAGGAGACCCTCTGTTTTACACTCTCCGAATAACAACTCCTCTGTCTTTTGCCAGCGTGGGGCAGCTGCGGCGGCCTAGCAGGAGGGCTTTGCCTGAGACAGACTTACAGCCAGCCCTCTGGTTTTTAGGTCCTGTCTGCCCCAGTGTCCCCTTCCTGAGCCCTTTGAAGGTTCTGTGATGGACACTGAGTTGCTTCTCAACTCTCCCCACTGCCAGTTCAGGACTCACCTCTGCCCAGTGTGCTAAATCAGCTGTCACTTACCTTTCCGCTTTCTTGCTTTCAAAATTTTGTTATTGCTGTCTACTCTCCTGCTCTATTTATCCTTTTGACAAACAACAACAAAACCTTTACTGTTTTAGTGTTTTCAGGAAGAAACAGGTAAATACAGTTTTGGGGAAGCAAGTTTTTTTCCTCTCTGGGACTTAGAAAAATTGGGGCCAGGGCTCCCGATAAAAGCACCAAGGTCAAGGGCTCAGGTGAGCTGAGCCCTGTCATACACGGATGGCTGGGGGCTAAGGTGACAGCACTGGACCTCAAGGAATCTGCTATATGGAAGTAGGGACCCACCCGATTGGTCCACCATCTACTCATTCCGGCATTTCCAACAGGGAAGCTGTGGGACTCATCTGTGACACATGTATTGCCACACTTTGCATCGAGAATCCACGTTCTCTATGCTGCTACCTTTCTTCTTCAAGCACGAGAAAGTAGATAATGTAAGAGGCATCGCTAACTTATTTATGCAAGATTTTAGCTACCGAGGCCATTCTAAAAAGAGGAGAATTCAGGAGTATCGATACCAGTTCCTGGCACAGCTAATAGGTAAAATTCCACTATTTTTAAAATATATGCCCTTTTAAAATGGTATTAACAATTATGTTGCTCATAATTGGTTTAATCTGCCCATAAAAGAGTTTATGGAAGTTTATACTTTTTCCCATTTAAAAAGTAAGTCATTTCATTGAAGATGTAATTCAGTGTACTTACCATAATCATTAACAAAAAATTCATACATAGTTTGATTCGTGCCTTTAGGTATTTCTGGTAAGTTTAACTTGCTGTCATGATTTCGTAAAAAGACTTCAAACTTTTCTCTGCTTTCCAATTCTAGAGGGGCTCCTAAACTCCACATTAGGGCAAATACAAATAATTTATGAAGATGTTCGACACTTGAAATACCACCTTCTTCTTTGGAGGGAATTAGACCTTCCAGAAGATTAAGAGACTGGAAATTTTAAAAAATAAAATAGATTTTTAAATTTAAGATTTTAAAATAAAAAATTTAAATAATAAAATTAAAAGGAGGAGGGAAAGAGAGAAGAAAACAGATATATCTCAAGCTATTGCTTGATCACTGTCCTACAGACAACAGCATTTGGAAGGAAGGCCAGCCACTCTGCTTTAGACAGGCTGCATGGTCAAGCAGAAAGGACACTAAACCGGGAATCTGCATGTGTGCTTTCTACCCCCAGCTCGTGCCACTGACCTGAGTCTCAGTTTCCTAATCAGAAAAGCAAAAGGCCTAATTTATATGTTTGCTAAGGTAGCTTCTGGTTCTGAAGTTTTATTATTCAAATTTTCCAGATGAAATATTCTATTTCTTTGTAACATTTTACAAAATTTAGCAAACTGTGGCCCTCCAGGGGCCAGCCACCTCTTTGGTAAATAAAATTTTATTGGAACACAGTCACACTCATTCTTTTAGGCATTGTCTCTAGCTTGCTTTTGTGTTACAAAAGCAAAGCTGAGTGGTTGAGATAGAAAGTTGTAAAAAGCCTAAAATATTTACTATCTAGTTCTTTAAGAAAAAGTGTACCAAGTCCCTACAGCATCAGAAAGAAATGTATACTATAGTGAGACATCCTCAGTCTTCCAAAACAAAATTATTTCAGGATCAAATTTTCTCTATGTATTTTAAAGTAATTATTAAATAATTCACTGATTTGGGCCTTATATACTATTTCTAACCTACCCACCCTCACTGATTGACTTCCCTTACACTGAGAATCAAAGTACTAGAATGGATCACCTAAACAACAAAATTGGGAGAGCTCTTAAAATTCTGCTATATTAGTTCTGGGAGTTTTTTCCCCCAAAAAGCAAGGAAGGAAAACTGAGCGGGAGAAAAAAGAATGCTACAAACTACTTCTCAGAGATTTTTATTTAAAGGTTTTCCCTATCTGATACATACTAAATTTGCAAAGCCAAGATTGCCACCCAAGTTTTCCTGACTACCACAAGATCCTTTTGCACTTTTCTGTAAAACTACTAGCTTTATTTATTTACTTTGTCAACTGTCATTACTGGACAGACTTTCTTCTAAACTTGATAGTGGGAAAGAGTTCATTCCTCTTCCCCAAACAACAGCCACTAGGAGGTGAAAATAATAAAAGAGGACAGTAAGATCATTAATATAATCTTTAACAGGAATTAAACTTCTCAGAGATTTTGTAGCCATATTGTAAAAAGATTTCTATGGACTGCATCAATTTCCTATTTCAGATGCCTGTAAACTGCAACAGAGTGGGAAAAAAAATCTCAAAATCTAAGTAGTAAATGTATCAAAAAAAAAATCTTACTTGCATAATATAGTTGCACTCTAAGAGCTGCATTTTGGGATTGAGGTTTAGTTTCATATATGTATATGCAGCTTCAAATATTTTATCATACAGACTCAGGAATACAGGAGCTTCCTGTGCAGTGCGTTTCTTCAACCAGGCCTGCAGCAAAGAAACAGAATTTCTGTTTATTACAAAAGTGAAACATAGAAAGCCCCTGAGTGGTGCATCAGTCCCTCTTCCCCACCTGCAATATTGGCCTCCAGCTGAGAGCAGAGCTGCTGATATAGACCATGCCCATCCTGGAAACCGTGGCAGGAGAGGCATTCTCAATATTGTGGACTTCGAACAGAAGCTTACAGCTGGGGGCCATGGGAATGCGATCTCCATTTGCTAAAGTGAGAGTTTTATTGTCATCCAACACGGAATTTAAGTTCTCGATCCAAATGGCGTCCACGGGGCCATCTAAAATGAGGAAAATGTTTTCACCTGCAAATAATTAGAACAGAAAATCACTTTTCATCTGCAAATAATTAAAACAGAAAATGAAACAGATATTGTCTTATTAATAAATTAGCACCAAAAATAAATGACCACAGAGGAAGGTTTGTAGGTACCTTTTTTAGCTTTTAATGTTTTCCTCCACAGAGTAGAAAAAATCCCATCCGTCCAGTCATTAGTAGCAGTGTCCAGTCTGCCAAACATCTGAGGCGCGGTGATAGCTTTCGGATTCATTCGCATCTCTCTATGGGGCCGTCCACATTCTGTTTGCGCCTTCATCAGAATCGTTATCACAGTGGTCTTCCCAGAACCACTGGGCCCAAGAGTCATCAAGCCATGCCGTACCAGAGATGTCTCATACAACTATGCAATTAAACAATAAATTGAAAAATGTAATTTATGAGTCTCTAGCTGACATTCATAGTAGTTAGCTGAAATTTAAAAGGCTTTAAATAAGCTCTTCATTAAAGTAACGATTTCCCTATTTAAAAGTTGTGAAAATGTTCTGTGTTTTGCTAGATGCACATAGCAAATTAGCACATTACAAAATGAGATAAGTGACAAAGTGATGACAATGTGGAACTTGAATTACATGCTGAAAATAATTAACTCGGGATTCAGTTTGTGTTTCAAATGACTATTCCCGGTGATTCCGGTTTGCTGGTACATAACCAGCAGTTGCTCCACGCCGGGACTTCCTCTGCATCTAATGTGGCGATATCGCCCCCTCGTGGTGGGAAGCAGCAACGCAGAGCATCGCAATGAAGAGCCAAGTTTCACCTGGGCTTCTGGTTCCCCAGAAGTGCATCTGGAATGAGGATTCTTGTGCAAGTGGTTTAGTCAGGGTGTGCTCCCAGGAGAAACCAATAAGGGAGTGGGAAAGCAGGAGAGGAATGGGAAGAAGCCAAGCAAGGTATGACTGAGGACGAAGTCCTGTAGAGCAGGGGTTCCCAATCCATGTTGAGTTGTATAATTATTTCATTATATATTACAATGTAATAGTAACAGAATAGAGTGTACAATAAATGTAATGCGCTTGAATCATCCCTAAACCATGACCCCCTGTCCTGGTCTGTGGAAAAATTGTCTTCCATGAAAACAGTTTCTGGTGCCAAAAAGGTTGGGGACTGCTGCACTTCTACAGTTCTTGGCCATGAGATAGAGTCCAGTAGACCTAAGCCTGATCCTATGGGAGACTCTGGAACGTAAGTTACCTGAGTGTCTGTTGGCCCTGGAAGCAGGGGAGCTTGACTTTCCTACCCCATCACCTGTCAGTCCTTCACTAAGGAGCGGGTGGGTTTGGGGAGGGTGGGAAGTAAACTCCCCGGCACTGCCCGCTCGTTGTACCTGCCTGCAGTCCTCCTTTCACCACCAGCACACACAAGCCAGGGAGGAGACACACAGAAACGGCAGAGGGGATTCAAAGAGACATACTAAGAGCAGGGACAGTGCTGTTACAACATCCTGTCTACAGTTCCCTTAACAAAAAAATGACAACAAAAAAAGTCTCTCAATTTGGAGAAGAAAGCTTGCTTTCTTACAAAGGGTCACAGCCTGCAGGCCGGCCATCCTGACAGGTTGGGAAGCACAGCCTCTGGCAGAGAAGGAAAAGCAGTGGGAGTGGAGGGTGGAGCAGGAATTTATGCTGAAAGGGTTGGCCAAGTATACATATTCAACAGGTAGGAGGGGCTATGAATATTCACGAAGGGGAGACATGCACACACATAAGCAAACATGCATGTTACATGCAAACCATTTTCACTTTGAAGTGGAGACTTAACATTTAAATGCATTACAATTGGGCACTATATGTCAAAAGGTGAAGCAGGGACACAAGGGCACTCAAGTGTGCAGCCTCTGTAAATCAGCCAGAACCAGTCCATGGCTGATCTCTTAACAAGAGAAAGTTACTGAAATCAGTCTCTTGTCCTATCAAAGCTGTAGCTATGGGCCAGGCACAGTGGCTCACGCCTGTAATCCTAGCACTCTGGGCGGCCGAGGCGGGTGGATCGCTCGAGGTCAGGAGTTCGAGATCAGCCTGAGCAAGAGCAAGACCCCCATCTCTACTAAAAATAGAAATTATCTGGACAACTAAAAATATATAGAAAAAATTAGCCAGGCATGGTGGCACATGCCTATGGTCCCAGCTACTCGGGAGGCTAAGGCAGAAGGATTGCTTGAGCCCAGAAGTTTGAGGTTGCTGTGAGCGAGGCTGACGCCATGGCACTCTAGCCTGGGCAACAGAGTGAAACTCTGTCTCAAACAAACAAACAAAAAAAGCTGTAGTTATGGCCTGTGGAATGGTGGGGGGAGGGGGACAGGTGTTAGTTGGTCAGCACCTGGTGGTCAGTGAGCTGCAATTGTTTCAACATTGCTTATCTCCAGGCCAGTGCTTGTTTAATGTTGTGGCAGTTAGAACACAGTTTATTCTTTAACTGTAGGGGTGAGTGACTCAACTCTTGCCTGGCATGGCCTTAGGTCCTGTTTATAATTTGGTATCTTATTGTCACAAAGTCAATTCCGTCAGTCTTATGATCACTATATCGTAACAAAAATAAGAATTCAAATGTCTTGCAGCTGTTCAGAGGTAGAATCTGAGTTATTCTCCTAATATTTTGGATAGAAATGTATTACTATGTAACCCAGAGTTTAAAAGCAATAGAGGCACTGGCCATGACATTATGTTCAAGAGCAGTATTATTGACATCAACAAAGAACAGAAAATTCTAGTCCCCACCCACTGAGATGACTAGGATTTTAGTATTTGGTATACTGTATGCATAACATTATTTTCCCCGATTTTTTTTTAAAAATACTTGAAATGGTTTTCAATACACAGATGGAAAATATTTAAACCTTTCCCCATGGGCCTATTTCTTTGTAAGGTTTGGACATATGTCTCATATACTTGCACATCTTATAATCTGGCAAGAACAGTAAGTTAAAATAAGAATTGTTATTTTTCAAACGGTTTTTAACACTGTCCACAATTTCAGCTCCTTCATTTTCCAAAAGCCCTGGAAAATACTCTGAAAGCATCAAGCTCATAGAGATTTAATCCTGTGTTCCTGCTATAGGTTCTTGACTCTGCTGATAAAGTTGTTGGGCAGTTATCACAAGGATGAAATGTGAGGGAGAAAAAGACACTAACAGACACAGGCAAAGGATTCAAGCTTCAGTGTAGGTGAGGGATACGGCACGTCCACACATGGAGCAGGAGCAAAGTATACCACTCCCAGAGTCCTCAGGCTCTGTGCCCCACCAAGGCACCCAGCTGTGGGCAATACTGCCAGACTGGTGCAAGAAGCCAGTTAGTTTGTTCCCTCTCACAGGGTTTTTATATCCTACTACCCTATCCCAACCTTCTCACCAGCTGTAAGTAATAGATTACTGCTTGATTACCGTGAGGCAGGGTAAGTCCAACTATCCCTCTACGATAAAAACACACCCCTGAGGACTCCTCTTGCAATGATGCACATATGTGGTGTTTCCACTTAGTTTCAGCATTTACATCAAGTGAGACTAATAGCATGAGTTGTTCTATTCAAATAGTGATCTTTAACACACGCACACCGTTATACTGACAAAAGGTGAAAATTTCTTTACCTGCACAAGTTTCAGGTTCCAGGGTGGATGGTTAATCAAACCTTCCATCTGAACCTGGTTGGCTACTGCAGCTTGCAGTTCCACGTAAGTACTACTATCCAGTTGCAGCCCTGGAAACAGGTCATTGATCAAGCTGAGGAACAGGGGTTCGTCTTCATCAACCTAAGGTGGCATAGGTTAACATAAACTCACTCTTTCTGTCCACAAACATTTATCAGCTAGCTAGGATCTGGATAGCACTTATCACTTCATGCCCAGAGAATCATTTATCACTCTCCTAATCAGTCTTGTATCCTCTAGTACTTTCTCCTGAGCACCATCACCGAATCCACATTGTACCCAAAGTTCCTTGGCGTTCAACGTCTTCTACAATCCACCCTCAATCTATGGTGCCAAGGTCTCATATCATTACTTTATCATATGAATATGCTCTGCTTCTCACGGACCGGCATGTGCATTAACCTTACAAAGAGCAATTTATAGTCCCGACCCCATGAGAATGTAGTATTCATATTTAATTTTTTTAAATTGGGAAAAAAAATTGCATGACTTCATCCAACATTGACTGGGAAACGCCATCAGGGCAGTGTTTTCAGCCTTTCGTATAAGCAGCAGGTTTGAGTAAACTGACTCTAATCCTTATCTGCTATGTCTTTAATACATAGATTGCCCCATTCCCAGCCTCTGACCCCCTCTGATTTCTCCTTATTTTCTAGCACTTCCCTGATGCTTTCTTGAATACTTATCTAGGAGTTTCAAGAATAACATTATCCAAGGGAGGCAGTGATGTGTACTGGAAGGAGCAGAGGATTTGATGTCAGAAAGTCTTCCAGGCTTTTGGTCCAGCTTCTCAGCTGACTGTGATTATGGATGAGTCCTCCAACCCCTTGAGTCTAGTTCCTCCGTAAGTAAAATAACAATAAGCAAACTAGCCATCCGTGCCCCAGAGTTGCTGTGAGGCTCAAACAAGACAACAGGCCTGAAAAGGCTTTGTGATATAATAGTAATCAATTCTGCAGATGTTACTTGTTTGTGTAACTAGAATGTGAGCTTCTGAAGAACCATTTCTTCCTCAACCTTGTACGCCCAGGGCATAGGCACAACATGAGGCCCATAGAAGTCCCTGAACAGAACAAACACCACGCAAGCCTACCCATCAGCCAGCACCAAACCACCTGGCTGTACCCGTGACAAGCACAAGAGCTGAGAGATAACTCTCACAACTTCCACAGCTAAGTTTTAGTACACCTTTGGAAAACAGGAATGTGTTCTTTTGGAAGAGACATACCTGAGATAAGCTAGTCATATACTAAGAAAGCAAAACGTTCTCATGGTTCCCTGTGAATCCAGATTTTCATGTTTAGAGTTTGTGTCACATTATGAATAATGGTAGAGAACTAGGTTGAATTTTGGAGCTGAAACCCACTGATGACCTGTTTTATTACACACAGCTGATAAGAGGAGGCACTTGGCCAGGCATGGTGGCTCACTCCTGTAATCCCAGCACTTTGTGAGGCCCAGGCAGGAGGATCACTGGAGCCCAGGAGTTTGAGGTTGCAGTGAGCTATGATGACGCCACTGCACTCCAGCCCTGGGCAACAGAGCGAGACTGTCTCAAAAAAAAAAAAAAAAAAAAAAGGAGGCACTTCAGCCCTTATTGGTCATACAGCGTCATAGGGTTTTTTGTCACCTTCTGGAAGCATAATGGCAGCTTCACACACTCAATATCCCTGCAATTATTAGTGCTCACAGCTCGTGAGCCAACCCCCACTTATCAGCTGGATAGAAAGAAACCAGGTCAAAATTTTGGAAGAGAAGTGAATTCAGAGAAGAAAGATACCAATTTAGAAAGGTTCATATCTCTTAGTCCTCTCATGACAGTGCTTAATTCACTATCTTCCGGTCTGGCTCTTTTTTGAGATCCAAGTGTCCTCAATACAGATAGAATGTTTCTCAACCCAAAGTCATAATGAACCTAAGATTGGAAAAGAGGGCAAAAATATTATTTAATTGAAAAACTAAATGTAGACTCACTCTACACGTATGATACAGTCTGAGCAAAACACAATAGATTTTAAACATATAACCAGCAGGTTACATACTGTATATATGATTCCATTTACATAACATTCTTGAAATAAAATTATAGAGCTGGAGAAAAGGTTAGCGGCTGCAGCAGGTTGGAGATTAGGGAGAAAGGTGGGTGTGGCTATAAAGGGTGGCATGAGGGAAACCTGCAGTGATGAAACAGTTCTGTGTCTTGACTGCAGTGGCGATTGCATGAATCTACACATGTCCCATAATTCCACAGAACTATACACACACATACACATATGCATGTATAAGTAGTGAAACCTTAATGAACTCTGTGGATTGTTCCAGTGTCAATTTTCTGGTTTAGTTATTATACTACAGTTACCAGATGTCAACATTGGGGGAGAAAAGAACAAAAGACATTCTATAACAAAGATATCTGCACCCGAATGTTTATAGCAGCACAGTTCACAATTGCGAAGATGTGGAAACAACCCAAGTGCCCGTCAATACATGAGTGGATTAATAAAATGTGGTATATGTATACCATGGAGTACTACTCAGCTATAAGAAACAATGGTGATACAGCACCTCTTGTATTTTCCTGGAAAGAGTTGGAACCCATTCTACTAAGTGAAGTATCCCAAGAATGGAAAAATAAGCACCACATGTACTCACCATCAAATTGGTTTCACTGATCATCACCTAAGGGCACATTTAGGAATAACATTGATCGGGTGTCGGGCAGATGTGGGTGGGGGAGGGG
>CM052441.1:90255809-90295860 GCA_028533085.1 Varecia variegata
AAAAAAAAAAAAAAAAAATGTCACACTTAAATTTTTGTTAATCTGATAAACATAAAATGGAATCTTCTTATAATATGCATTTCTTTGGTTGCTGGTCATTTGGTTTGCTTCATTCGTGAAATGGCTTTTCCTCATTTTCCTATTGGGTTATCTTTTTCTCATTGATTCATAGGCAGTATTCATATATTTGGGATACTAAGTCTTTGCAGGTAATATTTGTTGCTAATGCCTTTTCCAAATTTCTGATATGACTGTTCACTCTCTTTTTGGTATTCATTGATAAACAAAAGTTTTTAACTTAGGATAGGTAAATGTATCAATCTTTTCTTTATGGTTTGTGACTTTTGTATTACAAAACCCTATCTACTCTAAAAAGGGAGCTATTTTATTGTACTATCATCTAAAAATATTATACAGTTTTGCCTTACACATTTTAGGTATTTAATACCCTAGAACTTTTTTGTGTGTGTATGATGTGAGGTAGGGATCTTATTTATCTTGTTAAATATTAATCATCTATTGTTCCAGAACCATTTATTATAAAGCCCATCTCTTCATCACTGATTTGTCACCTTTGTCATATGTCAAGTGTTCTTGGCCTGCTTCTGCATTTTCTATTATATTCTGCTGGTCTATTTATCCCTGCCCCAATACCACACTCTCTTAATTATGTTCTAAATGGTATCTTTCTAAAATTTTAATTTTCTAACTATTCCTTGTGGTTTATAGAGGTCAAACTGATTTTATATATTGATTTTATATTCTAGTAAACTTGTTAAATTCTATTTTGCTATAGATTTGTTGCATTTTCTTTACAGTCTACCATTTCATTTGTAAATAATAAAAATTTTACATTTATTTCTTTCCAATCTTTGTGTTTTGTTTTGTTTGTTGTTGTTGTTGTTCCTTACTGAACTGGCTAGGATTACAATGCAATGATGAATACAAATAATGAAATGAAAATATTTGTCTTATACCCCATATCAAAGAGAAATTTTAAGCAGTATGATGTTTTCTGTGAACATCCTTTATCAGGAGAGCCATGTGGATGGCTGCCTGGGGGAAGAACCTAAGAAACAGCAAGTGTGAGGCTGTGAGGAAGGAGAAGCTTCACATGTTTGAGAAACCTCAGGCAGGTCAATGCAGCTGTAGCAGAGAAAGGGAGGAGAGCATTAGGAGATGCAGTCAACAGGTCAGGACAATAGAGTGGGGTTGTGGGAAGGAGTGGGGATGTTCATGTAACACAATACAGAACCACTAAAAGCCAAAGGATTTTGGCTTTGACTCTGAGTGAAGCCACTAGGCAGCTTTCCTCAGAAGAGTGTCATGATCTGATTTACATGTAGAAGGATCACGGTGCTGCTGTTTTGAGACTAGAATGGAAGATACAGACAGAGGGACACCAATTAGGAAGCTTACTGAATGGTCCAGGTGAGAGATGATGGTGGCTTGAATCAAGATGACAGCAGTGGGGATGATAAGACGTGCTCAGATACTGGGTGTGTTTTGAAAGTAGAACCAATAGTGTTTGCTGACAGATTGGATCTGAGTATGAGAGAAAAAGAGGAGGAAGGATAGGTCGAAGTTGTTTCTTGATTTGGGGGTTTTTTAGATTGTTGGTTTGGTTTTGGTTTGTTTTTTTGTCTGAGCACCTGAAAGAATAGAGTGCCTATTTTAGTGAGATGGAGAAAGCTGGGGAGGGAGATTCAGAGTTTGGTTTTGGATATAGTGAATTTGAACCTACTAGACATTTAAGTGGAGATGTCCAGTTGACAATTGTCCATATGAATCCAGAGTTTCAAGGAGAAGTCTGAGCTAGAGATACGAATTTGGGAGTCGTCACAGAGATGGTATTTAAAGCTTGGGTCTGCGTGAGGTCATCAAGAGAATGCACGTAGATAGAAAAGAGGAGACCACCAAGGACTGAGCTCTGAGGCTCAAGTGTCCTCTGTCCATCTGGAATCACCTCCTCCCTACCTTTCAGGATTTTCTCAAAATTTCCCATCTGCTCATGGCCACCTCCCTTATTTTCCAGCGTTGTTATGCTTTTTAAAAATCCTTCATTTCAGTAAGATTTAATACAGGAAGAGAAGTCATATGTGTCACCAATTTGCTATCTTGATCTTATCTCCTCCCCTTCAGCAGTTATAAATTGATCCCATTTTCATAATCTAATACACATTCAATGCATAGATGATATCACCAGCAATAGCACTGAACTATAGGAAATTTATGATACCTGGCCATTTTTAACCTAGAAAAATGGCAATATCACATGAATCAACCTATACTCATGTTGAGTATGTGGGATAATGTCACTTTAGATTTCAATCAGAAAACAATGTTAAAGGGAAATAAAAATAAATTCAGCAAAAATAACTTAATACTGTTTGACACTTGCCTTTGAAAATCCTTCCTAGGCCTCTGAAATCCATTTGATCTGAGCAGTTGAACACGACCACGTATTTTCCCAAACACCGTCCCATGTCTTTTGTGGTTTCTGTTTTGCCAGTGCCTGCAGGTCCTGCTGGAGCACCTCCCATGTTCATTCCCAATGCCTGCGCTAAGGTGATATAGCATCTGCAAGTGTTAATCAGATGAAGCACTGTGAATACGGGTAACCCATGTTATGGTACAGCACAAGCAAAAGCCCACTGTGATTGGAATGGGCCTGTTTATTTTAGAGTTTGAGTAGCCCACACAAAAGAGGCAACTAAACAAGCCTGAGGTACTTGACATTCATTAAAAACAGTATAAAGATTTCTTGGCACAAACTTCTACATCCTTCCACCCTGACTTAAAACCTTCAGGCCGTCCTCCCATTGTGGTTGGTAGGGGAAACAAATAAACAGTGCCGTGCTGGCTGGTGTTTAACAACTGGCTCTCCAACCTGATTTTCATCTTCATCAGTTTCTGTAGTATACATACTTCCACCATGGCCAATGACAAGCTATCAATGTGACATCACAAAATTGGGACAAAATGCACATAGTTGGCTTTCACAGACTGATACAAGCCAGCTCCAGCACACCATTGCAAATAAATCATTTAACTATGAGGTGTTTCACTCATTTAGAGAAATATAGAGAATAATATAATGAATTTACTTGTATACATGATCCAGATTTTGTTGTATTATAGTTGTTGGATCTAAGTAAAATGTAGGAAAGATCTCAGTACAGCTTCATGAGACATGAAGTTTACTATGTAAACACCAATGGAAGAGAAAACACACTGACAAATGCATGGTTCAGTGGCACTGGGCATGTAAAAGGGAGAGGCTGGATAAGCCAAGAGGAGGCAGCCCTACTTAAAGTAACAGCAGAACTAAATGTTACATAACCCAATTTAAGTCAATTCTACAAACATTTATCAAGTGTCTTCTATGCACAGCATATTGAACTGGGTGTTGTGAGATATACAAAGATGAAAAAGACCCAGTTCTTGCCTAGTGACATACTGGAAAGAGCTATGAGGGGATCTGCCATGGGCTAATTATTCAGGCTTGGCCAACAAGCTTCACTTTAGGTATCAATTTCTGCATCGGAAAAACCAAAAGACTAAAGTAGATCATCTCCAAGGTACCTTCCTTCTTTGCAATTTTAACGACTTCCTTTATGGTTCTAGGAATTCTTTTTTTGTCTCACAATCTAAAATTCATTATTAAATTACTTATAGTCAACATTCAAGCTTGCTTTTATTCTTTAATCTCTTTCTACTTCATAAAAGTTTAAGGTGCATGTATGTTTCAGTAGTAGCTACAGTTATTTCATTGTTAGACTGACTTTAACGAGCTAGCATATACCCGACACAACAGCAATCTGCTTTTGTTAAATTTCAAATGCAATTTTAAAACAATTTTAAGCACATTTTTAAATTACAAAATGGAATAACAGAAACTGGGTCTCCTACCTATCTGTTAATGGAGTGATAACAAGACGATCAGTGCATCCCAGAAATTCATTTTGGTAAACAAAATCAACATCTGTAATAGACACCACAGTTTGATCCAAATCTTCCTTAAAATAAAATCTACTTTGTTTTAGCCATTCAAAATCGGTAACTGATTTGATATGCATTTTTACCTTAAAAACATGAAATACAAAAAAGTTACATACTGAATTGTGATAGCGTAAAACACAAGCATAAGGGCATTTTTGTTCACTCATTCATGAACTGATTCTCCTTCATTTAATAAGTATTTATGGAGTGCCTTCTTGTGCTTGACACTGTGCTGACTGCACAAAGACAGACAGGGTTCCAGCCTTCTGGAGCTTGCAGAAAAGGGCAAAAGACAAACAGTGAAACATGTAATTGCAACAAAGTATGAAAAGCACTACCAATAAAATTCATGGCTCCTGAATATATGTAGCAGGAGAACCTAACCTAGTCCAGGGGGTCTGAAAGGAGAACTCAGAGAAAAAAAACATCTAAACTAAAACCTGGATAAATAATAGGAATTAGCCTAGGAAATAAAACAAAAAGTGTAATGAGGATGTGGGAGGAGAAAGTGCTGTAGGCAAAGGCCCAGGAGATTTGGTTGGCATGTTCAATTCAGTACAGGTGGGGCATCCAGGGATCTAGAGAAAGAATGAGAGTTGAAGCTTCATAAGGCCATGGGAAGGGTTTGGGACTTGTCCTCATGACAATTGGAAGCCACTGAAGGAATGGATTAGTAGGGAAGTGCATGGTTACAGGTGCACATGTGTCTTCCTGCATCAGCACCATAGCCAAGCCACCAACCTGCCTGGTCACCAGCTTATGCATGTGGGGCAAGAGGTACTGTGCTCCCACTGCCATGGATGCAAGCTCTCGTACCTGGTCCACTAGAGGAGATAAAGCCAGGTAAGAACTTTTAGGAACTCTATCCCACCACACCCACATTCTGAGTGGCTTCCTGACTTTCCACTGGTAAACTTGGAGAAACCCCAGGGATGCCTCCTCAGGGAATCAACCTAGGAAAGTAGCAAATGGTCCCCTTCACTGGTCTTCAACCCAGCAGGCCCACTTCCAGATCTTTCAGCTAACACTAAAAAATAGACCTGTGGCAACCATACAATATTCAGGTCTCTGTCCGACCAGGTCTCCATACACCTTGCTATTTACACTCTTGCTTTTTCTTATTGTTGTTTATTCCATTGCTTATGGCCTTGCTTCCACCTCCAGTTAAGGATTCTGGCTTCCCACCTAAGGCACTGTCAGTATTCATCACCTTTAAAGAGCTACTTTCAGGCAACATAGTCCAGCCGTATCCCTAGAGAATCTACACTCTAGCACACAGCCCACAGCCAAGGAGATGCAACAGCTAGCTGCTTTCAATAATCTGTTAGTATGGGAAGGAAGAGGTGGAGGAGGAGGAAGAGAAGAAGAATAGCTAATATATTTATTGAGTTCTTACTGTATATCTGGCTCTTCTAAGCATTAAACATGGAAAAATAAAATGCATATATGTTGGCCATGAGATCTCATTTTAGCTGGGATGCAAACTAACCATGAGTTCAATGGTAATTAAGACCAAAAGAAAACAGTTTCATAGTTTCCATCGTGTACAGGTTTTTTTTTTAAAAAATCCATTCTGTTTGGAAAATAAATCTTGGCTCAGCACTTAATTTTAAAAGAAATTTCTTCCATGGGACTTCAGCTTTAGGGGACAGTAAGAGATGTTTAGATAACATCCTCAATAGCATGCTTGTAGCAAAAACAATATTGAATTTCATACTAGTGTTTCTTGAGGCAGACTTCAGTGAAAGTCAAGGTATAATGGCAATTGCAATTAGTAAAATCAATTCTGCAGAAGGCCAAAACAATGTCTTAATATGCAGCTTTCTGATGACTAGCCTGGTCCAGAGATAAATCCTGCAGTAGTTTTTCTCAAATTTTAAGACACGTATCAATCGCCTGGGAATCTTGTTAAAATGCATATTCTGATTCAGTAGGTCTGGGGTGGGGGCAGGGAGGCAGGAGATTCTACTCTCCTAACAAACTCCAAGGAGGTATCAATGCAACTGGTCAGCAGATAATGCTTTGAGAAGCGAGGATCTGGATTACAGGGAAATTGATGGACTGACTGCATGTCCTTCAAGTAATCTTCAATAAATATAACTTACCTGATCAGAACTTTTGATAAAAGTTTGAAACAATCTGATCATAGTCTCTAAAACAGGGCCCAACTTGCATGAATTATATATCTCTGATGAAGGAAAGAGGTCCCTTTAAGATGTATCAAATCAAGTAGAATAAAGCAATAGTAGTTAAAGACAAAGACTGTCAGATGTTGGTATATCAAAACCACCTGGGGCTCCTACCCCATAATAGAGAATCCTTGCTTTAGGAGAATTTGGCCTTGCTCAAAGCCACTGATTAGAGTCCTATTTCCAAAGGGAATTCAAATACCACCCCTCTCACTCCCACCCTACAGAACCTTACCCAAATCAAGGTGATGCCCTGTGGCACACTGTCCATTGGACAAACAGCATGAGAGTTCTCAAAGCTTAGTTCTGCTCAACCCTGGCCTCTTTCCCAATCTGCCCATCACAGTTCACGACCAATCCCACCTAAATTATATCACATCCCTGGTTATTTGGTTTTATGAAACAATTAGTTGATCCATGTAACATCAGTTCATTCCAGACTTTCAGAGGGCCGAATGAATATACATACATGGTTGTTTAAACCACCCAATACAGATATTGATACACAGAAACGGTCATGAAAAAGTACCAAGTAGATAGGAAGTTCATATAAATTGGGCAATATATATAATCCTTAACTATTCATTATTCATTAGTACACTAAATTACTTTAAATTAAGAAAAATAGATACTTTACCAAGTCATCAAAAATATCTCTCTGATGTACATGGATGGTAATTAGAGTTTCAAACTTCACTCTATCAAACTTGGTTAGGTCATGTGTTGTCTGACTAATAAGAGTATTTAGAATATCCAAAAATTTCTGATTGGTCGTGTGCATGATTTTCCTGTCATCTTTTGCATTATTCAAAGCCTCTTCTGAATCGTGTGTCCACAACATCTGAATTCCCAGAAGCCCAACCTACAAATCCAGCAGAAAAATATTTAAATTTGCCAACATTTAAAGTATGTCTGCAGTAAAATTTTGTGGTCACTTATTCACATGAGATGAACAGGGTTTTCTTCATTTTAAACTAAAAAACAGAAATGCATTTCTCCACTCCTAAAGGGGGTAACAACATTTAAACTTTTAACTATTAATATTTAATTATGTTGATGTAGATAGATAAATAATAATTTAAATAATGGCTACCATTTATTGAACTATATGTGTGTTATAGAAGATGATTAGGAAATTTTTCTATGGAAGGCCTGAAGGTACCAGATACCTTCATGCAATGATTGTTCTTTCTCAAGAGAAGCAAGTGGGATCAATGAACTCTTTATTGTGTATTTTTCCTTGCGCAGGTTTTCTGTAGGTCTCTTTGCTCTTCTAAAAACAATATGCTGCCTACCTCCTTTCTTGATTGCTCACTCTTTCTATAATCCACACTTTATGTCTACTTTTCCATCTTTAAATTGTCCATAGAAGAGAGAGACAGAAAGTGAGAAGAGAAGTTTGTATCTTCTGTATCCTGATGAAGGCATAAAGAAATTGTGGGAGGATGTCACCTTAGGCCTATAATTTCTGCCCCTGAAAACATATAAAGTATAAAAGTGGCCTGAACATGCCCTACCCTCACCCCCTCGCTGAAACAGCTGTCCCTTGGGGAGCTCTCGTTCATCCCTGGGGTCAAGCAACAGATCCAAGATCATTTGGACCAAAAAAAGACTGGCACATTTGAGGGAGGATGGGAGCAGCACGGGCCATGTGTGGACGCTGCCTGGCAAGGGCGCAACAGCAGGAAAAGCAAGAATAACACCCGTTCCCTATCCCTGCCTCATCGGCGACTTTGGCACCTTACCTGCTAGAGCAGTGGCCAATCCTGGGGTCCACAGGTAAAGATAAACAAAAGCACCTGGCTGAAGTAAGCAATGGCACTTAGAGAAAGTAGCTGGTGCAAGGAGATTCTGGCCCTGTTGGCGGCGGAAGATGGCCCCACGTAGGAAAGGCAAGGAGAAAAAATACAAAAGCTCAGCAGTTGCCGGCTGTCTGACTTAAACAGACCCTGAAAGACCACTGCACCACGGTGTATATCTAAAAGCAACTCTTTAAAATGATTATCCTGAGTCACAAAAAAAAATTGCAAAAACAGTTGCAATTATGCCTTTATACTCAGGCTAAGAAGGCAGGAGACTTAATGGTGAAAACTGGAGACTGTTTCATTTTAAAAAAAAAAGAATGCTCATTCTCATCAGTGTTATTTCATGACTACAAGAAGCACACTAAAAAATACTGGGAGGCACCACATGTTCTCACTCATATGTGGAAGCTAAAAAAGTTGATCTCATAGAAGTAAAGAGTGAAACAGAGGATACCAGAGGCTGGGAATGGGAGGGGGAAGGGGGAACAGGGAGAGTTTTGTTAAACGATAAAAATTACAGCTAGATAGGAGGAGTAAGTTCTAGTGTTCTATACCACTGTAGGATGACTATCGTTAACAATAATATATAGTTTCAAATAGCTAGAAGGAAGCTATTGAATGTTCCTAACACAAAGAAATGATGAATGTTTGAGATGATGGATATGCTAATTACCCTGATCTGATCACGATACATACACATCATTACTATGTATCCTAGAAATATATACAATTATTATATGTCAATTTTAAAAGGAAAGAAAAGAAAGGAAGAAAAAGAAAGACTAGAAAGAAAGACACTAAAATGTTAACAGTCATGATTTCCAGGTGGTAGAAATATGGGACATTTTTATTTCTTTTATATTTTTCAAAAAATTTCCAAACTTTTGCAGCAAGGATCTGTTGCATTTATAATCTTTAAAACATATTTTATAAGAAAGCAGAAGTGAATTTTTAAATGATTTTAGATTAACTTAATATTGGGAAAATTTCAGTTATTTGGAAAAACTGCTTTAAAAATAATGAATATATATACTAAAGAAAACCCTGAAAGCTGGTTAACTTTCCTACTATATCTTGCTCAGTTTCACCACTGTTCTGAACTTGCTCTCAATTCTCCACGTAATGCTAAATCTTCAGTCTACATTAGACTGAGCCTCTCCTTCAGAATATGCAGGGTCGGGCTTTCCTGGGACAGGGAAAATATGTTGATTTAGTTTAAGGAGCTATTGTCTCAATTTACCAAGTAAAATATTTTGTAAAGCTTTATCACAAAAATCATGCTAATGAGAATTTTAAAATTTGCCAAGGATATTACACAATATTAAAAAATCACTGTATTAAAATATTCTCTCCAATAAAAGTTGATTCTGTATTGCACTTGTGTAGTTCAGATAAATAATTCCATATCATTTCAGCTGTCTCCACTGTAAGTGCACTAATTCAGGATTAGGAGTTCAGGTTGGGAGATGTGCTTGGAGAAGAAATATAGTTTGGACAAAAACTGCCTATATTTTCCCTGAATATCTTTTGCCTTCTATCCCATGCTATCTCTGCCCCAGATTACAAATCATCACTTTTCATTTATCTCGAATGAAAATTTCATGAACCCATTGGCACTTGCTCCAACCTCAGGCTCTTTGAGATCTTCTCTTTTTAGAAAGTTAGTAGCATGAGAAAGCCTCCTTTAAAAGATTATGCCAATCTAGAAAGGATATGTCAAGTACCCATGCAACCATTCTGTTTTCACTTTTAGTACAGTATTCAATAAATTATGAAATATTCAAGAATTTATTAAAAAGTAGGCTTTATGTTAGATGATTTTGCCCAACTGTAGGCTAATGTAACTGTTCTGAGCACATTTAAGGTAGGCTCGACAAAGCTATGCTGTTCAGTTACATGAGGTGTATTACATGCATTTTCAATTTATGATATTTTCAACTTATAATGGGTTTATCAGGATGTAACGCTATCATAAGTCAAAGAATATCTATATACAAATATAGATATGTGTGTATACACACACACACACTATATATATATATATATAACTAAAATATATATAAAATGAAATTTCCCACAAGTGGTTTTAGTTTCAGTGTGTATCCTTAATGATAGGAAAATAACTGCATATCCCCCTCTGGGGGATTGGATGGGTTGGCCTAGAATGGTGTAGGTTGACAACTGGTTGTGAGCTGAGGTTAGTTGAGGGTGGGTAGAGGCTTCTCTAATTAGTTCAAAGCCATGACAGCCTCCACATCATCAAGCTGGCCACCTCCCAAGTATTCTCCCCACACTTATTTCCATTTCTTTTAACCATTATTTAAACTTTGTGTATTCTCACCTGTGCTGGAAAGTTCTTGAGGAAAGGTAAGAGTTGAAATCCTGAATCACTGATCTGATAGAATGCAGATCTAATTATATTATGTAACGATGACATCTGCATTTTTAGCAAGTCCAGAAGCCAAATCTCTACAGGACCTTTGGCCATAACAGCATTATCCAACTACAAAGAAATTACAAATTGATAATAACTCAGTAATTTTACAAATGTCACATACTCAATAAATCATAGTACCTCAATGCAAAGCAGTTTCATATTTTATACAAAATATTTAAAACATGGGTAAAATCATCTAATACTATAGCTGGAAGGAACTATAGAGATTACCTACTATAAAATTTTCATGGTATAGAGGACAAAATGAGTCTCAGAGATGTTAAATGATTTATCCAAGGCCGAGGTGGGTGGATCACTCAAGGTCAGGAGTTCGAGACCAGCCTGAGCAAGAGCGAGACCCCGTCTCTGCTAAAAATAGAAAGAAATTATCTGGCCAACTAAAATATATATAGAAAAAATTAGCCGGGCATGGTGGCGCATGCCTGTAGTCCCAGCTACTCAGGAGGCTGAGGCAGGAGGATCGCTTAAGCCCAGGAGTTTGAGGTTGCTGTGAGCTAGGCTGACGCCACGGCACTCACTGTAGCCCAGGCAACAAAGCGAGACTCTGTCTCAAAAAAAAAAAAAATGATTTATCCAAACCGGTTTGTAACAAAGCCAGGGCTATATAACTCCCTTCTCTCCTTTTTCTTTCCCTGTAATTGAATTGCATTCTCTCAACCAAAGTTTTTACAGAAATCCTGATAATGAAATGTGAACCATGCCAACTTACAACAATTTTTTCTCCTTCTCTTGATATGACGGCCAGGATCCGATCATAGTCTTTTGCATGAAATGTCACCTCATTGATGTTGTCAGATACTGCAGGGAGATGCGGCTGTAAGGAGCACAAGACAGAGCAAAAACATCTCACACGAGGCCCAACCAAAAGCCATTGGGATGTTTTTAAAAGCCTTAATATTTTTTCATATGTTTGTTAGCCATTCTTATATCTTCTTTTGAAAAAGTTCTATTCATGTCCTTTGCCCACTTTTTGATAGGGTTGTTCGATTTTTTCTTACTGTGGTATATGTATACCATGGAGTATTACTCAGCTATAAGAAATAACGGTGATATAGAATCCCTTATAACTGAATTACTCAGTTATAAGAAATAACGGTGATATAGAATCCCTTTTGTTCTCCTGGAGAGAGTTGGAACCCATTCTATTAAGTGAAGTATCTCAAGAATGGAAAAATAAGCACCACATGTACTCACCAGAAAATTGGTTTCCCTGATCATCACCTAAGTGTACATTTGGGAATAACACCAATTGGGTTTCAGACTGAGGTAGGGGGTGCGGGGAGGGGATGGGTGTATACCTACATGATGAGTGTGATGCGCAGTGTCTGGGGAATGGACATGCTTGAATGTTCTGTCTCAGGGGGATGGGGGGTGGGGGGAGGGGATGGGTGTATACCTACATGATGAGTGTGATGCGCACTGTCTGGGGAATGGACACGCTTGAAGCTCTGACTCGGGGGGGATGGGCGGGACATGGGCAGTATATATAACCTGAACTTTTGTACCCCCATAATAAGCTGAAATTAAAAAAAAGAGAAATCCAAAGCCAAAAAAATAAATAAGTAAAAGCCTTAATATTTTTTAGCTGTTAAAAAGATTGAGAATTTACTTCATTGTCAAAAAAAAAAACAAAGAAAACAAAAACAAAAATACAGACTCTGCTTTGATCCTTGACTGAGTTGGAGGCCCATTTTTTAAAATACAGCCCTACATATGTTTTCTCCAAGTCCTGCAAATGCCCTCCTAATACTATGGAGATTGAACTAGCGACTGTCACTTTCCTCCAGAGAGAGACTGCACCAACCTACCCCAGTCCTCCTTCCTCCCAGATACAGCTCTCCCGCCCTCTCTCCTGGCTCTATCTCTGCCTTTCACAGCACCTTTCCCTCCTCTCTTTTCTCATCCCCACCCCTCCCCGGAAACCAACAAGGAAGATAATGTTGGCCATTCCCAGATCCCCAAACCAGAAATGGCCCTGGGGTGGGTGCTTCAGTGCCTCCCATGCCCAGTTCTCTACAGTTTTTCCCTTCCTCTTGGAAGTATTGCTCTTGGAAATGGCGAAAAGCATTTGAGAAGCATTCTGGAAGGAAAAAAGGACAAATAAATCCAAACCACAACCCCTATTTAGTCTAAGAATATTCAGAGTAAAATACCCATAATGGTGAATTACAGTTAATGAACACATCCTGTGTGCTAGATACTTTGCTATGCATTAGCTCATGTAATCCTCATGACAATTCTATGAAGTGGAACCTTTAATATCCCAATTTTACCGATGGGGAAACTGAGGCATAGGAAAATTAGGAAGCTTGCCAAGGTCACACAGCTAGTAAGTGGCACAATGAGTGATCCTTGCTCACCAACACTGCTGGATTGTGTCAGGTTGATAGCTCCAAATACTCAGAAAATAGGACATTCTATAATCAACATGATTTTTGATAGTCTTTCCTGCTGGGCTTTTAAGATGTTAACTTCACTTTTATTCTTGGTTATGTATGCTGTGTAAAAAGCAACTGAGGTCACAGATACTTAGATTATACCTGTATGGTGTGGGAGTCACTGGCTTGTCCAAGAATTTCCAGGAGAACTGGATCAGATACAAAGAAAAATCTTGGAAATAATAATCGCTTCTTCTCCAAATACCTTCAAATAAAGTCAACAGCATGTTACCAAGTGATTTTTTCCTGAATTGTGAATATTTTTTTGCCAAGACAAAATCACTGACGTCTCCTCTAAGATAATAGCAAAGCAAGGCTGCCCCACAATCTATTGTCTTCTCTTTTCTCATCAGGAGCCCTCTGTCACCCAGGCTGGAGTGCAGCGGCATGGTCATAGCTCACTGCAGCCTCCAACTCCTAGACTCAGGTGATCCTCCCACCTCAGCCACCCAAGTAGCCAGGGCTATAGGTGCATGGCACTATGCCCAGCTAATATTTTTTTTTAATTTTTTTTACATATTTTATTTTATTTCTCACTACGTTGCTCAGATTGGTCTCGAACTCCTGACCTCAAGCAATCCTTCCGTCTCAGCCTCTGAGTCACTGAAATTACATGACACAAAACACCACACCCAGCTTTCCTCCTATGACCTTTTTAAGATTATTGAGAACCTTGTGGCTTAAACCCAGGGTGAACACATGATTAATCTCTAAATCAGGACATTTTGAGAGTGAAAGCAGGGGAGAACTAACAACATTAAGCCAGGACAGACGCATAAACTCGAACAAACCAAGACATATCGTCGCCTTATTTCAAATAGAAATTGAGCATAAATTGCCTTTTAAGAAAATTATTGGTGAATTTGTCTGGTTAATTGTTCTCTTAGAGCAGTGGTTCCCTAACCTTTTTGGCACCAGGGACTGGTTTCATGGAAGACAATTTTTCCATGGACAAGGGGTAGGGGAATGGGGTGTCATGGGTGGGGTGCAGAGCTGAGGTGGTGACGTGTGGCCTGCTTCCTAACAGGCCACAGGGCAGTATGGGACCACGGTCCCAGGGTTGGGGACCACAGTCTTAGAGCACATTTCTACTCCATGCCTATAGTAGTTGAATGGTAACCCCTAAAACGATATGTCCATGTCCTGCTCCCTGGAATCTATGAATGTGACCTTATTTGGAAAAAGAGTCTTTGCAGATGTAACAAAGTCAAGGATCTTGAGAAGAGATCACTTTACATTATCCCAATCAGCCCTAAATCCAATGACAGGTGTCATCGTAAGAGACACACAGGAGGAAGAGGAGAAGGCCAGGTGAAGACAGAGACAGAGACTGGAGTGATGCAGCCGCAGGTGAGGAACTCCCAGAGCCACCAGAAGCTGGAAGAGTCAGGGAAGATTCTCCCTTAGTGCCTTCGGAGAGAGCTGACAGCTCGGTTTCAGCCTTCTTGCCTCCAGAACTAAGAGAGAATGAATTTCTGCTGCTTTACAGCTATGCAGTTTGTGGGAATTTGTCATGGCAGCCCTAGGAAACTAATACTATGCCTTAACTTACCCACCTCAAAGTCTTACAGAAAAATTAGAAGTTATGTGAAATTTTAAATTCCTATCCCCACTTCAACCATCACTGCCAGTCCAGAAGCACAGTCAATGCCAGTAACTTGTGTGGGATAAAACACCATCACACACACACACAAAAAAAATGATGAGTGATTTAAAAATTGAACTCTCACCCCGTAAGTGACTTCTGACATACTTCCAGCTGTTCATGTAAATGAGGTAGAAGTTGGCCCATAGTTTCATCTCCAACACAGCAATTGATCACATTGGGGTTCTCGTGAGCCCGCTGCATTATTTTTACCCATGACTTGTCAATGTTCTGAAAACGCTTTGCTTCCTGAAAGCAAATCCATAGTCAGCAAAGGTTAGCATTTGGATAATTGAGAAAAGGAAAATCTTCACTTTGGAATTTCCTGTAGTTCTTCAAACCAGCCTCTATTAGTCTCAGGCTGCATAATTTAAACAGACCATGTTTTTTCATCTGAATTAATTCTGAACAACAAAAATCCAAAGCTATAAAACTGCTTATTAAAATACAGCTTTACCACAAAGGGGTTTACTGCTTATTTGTTTCCTTGCATTTAATATAGTTTTGAAAGTAACACATGATTAATTTGCAGAGCTATCAACTTAAAGTTCAAATCTAGTGTTTCAGCACCCTAGGTGTTTTGGTTTGATGAGCAAACTGAAGAGGCATGAAAATAATTTGATCTCAGGATTCTTGGAATAATTACAGCCCAATAGTACCCCAGGAAAAAAAAAAGAAAGAAAAAAATCAGTAAAAACACAAAACAAAGCTTCATTTACATTTTTTGCAAATGAAAATTTTCTATTTACTATGGATATTAAAGTTTGCACTCAATTGCAAAATTGCCTCTAGAAATTGGCATAATCTTGCCTCTTTTAAAAATGCAACTTTCTGACTGAAAAACAAAAGCAATACCACTTTAATGTTTTAAAAATGTGTTACTAAGGGAAATCAGCCGTTTTCAAAACATTTCTATTCTTTATTTTTAATATATATAGATCCTGTTTATAGATATAGAAATTTAGGAAGAACTGGACTAATTTTATAAGAGAAAAGTTACCTTCATAGACTAAACCTATTCGTTAGTTATTGGCATTTATTTACAAGGCCCTAAAACGGCTGTTTTGAATGTTTTGTCTTCTAAGGCTAAGTTTTCTTTCCCCACAGTACGTTTCTGATCTGCTAGTAGTAGACTTACTAATAGTTCATCTGTGCTTACAAAATACAGACTAATTTTAATACTACTCTCAAATGAATATTATAAGCTTCACTCTTGGAAGAGCTGAAGTAGTATAATTTAATAGTACTGTGTTTGAATGTACCTCACATCCTCAAACAACCTCAAGATCATTCGCTGTGTGAAACTATGTGAGTCGCTTCTTTCTGTAAATGTAAATCAGAGGTCAGCACTTTTATTTAAAACTTTTTTGGTAAAGGGCCAGATAGTTAAGATTTTAGACTCTGTTGGTCATATGGTCTCTGTTACAAATATTCAGCTCTGCTGATGTTGTGCTAAAGCAGCCATAGACAACACATGAATGAGTGGATGAGGCTGTGTTCCAATAAAATTTTATTTACAAAAAAACAGGTGAGTGGAATGTATTAATAGTTTGCTAACTCCCGGCATAGTCAAGCCTTGGCCATAGGTCTTTGTGAAGACTTTTACAGATACGCATACACAACACACACCAAATTATTTTATCAGTAATTACAAAAGCTGTATTTACCTGAGGCAGTTGTTTGGCGATATCTCCACCCACAAAGACAGCTTCAAGATAAACCCAAAGATTCTGCACTATTAGCCACTCTTCAATTATATCTGAGGACGTGGACAACTTATACACCCAATTCTGTATATTTTTTTTAAATGGAGCATTATACCTAAAAAGTAAGAATGGAAAACATTATTACATTTCAAGGAAGGTTTAGAAAACAGTATGTTCTAACAAAGTAAATTACAGGAGAAACATTCCTTTGGGAATGAACATTTTGTCTTAAAAGGGCAGTCCCTAGTAGCTATCATACAGCTAGTAAAGTTTTTGCTTTTTATGAATAAAATTCATGTAATTATAGTGCTTTCACTTACTCTTCCCATGTGTCAGTCATAGAATAGAAAAATAGGCAGAGTTTTAGGGCACAAAGGCCCAGTAAATGAATTGTGCTTTATGAGTAAAGGGAAAACAAGGACTAAGGTGGTTTTCCAGGACTTCTGTGAACCAAATCCCAGTGGGGGCTATCTGTGAGACTAACACGTAAGACACTCTTTGTTACTGGTTCATGGAACGACAGAATTTAGGGAAAGAGACCATTACCCAGGGATTTCCCTTTCATGAATGGTCTTGAAGGCTTCATCCAACAAGAGATCATCTCTAAAGGGACAGGACAAATAAGACCCAAAAGGTCAGGAGAGGGTTAGCTATCACCAGGTTCACCTGGAGAAAGATTACTACAAGGTCAGAGTCAAGTTTGAGGTCTTCTGTGCACTTCCCACCCACACACAGCAAATTCCACCGGGCCCGGGCACTGCAACTAGGATTCTGTAGTGCTGGAGACCCAGAACAGCCACCCCAAGATAGCACACCTCCTGTTTTCTCATCATCAGGGCTGGCTGAAGTGTTTATGAGAACACAAGGGGTCCAGAAAGCTGAGCACAACAGAGGAAGACAAGAAACAGAACAGACGCCGTGGAGGAAGTGATGGGAAGCTACTGGGTAAAGACCACAACTACCTATAGTTAGAGCAAGAAGCTGATGACTTCGGTGGCAATGGCGAGTAGTTTTGGTGTGGTACAGTGGCATTTCCTGGTGAGTAGCATTTGTTGACTAGGGGCTTCAAACTTTTCTTGATCCAGGACAGAGTGACTTGAAGATGTTCACACATTTAATGAGGTTTTTCTGGGCATAGTCTGATGCCTGAGTACAGCCCATAACTTCTCTGGAAGACTATGTTATACATGGAATTATAAATGGAGCTGTACAAAAATTGCCCCAACAAGGTAGGTAATCCACTTTTTCAGGCAGTAAGCGGCATTTTCCCCAACACCCAACTTATATTGTTCCTCTGGCCATTGGTCTAGAGCTGAAAAGCAGCCAAAATGCCAAAAACACCTTCAAAATTAAGCCATGTATTAAGAGACCAAGGTGGCGTGGGCAGGCATTTCAGAAAGATGAAGGACCTAGATATGTAGGGCCAAAGATGGTCCTGCACAGAGAATTTAAAAAGTCATCTTTGATGGTACATAACTTCCCAACATGAAAAAGGGAGAGCTGAAACAAAATCTAGCAAAACCAGTTTCTCTCCTTTGGTCAGGTACCTGCATTGCACAACTCTGTGTGGTCAAAACCACCATGACTGATAGGAAGGCCCATGAAGTCCCACAGAAACAGGGATCCACCAAGGAAGTGTCACAATCCAGGCAATATCTACAGTCAAGTCTCACCCACGGAGACACACAGGTTCCATCTGAAGTCACATCAAGGTAATCTTCTTAGATATCCTTATACTCTTTCTAGCAGGGCCTCAACATTGAGTTTATTAATACCATAAGTAGGTATTATACTAATCAGGTTATGTCCAAGTAAGTATGAATTTAAGAAAGCCTTCAAATCCTGAATTCCTTGGCTGCAGACACTGCTTAGGTGAATTTATAGCCCTTTCTTCTTCGAGAGGTCATCATTAGGAAGTCAGGATGGCAAAATTTGCAGTGAACCATGGGAAAGTAGTATCCCATAAAGTCTAGGAAACATTGACCATCCTATGGTCACCTTTGCCAGGACAATTCAGATTCCCTGAAAGCAGAGGATGCACTCTAGGAGCTTGATCTCAATAAATTCAACCCAGAACTCCCCGGACTAGGAGCATGATAGATTAGCACATTATCCAAATACAAGACTTCCCCAGGGCCAGAGGTCATGCAGAATGCCACTCATTAACCAGCACCCCCAACCAGGAGAAAGGATATTAGATATTTATTACATATGTTAGGGCAAAGAATAGTTGCAAACTACTGCACAGTCAGCTAGGGGAAGAGAGGTTGCTAATGCCCATATCAAAGACCTGACAGAATACTTAATCTGACTGAGTCCCTTTGGAAGTTCCTGAAGCTGCACTCAAGATCATGGCACCTTCGAGCTTGTCCAGTGGATCCATGATGAACAGATTGCCTCATTCAGGCCACACGGGTCCCAGCCACTTTCTACCATAAAAATTGCAAGACTCTCAGTGCCAAGCCCCTCAGTGCCAAGCCCTTTCATGTGGTGGCCAGCAGGCTTTCCCTGGGCCATTGGGTGGATGTTTGAATGGGTTAGCCATGGAGGGCAATGATGACAAACAAGTCAGAGGAACAAAGGGGAGAGAGAGAAGATAAAATGAAGAGGTCATCTCCGTGGGCAGCCAAGATCCTCAGAGGATAAGCTGCCAATTTAGGGGGGAAATAATTATGATGGGGCCCACCAGGAAAAATAGGGAAGGAGAGATGAATACCATTAAAGAGATGGAGGTCATGATTATTAGGGAAAATAGACATCTCATATAGGGACAGACGAGATTTAGCAGTTTAGGGCAGAATCCTACGAGATGCCACAGATGCAAAACTGGGCTTTTACCTAGGATTTTATAACCCTAAATACCAAATTAAAACTCCTCCCCCAAATTATAAAATTACCTGTTGCTTAGCAAGGACCCTAAGACCATTAAGCTATCCTCCATCAAAGTGATAATTTCTCCTGATTCGGTTCCTTTGAGCAGGAGCTCTCCCTTTCCCTTAAATGCTGCAAAACTCAAGTTTTGGTTGGTCCAACTCTCAACCACCTGAGTCAGCTTGGCTTCAATATCCTTCTCCTTACTGGCAGATATGCAAATGTCCTTTGGAGGAAAATCAAATAATATGTCATGACGTTTTCAACTGCAAATTAAGAGCATTGTAAAGTCATAGAATTTTTTAGCTTGGAAGGGACCTAGAAGTCATCTAGTTCATTTAGTCATTTTACGGCAAAGAAAACAAAGGCTCAACATCATTGTGTTGCAGGTTGACACAAGAACCTTATGACTCTCTGACCACTAATTATTTTCTTATACCACATACATGAGACTACGGAACTTAAATCATTATTTTCTTGATTATATTTTTAACTGAAGCTTGTGGCTAAAATGGAGATAATCACAGCTGCCCTATTCCAGAAGCTAGCTACGAGACTCAAATGGGAATATATATGAGAGAGTCTTTTGAACTCTTTCAAGTAACATATAAATACTACCATATTCCTGCCTGTTCTGGCTCTAATATGAATATCTCATTTGCTTAAAAGCAAATTTTATGTTTTTATGGGCTTTCCTATTTTTCTGAGAATATGTGATATGAAAGTGTCACAAGAGAAAAATAAAAGTAGCATATTTTCCTCACCATGCCTCCACCTATTTTCATGCTTAGAATCACAGAATCACAGAGATGGAGAGGAATTTAAAGGTATAAGATACTTCTACAAAGAATTTTAACATAAATTAGTGTAAGAAGTGTCCTAAGAGTGATGTGAACCACTGTGAGCTCTGAGGAGGGAGAAGTGACCTCCGCCTGGGCAAGGAGGAAAGGATTCTCGGAGGAGTGAGTGGGATTCCAGCAGAGGCCGCAGGGCGGGAGAGGACGTTCTGTATGGAATCCAGAAACATCGGGAATCCAGCTTGGCTAGTAGTTTGGCACGTGGCAGAGCAACAGGATATACCTGGGGTGGGCAGTCTTGAGAATCTGTTTTGGGTACCAAGACTTAATAACAGAATCCTAGAATTGTAAAATGAAATTTCCACAGCACAGCCTAAGAAAGGCTGTATTCTTAAGTGTAAAAACATACTTATAAAAATGAGGTGGTCACCAAAGTGTTTCTAACTCTTCAATTGTTTCCTGTAATGGTATCTCAGTGGCATTTACAAATGGGACAAAATGCCTTGAAAGCAATTTTTGTCCTGTACATATGTTGTTAAAAAGAGGGAGGGGGAGACGGAACATCCACCATTTATTTATAGAGTGGAGACTTCTGGTCACAGGGAGCATTTTCTCATCTCCAGAAATATAGAATAATGGATAATGTGCAAAAAAAAGAAAGTAAGAAATAAACAGAGCCAGACTTAAAAACAAGATAAACATCTCCATCAACCAGAAGTATTCTAGAAAGCAAATGCAAACCAGTGGATGGAGCTGACGCCTGGTCAGTGGGGGCCAGGCCTCTGGTCCCCGCCACCGGGGCGGGGGGCATAAAGTAAACTAAAAATGGTCTGTGTTGAGTGGGAGCACCCAGGCTGGGGTCTAGAGCCTTTCATTTGTGAGAAGAGGCTGAAAACACTGCCTCCAGCTGCCATTTGGGCATCTCGATTAAATGAAACTGTGGACCTCAGGGATAGGGAGGCACGGAACCAGTCCCACAACCAGGAGCTGAAACGGGATGGTCACACCACAGCACGGCCGGATATGTAAAACGCTGTTATGACACCTGGCTCTGGACTTGGGGCTGGGGGAAGATGGACAGTGGGGGACGTGACCACAAGCCCACTAGGCAAGGAAAGCTAAGACACAGAAGGAGAGAAACAAGTTTAACAAGTTATATATGCCAAACCCATGAAAAAAATCTAATATTCAGAATAGCCAACATAAAAAATAATCACAGCAAAACTTCAGTTTAGGTGATATTGATTTTAAAGAACAATCTGAAAAAGATCTTTATGTTTAACCTGAAGTTGTTGGAATATGGGAGGTCCAGATGGAATAATATTGGCCATGAGTTGATAAATGTTGAAGCAAGGGTATCTCTACATTTTATACAAATTTTCCACAATAAAAACTTTAAAAATAATGCTGTTTCAAATGCTCAAAGAGATAAGTGAGGACACCTGTAAATCTATAGATTTAAAATTTACAGATCTGAGAATACAAGATTTGAGAACCTATATATAGATTTAAGAATCTATAGACCCAAGAATCTATTAAAAAAATGAAAAAATTATATAAATAAAAAAAGAACTGGTGGCCAAAATAAAGAACCAATTAAAAGTCTTGGAATGGCAAAATGTAATAATAGAAAATTTTAAAAACTTAATAGACTTAACGGAAAAAGTATAGAAGTAGAAATTTGGAAAATTGTTCTGAGGAATTTACCAACACAATACATAAATAAACAGAATTTTTTCTAAATGAAAGTGTAGTTAAGGGACAAGGAGGATAGATTGAGAAGCTCCAAAAGGACTATATTTCAAATAATCATATTATCTCCTTGAGTTACAGGATTATTTTGTAAAAGCCAAGAATGGTCAGGATCATTCCAAATTTTGAAGTTCTATTAATTAGAGGGTAATTAGAACACCCTCTAATAAAATGTCTGTCTGTACAATTCTCAGAAAAGAAAAAGGAGACATTCTTTAATGGATCATTGATAAGACCTTATACTCTTATGTACCTCAATGTCATCCTTATTTTTAAGGAGTGGTGCTTCCATAATATTTCTAAGACAAAAAGAATCAGATTCCACATCAAATGGGGTTCCAGTTAACTCAGAGATTCGATCCCAGTGCCTCTGTTTCATCGCCTTATTGGTCATCATTTCCAGTAGAGGACATGACTCACTGAAATCATCAATCCTTTTTTTGAGATCCAAGTAAGCTTGCCAGTCTTTAAGTCCTTTTGGCAGTTTACGACACCTTTCAGAAAGAAAGAGAAAAAGAATCACCTACACATTTCTTTGAAGAAGGTTTTGTGTACATACAGCAATATATCAGGGAATATATCAGTTTGTGAAATACCTATAGGACCCTTAGAAGTTAGGCATTATAAAAAGGTAAGCTAACTGAACTGAAACTCACCTGTTTTGAAATTCCTGCAGTTCTGCATTAATTTTTTCAATATCTACATCTCCCCAAAGTATTTCATAATAACCACTAATACTGCTCATTACAGTATCATACAGTCCATAAAGCTTCTGCAGCAAGTTGAGTTCCTTTCTGGGAAACAAAAATAATTAAGTCATCACATAATGTGTATTTTTAAAATAAATTCCATATCATATAGGTAGAGTTCATCCAATTACATATTTCATATATTATGAAAATAATGTCTTATGGGTAATAAATGCATACAACTATATTGGTTTTCAATACAAAGACTTTGTTACAGCTCTATCAATAAGGTCACATTTACAGTTCTCCAATATTCTGAATCATTCTATAACTTGACATTAACAAATGGGTTGATTATTTTGTAAAGGAAAAATCTCTGTGTTTTTTAATGAGAAACTTACTACACCAATCATTGCAAACAATACGACCAAACCTTGATAACAAGATCAAAGCTAAAGCTAAAGTTTCATTTGATTTTTTTTTCCTTTCAAATACAAACTGTATTCGTTGGTCTGAGTGCAGTGGTGTTTACAACTAATTGATCACATCCAGTTACAGATTTCCTTTGTTCCTTCTCTACTCCCACTGCTTCACTTGACCAGCAAAAAAACCCACAAAAAACAAAAAACAAACAAACAAACAAAAACCAAATACAAGCTGGATTTTTATGAGAACATTTCCCATGACTAAATCTTGGTCTGCCTTTAAGTATGAGCTTAAATGTCACTTTTCTACCAGAAATTTTCCCTCATGTGTCCAGATGTAGTTACTATATCCAAAACAAGAATAAAAGATCCAAGTAAGGGAAAAGTTCGTAACTGTGTAAAACACCAAACTGACCACTCAACAGAGGTTGTGGCTTCTCCCAGAAATTCCTCAACCCTTAGCATACCATGAGGTTCCATTGAACCCAATTTTAATTTGGAGTTAATTTTCTGAGTAGTTCTATTTCTAAGGATTGATATTCTTTATTAAAGATAATCCAAAGACCAAAAAATAAAAATTTTATATTTTTGATGGAGTAAAACTCATCCTATCTTGCAATTACCATGTGGGTGTACTACACCTTTTTATAAATCTCAAGACACATTCTGCAATCTTAATTATCTTATTTTTCCAATTCTTGATTCATTTTTCTTTTCATCATCCTATTATTTCATTATTACTCATTGATTATTCCAGACTATACTTTAAAATGACTAAAATAGTAAGAAGATAAAAATGATGAAATCTCCTAGAAAGAATCACTATCTTATTATTCTTCAGGTTTCTTATTGTATTGCCCAAAGTATTGCATCATCTCTTAAGAGACAGAAAAAGAACGCCAGAGACGCCATTTTTGTAGTCTTTAAATTTTTGCTTGTTTAGCTTTCACTTAATATAGTTAAGAATTTAGAAATTTTTTATTTGCTACCTTAAACAGTGAAGAGAAGAAAATTGGCAAAGGAATGTGTTTTCCAAGTATTAAACAAAAAAGAGACAGAAGACAGCACTCTAGACTCTAATTTTGATGGTGAAATTCATTACATAAGTAAAACATCAGACTATGAGTCTTCAGATGACAATAACCTAGATGAATTTTACTCACTTGGTAATTTATGAGTGAACAATAGATTTCCATAGACTTCAATACAGGCAAGGGTCTCATCACGTGATATTTCGCAACAAGAACCCATTTTGTGAAAAAGATAAGTGACAGTGTTCTTTCATTATTTATGATATTTGTGTAAGTTTTATCTGACATATTTCATAAGTGGACAAATGATGAAGGCAGATGTGAATTCAAAGGAAATAGATGACATAGAAACAAAAAAAAAATTCATTGAATTGAGCAAATCCCAAAAGTAAAGACTTTTGTGTTTAGAAAGCAAAGAAGATGACAGTCCTCTCTTCAATAAAATTGAAAGTCCAAGTTTGCAAGTCTTGAGTTTTGACAGTGCAAAATAAAACAGAGGTAATGATAAGCTAGAGATCCACTGGAGATGGATTTAAAATCTGGAATCAGTGTTTACAAGATGGGAATGCTCCAGTTTCATGCATGACAGCTGATGAAGAGTTAGTTGTTTTCAAATGTTGGTCTTCATTTTGTGTATACGTTATCTTCAAACCAGGAGGACATTATGGAGTCAAAGTTTGAGTTTACTTAAATTCTTATTAAATTTTCTAATAAAAGTGCTTTTCACTATTCTTTTATTCTTACTTGTATAAATTATTCTTAAAATTACTTTAAAATATCAAAATAAAAATGATCCATTGATCTGGATGGTAAATGATGGTGACTATTTTTCCTGCTATACTGAGGGTTTATAACTCACGGACTGAATTTCAGACTGTGTCTAACAGTCACCTACAGAGTATGTAAAAATAAAAATTTCCTAGGACCCAATTCCGGAGATTCTGATTCAGTAAGTCAGGGATGAGAACCAGACATCTGCGATTCTAACATAATTGTTTAATGGATTAAATTTGGAAGAATGTCTGTTTTAGAAAGAGAATACAAACCATGTACCTGAAATGGCTGAAGCATTAATCTTCAGAAAATTTCATGTCTATTTTGCTATGAAATTTTCATGCTGTGACTTTGAAGGAAGTCAACATAAAGTTCTTTCCTAAAGCCAAGACCCTAATGAGCTAGTATCACAGTATTAATGTTGCTTTCAAGGAAAGTTATATTTAAAATCCTATTAAAATATTCTAAAATTCTATTAAAATCTACTTGTTTAGATCTAGTGTTTAAAATCGATTAAGTTCTTTGGCCTTCAATCTTAATAAATTCCATGTCTACACAATGGGGAAGAGCACTGTAGCATTAACTGCAATAAGAAAGGAAGGGGAGCCGAGGAGGGTTATTCCTCTTAAAAAACAAACATTATCCAAACTTGCAGGGCTTCAGCATGATCACTGACACTATTCAAAAACAGTGAAAAGAAAAAGTGAAGCATAGGGTAAATATAGGCTCAGAATCTTTGCAATGTATTTTCTACTCCCCCAGAACATTTCTTTTGTATATGGAGACAGTGTGTCCACTAGGTCAGGAATAGCAGGAACAAGGGGATATTCAGGTGTGTTCCAAGCCATGTTCCTCTCTGTATGATAAAGGATTCGATGGTGACATGATCTTTTAATTATTTGCATGTAACACTCGCAAATTTTCTAAACGTACCTGGTTTTGTGTAAAACCTCATAGTCAGTCACAGGCAATCCAAATAGTTGTTCACCAGATGAATACGTAACAAATTTTCTCCACAGATCATCAAAATTAGCCTATAACAAAGGTTTTTAAATTGTACTAAAATATAATTAATTCAGATCTCATTAAAGTTGAATTTATTATAATCACAATAAAAGCTACGTTGAGTTTTATTAAGTAATACCTATAAAATAACGATTTGTGAAGCAAATTTATACTGATACTAAGCTATCAGAGGAAAAGTTAAACACTTAGGAAAGTTAACTTTCAAGCATTCTAAAAGTACACATTTTATGTAAAATCATTTCTTTAATAAAGTAAGGGGTTTCCAGAAGATCTATACTTCAAGTTCTCATAAATACATCTGAAGGTAATAAAACTGCATTAAGAAAATCTATAATTCAGGCTTTTTCACTAATTTAGACTGGCCATCTCTCTCTCTTACAGGGTTCAAATGAGTGAAGTATTAGTATAATCCAATGCTGCTTTCTCTACATGCAATAAAGAGTCTATAAGATGAAAGCTTCCACTTTAACACCATTTGAAATAATTCTAACAATTTAAATCAACAAAGTTAAGGCACACGTCTTTTAATTTTTTCTTTTAAATTGAGAGCATTCCTTAGTGGTTAGCATAGTGATTCCTCAATAAATTGACTGAACGAAGAGCTTGTGGGACTATGTGAACACTTGGAAAGGAGAAACAATAATTTCAAAGTTAAAATGCATTAAAATAATAGTGTTTAAAATCTTGTTCATGTGGTAAAGACTATTGATGGAGGCCTATCACTCACCCCTTTTTTCCTTCAGGTTCCAAATAATATAAATAGACCTACAGCAACAGCCTATCAGGGAACAAAATATCAGCTTTGTCAGCAGGCCAGCAGAGTGCCCAATAACTCCCAAAAAACAGCATAAAAGAGAACACCACTACGGGGCGCTGAGCATGGTGGTTTATGCCTGTAATGCCAGCACTTTGGGAGGCAGAGGCAGGAGGATAGCTTGAGGCCAGGAATTCAAGACCAGCCTGATCGGCATAGCAAGACCCCTGTCTCTACAAAAAAAAAAAAAAAAATGTATCAGAAAAATTAGCAGGGTATGGTGGTGTGCACATGTAGTCCCAGCTTCTCAGGAAGCTGAGGCAGAAGGATGGCTTGAGCCCAGGAGTTTGAGGTTGCTGTGAGCTATGATGCTCACTGCACTCTAGTATGGGCAACAGAGCAAGACCCTGTCTCAAGAAAGAAAGAAAAGAAAGAAGAAAGGGAAGAAAGGAAGGAATCACTAGGACCCAAGGCTCAATGTGGGGTGCCTAGACCTAGCCACCTGCTTTTTTGGGGAGGGGGTTTGGGAGTGGGGGTACGCTTGCTTCTAAGCAGAGTTGGGTCTACAAATCTGACCCCAAGCCACATATCCAACCAGATGCATGGCAAACAGCCTGTATGGCTCACAGCCCTAGGCAAAGGCAGGACAGAAGGTATAAAAAGGCAAGAGATGAGCCCTACATTGTCTTTTCAATGAAGTACCCACACCCCTGGTAAAAGCGTGGCACATAACGTTCCAGTTGCTTAACAATAACTTGGTTTCTTTAACATATCCTTATTTTCTCTGTAAATGTGAAGACAAGGTCATCTGCTCAAACAAATCCCAAAGCTGCTCCTTTCCTCCCACATTCCCTACTTCAGTAAGTAACTCGATCTTCACCTATTTGCCCAAGCTGGAATCCTTGATCTTTTCTCCTCAACCCAGGCTCCAAGCCTATCAATTCTGCTTCTTTAATAAACGCATGATCTATCCAATTTTCTTCATTCTACAGGTGCCACTTGCTTGGTCTCAATCTTTACAATTTCTTGCTTGTATTACCGAAACTACAATCAGTCTGACAGTTCTCCCCCCCTAAACCACCAGTACCCACACTAATACCACAAAAATCTTCTAAAAACACAACTGTTTTTAAAAATCTAGTATGATCTCATCTATAAGAAATAACAGTGATATAGAATCCCTTTTGTTTTCCTGGAGAGAGTTGGAACCCATTCTATTAAGTGAAGCATCCCAAGAATGGAAAAATAAGCACCACATGTACTCACCAGCAAGTTGGTTTCCCTGATCATCACCTAAGTGCACATTTGGGAATGACACCAATTGTGTATCAGACTGAGGTGGGGGGTGGGGGAGGGTATGGGTGTATACCTACATGATGAGTGCGATGTGCGCTGTCTGGGGAATGGACACACTTGAAGCTCTGACTCGGGGGGGATGGGCGGCACATGGGCAATATATATAACCTGAACTTTTGTACCCCCATAATAAGCTGAAATAAATAATATAAAAAAAATCTAGTATGATCATATCACTCCCTGCTTAGACCCCTCCAGCCCTCAGGGTAGGACCTTTCACACTCCTTATGATCGCCCACCCGCCCTTCATGAGTAGTCTCTGCCCACTCTACTGCTCCATCCTCCTCTATATCCTCTTTGCCCATATCTTCCCAAATCTCCCTGACTGTCTTCTCACTGCTGGGCCTTCGTATAATATGAGCCACAAATTCTGCCTACCTTGCTTTCCCTCCTTCTTCCCCTGGCTAACTCTAATTAGTCCTTCAAGATGCAGCTCAGATGCCTCTTCTTCCGGAAGCCTTCTCTTTCTGCCCCAACAGCCCCCATGTGGGTTAGGAGCCCCTTACATTGGTTTTCATTACACAGCTTCACGTAACTAGATCACAGTGCTCATCACTTAGTTTTGGGAGTTCTCTCTCTAGCTTGCTGTCTCCCTGCAAAATTTTAGCAGCTTAGAGATAAGAACCAATTCTTAACCAAATTTCTACTGAGCAAGCCAGACAGGAGGCATCCAATAAATATTTCCTTTTACTAAGAATGTAGGTGGAATAGGGGACATACATAAAAAGAACATGAGCACATTGTTCAGCGACTGTAGGAAACAGGAAAAAGAACAGGAACAAAGAACAGAACTGTCTGATACTCCCGAGGGACAAGTTTACATAGGAATCCATGAATTTGCAAAGCATTAATCCAAGTGGGTGTGTGATTTTTTTCTCTAGATGTGCTCAGCAATCTGAGTGTAGGAAAAAGCGGTGAATGGTTGGCCTGACCCAATAGGTATTGTTCTGTCTGAGGTGGGACAAAGGAGTGGGGAAGTTTAAAGTAATGAACACAAAAGGAAGAAAAATAACGGATATAGAGGGAAGGCAGGGAAAACATTTACCAACATTTAAAATCTTATCTTGATAAATTTATTACACTATGAATGTTTTATCACTTTACATATCAAACAAGATGCTTAGAACTAGAACAGGGTGTACACTTAAGTTCAAAATCAGGGTCTGATTCTCTAAAAATACAAAGAGATATTCTGTGAAGGGGCGTGGAGGGGCACAGAAGGAGTCAATTACATCGGTTAGCAGATTCTTATACAATTAAAGTCTATGTGTACTTTAGACACTAAATTTTCTATTATAAGGTTAAACATAAATTTTTCCCTAAAATCTTTTTTAAAAATAACACATTATCAATGTAACCAAAAAAAAAAAAAAAATGTGGTTTTACCTGAAATATCTGTAGCCTGTTGCTAGCTTCTTGGGGTGGTATATTTGGAACCATAGGTCCTTCCTGTAAGGAATAATATAGTCTCCATTTCCATTCTTAATCATATATATTTGTCAGATTATTGGATTTATCTATTATTGCCCTTTAAATAAATAAGCATTATTTTTAATTTAAACAATCTAACTTTGTCCTGTACTTGAAGTTTTCATTTATTTTTTTGGTAACAGCTTCATTGAGATGTTATTCATATACTATACAATTTGCCCATTTACAGTGTACAATTCAATGGTTTTTAGTATATTCACAGAGTTGTGCAACCATGACCACAATCAATTTTAGAAGATTTTCATCACTCCAGCCTCCATTCATTTTTAATTTTTTTTATTTTTTTATTTTTTTTTAATTTTTTTTTTGAGACAGAGTCTCACTCTGTTGCCCAGGCTAGAGTGCCGTGGTGTCAGCCTCGCTCACAGCAACCTCCAACTCCTGGGCTCAAGCAATCCTACTGCCTCAGCCTTCAGAACAGTCGGGACACTACAGGCATGCACCACCATGCCCAGGTAATTTTTTCTATATATATTTTTAGTTGTCCATATAATTTCTTTCTATTTTTAGTAGAGACAGGGTCTCGCTCTTGCTCAGCTGGTCTCGAACTCCTGAGCTCAAACAATCCGACCGCTTTGGCCTCCCAGAGTGCTAGGATTACAGGCATGAGCCACCACGCCTGGCCTCCATTCATTTTTAAATGACCTTGACACAGCTAATAAAAACTGTGACAAAATTACATCTGTATGAAGTGTGTACCATGGGAGCCCTGCTGAAGTCTATTTATGATTATAAATAATGATGCCATGGTTGTGCATTAGAACAACTGACACAGAGTTCTGAGAACAGCCTCCTTTTACTAATTGTTCAGCCCAATATGGAAATAGAGACAAACATAAGTTGAGCACTTGGAAGAAGCAGAAGGAAGTCTCTGGTGGCCAGAAGCCAGACAACGATTGCAAAATAATCCCCAAAAAAGAAACCCCCAAATAATCAAAGGGATAAAAGTACTTACTATATAGTGACATTAAAATGACAAAGGCTCTTCCCCATTGAAAAATGGAGGATAGTAAGAATATTAACATGGTCTGTACAATCACAAATATTATGGATATGCTAAATAATAGACCAGATTCCCAATATAATAGTGTGGAAAAGGTTAAATGAGGCACAGTAAAATTTCAAAGAGTTTATTTGAACACAGCAATTCTTGAATCGGGCAGCTCCAAACCAGAAGTGGCTCAAGAGCTTCACTGCAGAGGCATAAGGCACAGGCTTTTATAGAGTGAATACAGAAGTAATACAAAGAAAATATTTGATTGGTTACAGTTCTTTGGTTTATCCTACCAGAAATTTCCTAGTTATATAATTATAGCTCTATTTGCAGCTTCTGATTAGTTGAGCTTAAGTTCTATGTTTCTTTAATATAGACATGTACAAAAAAATAGCTAGTTAAGTTTCACTTATGTCTGCAAATCATGCAAGGTTAGGTCACTTAAGATGCCTAACTAGCTTTGCCTGCTCGGGGATTCTTCAGGCCTGGTTTCCATTTTAATCTACTTTAACAATAGAATGATAGGACAAATCAAAAGAGTTAAGTTCAGTACATGTAAAAATAAAAGCATTATATAAGTAGCAACAAGGGCCTTAAATCCTCTTATGAATACAGATCCCTTGTGATCTCTATAAGAAAGAATGTTTTAGGGGAACATTTTGAGTTCATCTTCAAGGAGGTCACCATTATCAGTCAGAAGACCAGGTTGAGTAGCCTGTGGGACTGACCCAGCATGACATCTATGTATTTTCAGTGACCTTTTTGGTTCTCTAAAAGTTAGTGAAAATGCAAAATCAGTTGCATAATACCCTGGTATTAAGGTGTTTATAGTTTCTTACAGCCTTCCAAAACCTGTATCACATTTTCCACCACAAGAATTCTGGTCCTGCGAAAGGACGAAACCAGACCCTTTGGTCTTTCCATAATCTCCAAAATTGTTGCTCCTTTTAACAGTAAAATCTGCTTTCTTTCTCTGTATGATGTGCTTAAAAGATTAGCCGTCTCTTTTTTCTGATAGCTGCAAACATGCAAATATAGCTGCCTACATACAACATACCTATTTCTCAGGGCTCATCCCTTTCACTTCATATGAACATATCACAGAACATTTTAACGCACAGCAAGCAAATACTTAAATTACCAACTCATATGCTTCCGCAAAGTTTAGCACGTCCTCACGAAACACTTCCACAGACTCAAGTAGGTTACTTTTAAACTTTGGCTGCACTTGAACTAGTTCATCTTGTACAGAAACCTAGAATAAAAAAAACAATGTTCAACATGAGAGTGAAAGTAACATGTTAAAAATGAAAACAACAGGCCGGGTGCAGTAATCCTAGCACTCTGGGAGGCCGAGGAGGGTGGATTGTTTGAGCTCAGGAGTTCGAGACCAGCCTGAGCAAGAGCCAGACCCCATCTCTACCAAAAATAGAAAGAAATTATATGGACAGCTAAAATATATATAGAAAAATTAGCCGGGCATGGTGGCGCATGCCTGTAGTCCCAGCTACTTGGGAGGCTGAGGCTAGTGGATCTCTTGAGCCCAGGAGTGTGAGGTTGCTGTGAGCTAGGCTGACGCCACGGCACTCTAGCCCGGGCAACGGAGTGAGACTCTTGTCTCAAAAAAAAAAAAAAAATGAAAACAACAATTCTATCCCAGCAGGTTTATCTCACAGAGATGTCCTATATGAACAAGGATGTCTCTGTTTGTAATAAAATACATTAACAATGCAAAGGCACCTACAGGAGACTCAAATCATTCTAGCTTGTGACTCAAGAAGCAAAGTCATTTTCCCTGTAACTGTGGTGAGCAAAAAGTTTTCTCACTGATCCAGCCCAGGCCATTGCTTGGGCTCAGGGAAGAGTTATTATTACTGGCCCAGTCTGGGTCACGTGCTGTCTCTGGGGCCGGGCCAAGGTCTGGGATTAGCAATCTCTAATAGGTTCACACAGCTTCAGTGGTTGGAGCAATTCCCTAAAAGAAAGTGATGTTAATCTAGGTATATTTAAAAAAAAAATAGCAAATACCCTCCACAATGGTCTTGAAAGCTTCTGTTTAAGCCTTCAATAATAATAGCTGGCACTTAAATAATGCTTACTGTCTGCCATGCTCTTTACATATGTTAATTCATTTTATCTTCATAACAACCCTAGATTAGTAAATCATATTATGCTAATATTATACCTGTTTTATAGGCAAGGAAACTGAAGCAGAGAAATCCCCAAAATCCCAGCACCAGTACAAGGCAAAGTCAAAATTCAAAACCTGGCAGAGTGGTTCCAGGGCCCCCACTTTTAACTGTTTTCAGCAATATCATCTATCTATAGGTCGGAATAGATTTAAATATAATGGTGATTATAGTGTAGAACAGTCTATCTCTACTAAAGGATGGGTCAGTGGGTTTAACACTAACAGTTAAAGAGGTAGAAAACTACCTAAGCGAATCTTTTCCATTGAAAAATAGCAGAAAATTAGGTTGCACTAAATCTCAATACAGAGTTCCCCATTTCTTTTCTAAGACTCACTCTCCTATAACTAATCAGCAAGCATTTTTCAAAGTAAGCTATTAGTTGATATTGAATACGAATTTAAATGAGTATTAAAAAATATTTTACATACATTACCTCAATGAGCCTCACAACTGCATATAAAAATTATTAATATTCCTAAATGACCACATGCAGAAATTGAAAACAAACATTATTAACTTGTATAAGATCATTCAATTGACTGGTTGGCAGAGATGCAATCACGAGCCATGACCCCAATTTCAGTTCTGTGTCCTTGCTACTGTGCCTTGCTTCAATATCAGTGACAAATCTTTCCATAAATGAGAAATTTTAAGCCAATGTACAATTTAATTAATACTCAATAAAATTCAATATAATTAAAGAAAGTGAACCATCCCTTGGAGTTCATTTTTAATGTCTAACTTGTAGTGTGTAGATGTCTACCAACTTTAAAAATGTTTAGAGAAATTTATAACTATAAAAGCCTCCATTAAAAGAAAAAACATCTCAAATCAGTAACCTTAACTTAATAAACAGGCAAAAAAGAACAAACTCAAAAGCAATCAGAAGGAAGGAAATAATAAACACAAGGGCACAAATAAATGATAGAGAGAATAGAAAACCAACAGAGAAGACAACAAACCAAGTTTCTTCTTTGAAAAGATTGATAAAATTGACAAACCTATACCTGGACTAACCAAGAATAAGGAAGATTCTTCATATGACTACAATTGGGAATGAAAGAAGGGTCATCACTACCAGTTACAGTTGTTTTGGAATTTGTCTAGCAGGTTTTCCAGTCCTCGCCAGAAGACCCTCCCCCTATATATATATGAAAGAAAGAGCATTATAAGGACACAATCAACAAAGTGAACAAGCAACCTACAAAATGGGAGAGCATATTTACAAGTCACATATCTGATAAGGAGTTAATATTCAGAATGTATAAAGAGCTCTTACAACTCAACAACAAAAAGACAAACACCCTGATTAAAAATTGGGCAAAGGACTTGAATTTCTCCAAAGAAGATACACAAATAGCTAATAAGCATATAAAAATGTTCAGTATCACGAATTATTAGGAATATGTAAATCAAAACCTCAACAAGATACCACCTTACCCATTAGGATGACTACTATCAAGGAAACAGAAAATAACAAGTTTTGGCAAAGATGTGGAGAAATTGAAACCCTTACGCACCGTTAGTGGCAATGTAAAATGTTGCAGCCACTATGGAAAACAGTATGGCAGTTCTTTAAAAAATTAAAAATAGGGCCAGGAACAATGGCTTACACCTATAATCCCAGCACTTTAGGAGGCTGAGGCAGGAGGATCACTTGAGACCAGGAGTTCAAGACCAGCCTGGGCAATATGGCAAGACCCTCATCACTACAAAAATTTTTTAAAAAAATTTGCCAGGCATAATGGTGCATGCCTGTAGTTCTAGCTACTCAGGAGGCTGAGGCAGGAGGATTGTTTGAGACCAGGAGTTTGAGGTTACATTGAGCTATGATCAGGCTGCTGCACTCCAGCCTGTACAACAGAGCGAGACCCTATCTCTAAAAAATAAAAAATTAAAAGTAGGATTACTGCCGGGCCTGGTGGCTCACACATGTAATCCTAGCACTCTGGGAGGAGGCCGAGGCAGGAGGATCGCTCGAGGTCAGGAGTTTGAGACCAGCCTGAGCAAGAGAGAGACCCCATCTCTACTAAAAATAGAAAGAAATTATCTGGCCAACTAAAAATATATATAGAAAAAATTAGCCAGGCATGATGGCGCATGCCTGTAGTCCCAGCTACTCGGGAGGCTGAAGCAGTAGGATCGCTTGAGCCCAGGAGTTTGAGGTTGCTGTGAGCTAGGCTGATGCCACAGCACTCAGTCTAGCCCGGGCAACAGAGCCAGACTCTGTCTCAAAAAAAAAAAAAAAAAAAGTAGGATTACTTATAATTATTTAACACTATATGATCCAGCAATTCTACTTCTGAGTATATATCCGAAAGAATTAAAAGCAGGTCACAAAGAAATATTTATATACCAATGTTCATAGCAGCATTATTCACAACAGCCAAAAGATGGAAGCAACGCAAATATCCACTGATGAATGAATAAACAAAATGTGGTATATACATATAATGAACATTATTCAGCCTTAAAAAGAAAGGAAATTCTGGCACATGCTGCAACATAGATGACCACTGAGGACATTACTCGAAGTGAAATAAGCCAGTCACAAAGAGACAAATACTGTATGATTCCACTTATATGAGGTACCTAGAGTAGTCAAATTCATAGAGACAGAAAGTAGGATGGTGATTATCAGAGGGCAGGGAGAGGGGGAAATGGAGAGTTGTTTAATGGGTATAGAGTTTCAGTTTTGCAAGATGAAAAGTTCTGGAGACTGGTTGCACAACAATGTGAATATACTTAACTATAAAAATATATGCTTAAAATGGTTAAGATGGTAAATTTTTTTAATATGGTAAATTTTATGTTATGTGTATTTTGCTACAATTTTTTTTTTCGAGACAGAGTCTCACTCTATTGCCCCAGATAGAGTGCAATGGTGTCATCATAGCTCACTATAACCTCAAACACCTGGGTTCAAGGGATCCTCCTGCCTCAGCCTCCTGAGTATCTGGGACTACAGGCACGTGCCACCATGCCCGGCTAATTTTTCTATTTTTTGTAGACACAGGGTCTCACTATGTTGCTCAGGCTGGTCTTGAACTTCTGGTCTCAAGCAATCCTCCTGCCTTCGCCTCCCAAAGTGCTAGTATTACAGGCGTGAGCCACTGTACCCAGCCTTAAAAAGCTTAGTCCAAAGCTATAGTAATTAAGATAGTGGTGCTGGCCTAAGGACAGACATATAGAACAACAAAATAGAATTGAGATTATGAAATAAACCCTTACATTTATAGTTTCAACAAGGTTGCCAAGACAATTCATCAATGAAAGGATAGTTTTTCAATAAATAATAAATATCTCAAAATATCTCTATTTTGAGATAACTGGACATCCACATGCTTTTGCATGAAGTTGGACTAGTAACTTATATAAAAATTAATTTAAAATGTATCAGAGACCAAACATTATAAAACACTCATAAACAAACTTGGGAGTAAATCTTCATAACCCTGGATTGGGCAATGGTTTCCTATATAAGATACCAAAAACACAAGAAACAACAAAAACAAAAACAGGTAAATTAGACTTCATCAAAATTAAAAATTTCTGTGCTTCAAAAGAGACCATCAATAAAGTGAAAAGACAGCCCACAGAATGAGAGAAAATATTTGCAAATAATTTATCTGATAAAGAACTTGAATCCAAACTATATAAAGAAATATGGTATTATAAACTTAATATTACAAGACAATCATTCATGTGGTCTGTCACTGATTGAAACATCATTATGTATAATGCACATAACTGTATATTAAGCATTTAAAAAGTAGGAAATACAATTTTTTCTGGAGATAGTGACTTCACGAAAAATAAGGTACTTAAATTTGTACTTACAGCTTTGCTCTCCAATTTGTTGAAAGAATATCTCAGGGTATCAACTCCTTCTGATTCTTCTTTGGTTACTTCAACTTCAAATCTATTTAAAATAGCATAGGCTTCCTGCAGAGCAAAGGTGGAGTTCAGAAATATCACAAGGGAAAGCAATTGCCAAATTCTTTAGATGCCTTCTAGAAACATATTCCTATGTCTTAGAGGAAGACAACATACACTAGAAGAGTGGTTTCCAAAATTAAATGAGCATAAAAAGCACCTTTAGATTCTCATTGACTACTAGATATTGAATCTAGATCATAGGCTCTGAAATCTGCATGTAATAAGTACCTAGGTGATTCTGATGGAGATGTAGTCAGATCACATTGAGAGATGCTATCCTAGAAAATATCTCTAGAATCATTTTCTGTCCTCTCTCCTCCTTGATCATGTGCCAACACCATGCAAGACAATTTCTCATACTCTGTTAAAACAGGGTTGGCTATATAAGGAATGGAATGCAATGATGATGTGGGAGACACTCCAAAAAAAGAAAGAAAGAAACTTGAATGATCCAAGGGATGGACTGGCAATTGGCTTCACCAAAAGAATGTATGCTGAAGAATTAAGCTTCTGCAGTCAGAAAAAAAAATAATAATTTATTAAATCTTGAGAAATGAGTGGTCAGCGTCCAGAATTCCCAAATACTAAGATTTTTAAAAGTAGCAAAAGCAGGAAGTTCATTAGCTTCCAAAGAGTATAAACTCTAAATGGGTTCAAGAAAGCATAAAAGAGCCATGAGCATTGGGTACCAAGAGAAGGAGTGGAGGGGCCAATTCCCCAGCTATTGTAGGCAATAAGGGAGTACATTGTCTATAGACAAAAAACAATAATAAAACTAACTAAAAATCTGACTTTTATTATCACCATCTATCTCTATCTATGAGTCAGAAATTCTAAATAATATGAACCATAAAATACTTGTGATAGACAAAATAATGGACTCCCCAATGTTGTCACATCTTGATCCCCAAAACCTGTGAATATATTGCCTTACACGGTACAAGGGACTTTGCAGATGTGATTAAGTTAAGAAGCTGGTGATGGGGAGAGGACCCTGGATTAACCAATGTAATCACAAAGGTCCATACAAGGGAAAGAAGGAGGCAGGAGAGGTGGAGTCAGAGAAGATATGACGACAGAAATAGAAAGAGAGGTAGGAATCATGCCATTGCTGGAAGGAGCCATGAGCCAAGGAAGGTGGGCAGCCTTGAGAAGCCAAAAAAGGCAAAGAATACATTCTCCCCTGGAGCCAACCTCCAGAAGCAACGCAGCCCTGTTGATATTTTGATCTTAGCCCCATAAGACCCATTTTTGGACTTCTGACCTCTAGAACTATAAGATAATAAATTTGTGCTATTTTCAGCCATTAAGTTTGTGATAACTTGTTATAGCAGCAGGAGGAAACTAATACAGTGCTCTTTCCTAAAAACATCTTTTGTTGATATAAGTTCCAACGGTGTACTATTGAGCCTGGGTGGACTGTTCCCACCATACTGCCATGGTATGCCACTGGTCACGAGTGACACCTGTAACCAGTTTCTAAGGCAAGCGAAAGATATTTGGAGAAGTTGACTAACATGTTGGAACTGACATGAAAGAGTGCAACCATTCCTTTCTATAAAATGTTGGTGCCCGTATCAAAAATTGAACACTGCCTAGCCAGTACAGCATCATTAGTATATTAATATTTATTTGTATACTGTTCACTGTTAATAATTGTCAAAATTTCCCCAAAGACATCAACATCAGAAAGGAGAAATAAACAGATTTTTCCATACAATAGATGAAGGAATATGTTAAAGAATCATTCTTTTAGTGTGTCTCTATTTTCTTCCCCCCCAAAATAAAACATTTCAAGAAAGAAAAATGCAATCATTTCTTACTTCAATTGGCCCCAAAGTCATATCCATCTGGATTTCATTATCACGGATACAAGACAGGGCTTCCATTGCAAATCTGACATCATCTAAATCACGAATAGGTCTAGACAACTTTTTCAAGTATTCATTAATAAATGCCATCATGTCTGACATTTTCTTTTTGTATTCTTCATTCAAATATCGACAGAGTAACATCTTCCATGCTTTAGCCTCAATTGATAAGGCCAATTTCATTGGCCCTGGCGAAGACAAGAAAAATGAAAATAAAATACAAGTGGGGCATTCTGAAACTGTGCAATCTGAGCATCTATAACTGCACTGCCCAATTCGGTGGTCACCAGCCACATGTGGCTAGTGAGCACTTGAAATGTGGTTAGTCTGAATTCAATGTGCTGAAAGGTGCCTAGATTTTGAAGACTTACTTCCCATCCCCACAGGGATATAGGGGATGTGTACAGAAAGTATCTAACCATATAATATGAAAAATTATATTAACAATGGCTGGATACTTTCCAGACAGCTCTCGTATATCCCCATGGAGCTGTGCATGAGATGGATGCTACAGGAGAATTTCTGAAATTAGTTCTAGCACTGGTCTGTGGGAACCTTGCTCTGTTTTGGGCCATCCCATTAGCAGCCCTCATGCATTCCCCCATTTTCCTCTAGCAGCAGGAGGAAACTAGGGAACCCCACACGGTAGAGTGAAATCTAGTGTTTTGTCTGTCCAACCATGATTCTAGCTTTCTTGTTATTCTACTGTCCGCCTCACCCACATGGTTAGAGCATCTGTATAACCTGACCCTGTCCCCTGGGCCTGGTCAAGGGTCCCAGGTCAACCCAACCTGTCATGGGCCCATCAGAGTCTCATCTTGAGAGTCTGGAATGAGATTGGAGGGGAGCCACGTGGTCTGGGAAGCAGAAAAAGTTATGCACAGAGGGAAAGAGAAAAGAGAGGCAGATAGAAATGACTTCCTCAGCTTCCTGTACCATAACTGGTTCTGGTCCATTCTGAAGGCCCAGTTGCATCTTGGATTCTGGGATATACTTTCTTTCCCTTAACACAGCTTAAATGAGTTTCTGTTTCTTGAAAACAGAACAGCTCTAACTAGTCAACTCTACTTTATCACTCCTTACTCATTCCTCCCTTTTCTTCTTAGCATCCCTACACTCTCCAGCCCTGTCAAGCTTGAAATGTAATTGTTCCCCTCTCACCTTCCAACAGTTCAAATGAGAGGCCTATGGGGCTAAGGAAAAAGTGTGGCCCAAGAAGAACCACGCAGCCAGCTTGTTGACTGAGACTATGAGATCATATCTCATGTGGTCCTCTCACGAGCCTGTTTTCTCGTTTTCCAGGCCTCGGGGATTCAGCCACCCTTCCCCTTTCTTCATAATTACAACTACCTATTCCATTTGTTAATTTCCTCTCTCCAGAAACAAGCAGCCCTGGCCTGGCCCACCATAACACTATGCTGCAGTGGCTTTTTTCTTTTTCAGAGACAGGGTCTCACTGTGTCTTCCAGGCTGGAGGGCAGTGGCTATTCACAGGCACAATCATGGCACACTATAGCCTTGCACTCCTGGGCTCAAGAGATCCTCCCACCTTAGCCACCCAGGAGCTGGGACTACACAGGTGCATGCCACAATGCCCAGTTTATGGTTGCTTTTTATATTAGGAGTGATAGTGCTAACCATTATGAGAAGACAAATAGAAAATTTTTTATAACAATAGAGTGCAGTTTCCAAAACTCTACTCCTGTAGAAGTTCCTGTAACTATTTATTTTATTTTATTATTATTTTTTTTTTTTTGAGACAGAGTCTCGCTCTGTTGCTCGGGCTAGAGTGAGTGCCGTGGCGTCAGCCTAGCTCACAGCAACCTCACACTCCTGGGCTCAAGCA
>CM052441.1:90295960-90313769 GCA_028533085.1 Varecia variegata
GGACTACAGGCATGTGCCACCATGCCCGGCTAATTTTTTCTATATATATTTTTAGTTGGCCAGATAATTTCTTTCTATTTTTAGTAGAGACGGGGTCTTGCTCTTGCTCAGGCTGGTCTCGAACTCCTGAGCTCAAACAATCCGCCCGCCTTGGCCTCCCAAGTGCTAGGATTACAGGCGTGAGCCACCGTGCCCGGCCTTCCTGTAACTATTTAATTTGAGGAAGAATCTCAAGTACTTGAGGGGAAATCCACAAACTCTACATGAAATCCCCTCAAATACTTGTGATTCTTCGTCAAATTGAATGCTTCCTTTTTTTTTTTTTTTTTTTTTTTAGATTTTTCTCACTCTGTTGCCCAGGCTAAAGTGCAGTGGCATAATCATAGCTCACTGCAGCCTCAAACTCTTGGGCTCAAGTGATCCTCCTCCCAAGTAGGTAGGACTACAGGTATGCCACCATACCCGGGTAATTTTTCTTCTTATTTTTCTTTTAAAGATGGGGGTCTCACTATGTTGCCTAGGCTGGTCTTGAACTTCTGGCCTCAAGCCATCTTTCCTGCCTCAGTCTTTCAAGTTACTAAATCCTCTCTTGGTAGTTGTAATAACAGGATTTAATATTTATTGGACACCAACTATTTGCTGGGTACTATGCTAAGTGTCTCACATAAAGCAGTTCTTGAAGTAGATACTGTAATTACCACCAGCAGAGGAAATGAAGGTTAAAGAGGTCACAAGGTCAAATTCGCGAGGCACAGTTACATTAACTCCTTAAGGATTGGTCTGAAAATCTACTTAAGATAGATAATTCATGTAAAATAGGTCATTCAAATATCATCTGAGAATAAAATCTTCCCACAAACTTAGGACAAGACTGACTGTTCTGTAACCATGGTAACAACCACCACAACCAGTTTTAAACCCAAACCATAGACCAATTCACCCCAGTTCTCATACTTTTGCAAGCCAATCGGTGTCAGCCCCTTTCCTCTGAATGTCAACTAATCAGGAGGGACATAGTCCAATAAACTGCCTCTGAGTGCCAACCAATTGCCAGCAGTCTCGCCTGAATAAGCATCCTTCTACAGATGGGTCAACCTATTTGTACCCAAAGTCCTTGAACCCCATGCTGCCCAGATGCCCTACATAAGACCAGCAGTCTGTCCCGCCAGGAACACTGTGCCTGACCAGCATAGCTCTCTCTTCCTATAGCAAGCAGTGACATCATCTCAGTCTTTATTAAGTGGTTGTCTCATCATCCTTTGATACTACGATCCCAAACGGATCAAGTTCTCATGAGACCTCAAACTGACTCCTCTCTCATGCACACACCCCCTCCTCACAGTAACCTAAAAGAGAATTTCCCCTGTAGTTTTAGTTGTTTTCCATTTGAAGAATCAGACTGTGGGGATGTATGTGTGTGTGTGCAAAGAATATTGATGGCCCAGAACTATTTAATATTTATCATATTATACCAATGTAGCTTAATAACTGCTTGCTAAATAAAGTAACATTTCATGTCAAAATATAGCTACTTTACATAATACAAAAATTTTAAATACCTGTATGTAATTCAAGTGCTCCTACAATAATAACTGGCTTCAATTCATCAATTTCCTGTTCAAAAGTAGCATAGTGTAGAATTTCTGATCTGATTTCTGTCAGAGAGGGGTTGTTAGCCAGAAACTCCTATAGTAAGGGAAGAGTTAATACTTCCTTCAATTTTTTAACAGTATGAATCTTACAATTACAACAGTTAAATTAGAAAACTGCATTTGCTTATACACTTTTACACTTGCATGTGCTACAGGGCCAGTGGCTGGGTGAAGAATAAGACATCCTGGTAGTGCTAGGAGAGGAAGCTATGAGAGAGAATTTCACAGCCTGCTGTGAACGGTTATTCATAACTCTAAAGTTTCCTTGAGCCTCTAACCAAAAACACAGCTGGGTCTACGTATGTGTGACACATCCTTGAATATGTGGCCTCTGGACAGTGTCCAGCACATAACTGGTACTCAATTGTTTAAGGGGATTAAATGAAATCTGTCTGAAATCTCATTTTGATCAACTGCCTCAGTGTATCCATGTGAGAATCACACCAGCTAGAATGTGTCGAGAGCTTGGCATTTATAGGTCCTGGGCCTCTGCTCAGTCTGCCTTCATTCCCACCTAGATCTGGAACCAGACAAGGTTGCCTACTATCTCCACTTCTATTCAACATAGTGCTGGAAGTCCTTGCTAGAGCAATTAGACAAGAGAGGAAATTAAGGGCATCCAAATGGGGGCAGAAGAGATCAAACTGTCACTCTTTACTGATGATATGCTATTATATCTAGAAAACCCCAAGGATTCATTCAACCAAGAGGCTCCTGGAATTGATAAATGAATTTAGTAAAGTCTCAGGATACAAAATCAATACACACAAATCAGATGCATTCATATACTCCAATAACAATCAAGCCAAAATTCAAATAAAAAATGCAATACCTTTTACAATAGCCTCAAAGAAAATTAAATATCTAGGAATATATTTAACGAAAGAGGTGAGAGACATATACAGGGAGAACTACGAAACACTAAGAAAATAAATTGTAGAAGATGTAAACAGATGGAAAAATCTACCTTGTTCGTGGATTGGCAGAATCAACATTGTTAAAATGTCCATTCTACCTAAAGTGATATACAGAATTAATGCAATCCCTATCAAAGTATCATCATCATTCTTTACCGATCTAGAAAAAATAATTCTACGCTTTGTATGGAACCAGAGAAGACCTCATATAGCCAAAGCAATCTTAAGCAAAAAGAACAAACTGGGAGGTATCAGTCTACCAGACTTCAAGCTGTATTACAAGGCTATAGTAATCAAAACAGCATGATTCTGACACAAGAACAGAGATATAGACCTTTGGAACAGGACTCAGAATCCAGAGATGGAAACATCTGCATATGGTCATCTAATCTTTGACAAAGCAGACAAAAATATACACTGGAGAAAAGAATCTCTTTTCAATAAATGGTGCTAGGAAAACTGAGTAACTACATGCAGAAGATTGAAACTGAATCCCCACCTCTCACCTCTTACAAAAATCAATTCACAATGTATAATAGACTTAAACCTAAGGCATGAAACCTTAAGAATCCTAGAAGAAAATGTAGGGAAGACCCTTTCAGACATTGGCCTAGGCAAAGAATTTATGAAGAAGACCCCCAAAGCAATCACAGCAGCAACAAAAATAAATAAATGGGACCTGATCAAATTAAAAAGCTTTTGCACAGCCAAGGAAATTATCATTAGAGCGAATAGACAGCCTACAGAATGGGAGAAAATATTTGCTCTCTACACATCTGATAAAGCGCTGATAACAGGGATCTATCTAGAACTCAAAAAAAAATGAACAAGAAAAATCAAGCAACCCCATCAATAAATGGGCAAAGCACATGAACAGAAACTTTTCAAAAGAAGACAGAATAATGGCCAGCAAACATATAAAAAATGCTCAACATCTCTAATCATTAGGGAAAAGCAAATCAAAACCACAATGAGATATCATCTAACCCCAGTGAGATTGGCCTTTATCAAAAAATCCCAAAACAACAAATGCTGGCAAGGATGTGGAGAGATAGGAACACTCTTACACTGCTGGTGGGACTGCAAATTAGTGTGACCTCTGTTGAAAAGAATTTGGAGATACCTCAAAGAGCTAAAAATAGAAATGCCATTTGATCCAGCAATAGCACTATTAGGCATCTACCCAAAGGAACAAAAGACATTCTATAATAAAGACATTTGCACCCAAATGTTTATGGCAGCACAAGTCACAATTGTAAGGATGAGGAAACAACCCAAGTGCCCATCAATCCATGAGTGGATTAATAAAACATGATGTATGTATACAATGGAATACTACTCAATTATAAAAAAGGATGGTGACCTAGCACCTCTTATATTTTCCTGTATAGAGCTTGAGCTCATCCTCCAAAGTGAGGTATCACAAGAATGGAGGAATAGGCACCACATGTACTTGCCATGAAATTGGCACTAACTGATCAACACTAAGGTGCTTACACGGCAGTAAGATTGTTTAGGGATTGAGGGGTTGGGGTTGGGTAAACCCACAACTAATGGACACGGTGAGCGTTGTAGGGATGAAAGGGTATGCCTCAAATCATGGTTTGGGTGTGGCAAAGTCATAACATGTAACCAAAATGTTTGTACTCCCATAACACCCTGAAATAAAGAAAAAAAAGAGTTAGAAATAAATGATTAAAACTCAAACATCATCACAAGTAGAGGAAATATACCTTCACTTTCACATCCCGGTCCTCTGTCCAGAGAGTCTTATACTTTTGAAAGTCCTGCAGGGCCTCATTAGCAGCCTTTCTCAGAGAATTCACAGAGGAAGAAAGGAGGAGGACCAACTTGGAAATATCCTTGTGCTCTGCTACCCCCGGGTAGAAATTCTTCGGCTTCCTGGCAGGAATAATTTCTTCAAAAGATTCTGAAAGCAGATGTTATTATACTATAAATAACTTCTATATCCAACTTTAATACTATTGATTTTCATATCTATAGTTTTTTAAACTATTTTCTTAAAGACTCTGCTTCCAAGTAATTAAGAGCTTTCTAAGTAATTAGAGCTATTTTCTTGCTATCTTCACTTATTAAACTATTGTGTTAGATTTTAAGGTCTAGATTTCTTTAATCTGGAAGAACAGTGTTATTCAGAGAGAAGAACTGAAAGACACGGATTAAAATGCCCCCAATTTTAAAAAGCCCTTTAAGAAAAGGTTAAAAGAGTTGAAATTTCTACCCTGTGGAACAGCTTAATGGTTAAAGGAGAGACACCACATTTATTACCCAAATGACTTAGGCCAGTTATTTAATCTTCATCGATGATTCATATGAGGATTAAATGAGACCACCTATGTTCACCTTCAGCTCAGCATCTGGTATATAGAGACCATGCAGTAACTCTTAGCCCTACTATAAACATTTCTTGACAAAACTAGTCTGATCATATCATTATCTTGATTGAAAATTCTCAAATATTCTCCATCAAGCAGAGACTATACAGATTACTCTTATTTGGACCACATAGCACTTTTTTTTTTTTAACACAGCGTTAACACTATTAATAATGTTATTATAAAAATAATGATATTTCACATGAAATTACAGATTTCCAGCCTTTCTTTTAAAATGGTGTAATCTTGTAGTATGGGCCCATGTTCCTGCCTGGTAACAGTTAGCTGAAGCTGACTGGTGTCTGCTGAATATACGACAGTCTCCTCTAAGCCCAGGCCACTCATTGGCTCTTTTATTTTGTCTTATATTTAATAAATATTTGAGTACAAATGTCTTTTTTATAAAATGTCATCTTTTCCTTTGGGTATATACCCCGTAGTGGAATTGCTGGATCAAATGGTAGGTTTTACGTTTATCTCTTTGAGGTATGTCCATACTACTTTCCATAAAGATTGACTAGTTTGCAGTCCCAGAGGTGTTCCTTTCTCTCCGCATGCATGCCAGCATCCGTTATTTTGGAGCTTTTTGATAAAAGCCATTCTCACTAGGGTTAGGCGATATCTCATTGCGGTTTTGATTTGCATTTCCCTGATGATTAGTGATGTTGAGCATTTTTTCATATGTTTACTGGCCATTAGTTTATCTTCTTTTGAAAATCTTCTGTGTGTCTTTTGCCCACTTTTTAAGGGGGTTGCTTGATTTTTTTTCTTCCTGATTTGCTTGAATTCTTTGTAGATTCTGGTTATCAGCCCTTTATCAGATGTATAGCATACAAATATTTTCTCCTGTTCTATTGTCTATTCACTCTATTGATTGTCTCCTTGGCTGTGCAGAAGCTTTTTAATTTAATCAGGTCCCATTTATTCATTTTAGTTGTTGCTGTGATTGCCATTGGGGTCTTCTTCATAAATTCTTTGCCTAGGCTGATATCTATAAAAGTTTTTCCAAACTCTTCTTCTGGAATTCTTATAGTTTCATGCCTTATGTTTAAGTCTGTTATCCACCATGAATTAATTTTTGTGAGTGGTGAGAGGTGCAGATCCTGTTTCAGTCTTCTACATGTGGCTACCCAATTTTCTCAGCACCATTTATTGAATAGGATTTCTTTTCCCCAGTGTATATTTTTGTCTGCTTTTTCAAAGATTAGATGGCAACATGAGGATGGTTTTATATCTGGGATCTCTGTTCTGATTGATTGGTCTATGGTCTATGTCTCTGTTCTTGTGCCAGTACCATGCTGTTTTGGTTACTATAGCCTTCTAGTATAGCTTAAAATCTGGTAAAATGATGCCACCCAATTTGTTCTTTTTGCTTAAGGTTGCTTTGGCTATTCGGGGTCTTTTCTGGTTCCACATGAAGTGCAGAATTATTTTTTTTTGATCTGCAAAAAATGACCTTGGTATTTTAATGGGGATTGCATTGAATCTATAAATCACTTTGGATAACTTTTGAAGAGCAAAAGTTTTTAATTTGGATGAAGCCCAACTTATCAATTTTTTCTTTTCTGGATCATGATTTGCTGTAATATCTAAGAAATCTTTGTCTAACTCCAAATCACAAAACATTTCTGTTTTCTTTTAAATTTTTATAGTTTTACTTCTGTGTAATTCATTTTGAGTTAAGCTGTGTGTATGGCGTGAGGTAAGGGTCCAACTTTTTTTTTTCACATGTATATCTAATTGTTCCAGCATTATTTGTTGAAAAGACTGTCTGTTTCCCCATTGAATTAACTTAATATCTTTGCAGAAAATAAACTGACTAGAAATTTAAGAGTTTATTTCTGGATTTTATATTCTGACCCATTGATCTATCTGTCTGTCCTTAGGCCAACACCACACTATTTTGATAACTGTAGCTGTATAGTAAGTTTTGAAATCAAGTAGTATAATTTCTCTGGCTTTGTTCTTCTTTTTCAAATTTTTTTGGCTATTATAGATCCTTTTGAATTCCCCTATTCTCTATTCAAATTTTAGGATCAACTTACCAATTTCTGCAAAAAAGCCTTCTGGCATTTTGATAAGAATTGCATTAAATCTATAGATAAATTTGGAGAGAATTGCCAACTTATCAATATTGGATCTTCCAATCCACCAACATGATGTACCTCTCCATGATGTACCTTTCAGCAATGTTTTGCAGTTCCCAATGTACAGGTCTCCTTCTGTTAAATTTGTTTTATTCTTTTTGATACCATTGTGAACAAAACTGTTTTATTAATTTTATTTGCAGATTGTTCATTGCTAAAATTTAGAAATATAATTGACTTTTGCATATTTATCTTATATCCTGAAGTCTTGTTGAATTCATTTATTAGTTCTAATAGTTTTTTTTTTTTGGTGGGGGTGGATTCCTTAGGTTGTTTTTACATACAAGATTATGTCATCTGCTAATACAGTTTTACTTCTTTCTTTCCAATGTACATATCTTTGATATTTTTTACTTATCTTAATCCACTTGATAGAACTTCCGGTATAATGTTGAATAGATGTGGTGAGAGCTAGCATTCTAATTCTTGACTTGTTCTTGATCTTACAGGGGAAATAATTCAGTCTTTGACCACTAAGTATGATGTTAGCTACAGGTTTTTCTTAGGTGTCCTTTATCAGATTGAAGAAGTTCAATTCTGTTCCTAGATTGTTGAGGATGTTTACCATGAAAGGGTGTTGGATGTTGTCAAATGCTTTCTCTGTGTCTATTGAGATGATCATGAGTTTAATATGGTGCATTTTAGGATGCTAAACCAACCTTGCCTTTCTGGGATAAACCTCCTTTGATTACTATATGTACTCCCTTTTATATATTGCTGGATTCAGTTTGCTAATATTTTGTTAAGGATTCCAACATGGTTGTTTAAGTTTAGGTCCTTTAAAGATGTTTTTAAATATAAATAAGTCAAATTTAAATATCTTTTTCCTATGGTTTGAGATTTGTATGTCTTGAGAATCCTTCTCTACCTTGATGTCATAAATACATTGTTCTGTGTTTTATTCCAAAAGTGTTATACAATAGATAGAATAGTGTTATAGAATATAGAATAGTAGGTATGGTTAAATTTAAGTTGTAAATATATCTTAAATAAGATTTAAGTTTTTTCAATATGGATAAAATTCCCTAGAACTATTTATTAAATAGTGCATTCTTTCCCAATGGATTTGCAATTCCACCTATGTCATGTATCTAATTTTCATATATATGAGTGTTTCTGCACCCTCTATCTTGTTCCATTGATATGTTACTGATTTTTGGACCATTAAAAGATTGTCTTCATTAGTCTGGCTCTGTAATATTCCTTGCTATTTGGAAGGGCCAGGCCCCCTACATTGTTTTTCTTCATCAAGTTTTCTTGTCTATTTTTGGCTCTTTGTCCTTCCATATAATGTTTTATTGACACATAATAATTGTACATATTTATGGCATACATAGTGATATTTTGATACATATGATGTATAGCGATCAGGTCAGGTAATTAGTACATCCACTATCTCAAATATTTATCATTTCTTTATTCAATACCTCCTTCTAGCTATTTGAAACTATATGTTATTGTTAACTACAGTCATCTTACAGTGGTACAGAATTCCATATAATTTTACAATCAAATTTACAAATCAAGTTGACAAATAATAGAAAAAAATTCTGCTGTGATTTCTCTGGAATTGTACTGAATTTGTAGATTAACCAAAGAATTGACTTCTTCATGACTTCTTCATGATTGCTGTCTTCCATTATGTCATTCAGTAATAATCATTTTTCTCGAAAAATGCAAATAATTTTTTACATTTATTTGTTAGTACCTTATGCTTTTGTGGCTAGTGAAAAATCTGTTTTTTCTGTTACATTTAATTGAATTACTGATGATTGTAGAAAGACTCTTTTTTCCTGTGTGTGAGTTTTTTATACATAAACATTACTGAACTTATTAGTTCTAAAAGTTGTTTCTAGATTTCTAGGATTTTCTGTGTATGATCTTTAAACAAAGACAATCTTAGTCTTCCTCTTCAATTCTTATTCTCATTTTTTCTTGTCTTATTTCATAAAGAGGATCTCCAGTAAAATATTGAATAAAAGTGATGATAGCAGCCTTCCTTGTTTATTCTTCATTTTTTGAGAAAGGAATACATCTAAGATTTTTAACAAATAACATTATCAGAAAATCTTTCATAGTCCTAGTTTGCTAAGAGGATGTATTTAAGTATATGTGTGGGTGAGTTAAATATATCGTACTTATAGACACATATATAAAATACATTATTCAAAAAGAATAGGAAATATATAAAACATATATTAAAGAAGAAGAAAAAATGAATTCCAATGTACTCACCTTCCAGGTTAGGAATAGAATGCTCCTAATACATTAGTCCTCTCCAGGCCCCTCGCCAATCCTATTCCCTCCCTTACTTCCAGAGGTAACTATTATCCTGAATTTTCTTTGAAGGTAAACTTGAAGATAAACCAGTGTGCTTATCTCTAAACAATATACTGTTTAATTTTTTTAAAAACTGAGCAGTAAGCACAAACCTAGCTGTGAAGTATTGTCCATGTTAGATTAGATGAAGGCTCCTACAAGAAAAGAAGTTGAACAGAGTCTCTGGGTCTAGTCTGGCTTCGGTTTTCCTACAAGCTTACAAAAGCCTTTTGTGAAGAAGCCATGGGGTAGGATAAGTGAGTCCTAGAAAATATAGGTCTCATCGCAATCAGGACATTGGGCAGGACTGTGTTGATGGGCCAATTAATGTATGTTCAGGAAGAATACAGCCAGGACAGTGGGCTAATCTGTATTTCCTTACAGCACAATTAATTACCTGCCTCCAGTTCTCAGTAGTGGGTCAAAGCAGAACACTTGTGAAGAATGAATGTCTCTTCAGCTGACCCAGCGCAATGAGTGTAGAACAGCAAGTTTATCAGCACATGATGAAAGCAAGCAAGCACAGACAAGAATGTGGACCAGGTTCACCCAGGCAATCTGTCTCCAAGTTAAAAGAAAGTATCATGGCATCGGGCATTTGGTGAAGGCGGCCAAAACTCATCTGTCTCTTGAGTCACATCGGTTGCTCTCTATGCTTAGAACACACATGTCATTGCGTAACCACCCTTCCTCATTCACCTGGGAATTCCCTTCACCTCTCTGCTGTGTTTAATTCCTGTTCCCAATATTCCACGTCCATGTATATCTTTGCTTCAGACCACTTCTCCTTCCTTAGAAAGGATATTCTGCTTAAAGCTCTGCTCACTGGGGGGACTTTCCCCCCTCGCTGTCCTTTAAGGTCACTCCTGAGTGGGCTGTAGTGCAGTATTAGTCCATTTTCAGCTGACACCCACACATCAAGCCAAGTCACATAGACCAGGCCTGAGATTTTTCATCCTTCCTCCTTAGATGCTGTAGGGAACACCCCAATCGCCCATAGATGTAAGCTGAGAAAGCAATGTTGGTGCAACACAGAAAGGTAGCTTACATGATATCTTGTTTTGAATTTACATTTTCCTGATTACCAGTGGAGGCAATATAGTTTTCAGAGAAAACAGTTTGGCTTTCTATACAAGGAAATGTCCAAAAATGTCCATGAAATTTTGGGTCACTATCATATCATATCCATAACTACTTAAAGGACTAATTTATGTTACTTTGTGTACAAGGAACATATGATTCAGATCTTCTACACACCATGTTCTACACTAAGTTTATTCAATCTAATATAATGCTGAAAGTAAAATTAGTGCTAAGGTTTATTTTAATTTTTTAACTTTTAAGGTTACAATAATAGAACTGTGATAAAAATCCTTTTCAGCCATGCCAAAAAATGGGAAGAAATGTCTGCATGTTATGTTTAAGAGGAAGGCTGGAAAAAACTAGTTTTTAATGCAAAATTTTATCAAATAAACATATAAAAATAACTTTTAAAAAATCTATATGCTGTCGAACCTAGGAAGAAGCAGAAAGACCATTTACTAATTGTTATGACTCTAAGGTTCCTTTCATCTGAGATTTAACATTCTTACTCTCTTCCTTCTTCAGTTGTTTTCCTGTGCCTTGATGGGGCAGGTCAGTCGTGGTGGGACTACCAACGGCAGACTTGACATGACGGGTCTGCTGTTGCCCCCAGTGAGCCACTCCTCTGCTGACCTCCAGGGTTAACTGGATCATACGGTTAATGGCTTGTTGAATATCATCCAAACTAGGAACCATTACCTGTAGAAAGAAGAAGCAAGGGCATAATACTGCCAGCTCATGCAATCCATCCCCCCAGTTCTCACTACCTCCATGCCCCACCAAGCGAGTGGGGAAAGCCTCAGCTGGCCCAGTGGGAGGCTCCTTTGAGGAGAGGAATGCCAGAGGTGGATGAGCTGCAGACTTTCTCTACCCTGAGGTTTCTCCCAGTTCCTGTGGGCAAAAAGTCAAACTTAGTGCTTGTCATCCTTTCCCATGAGGGTGGCTGGATGCAGCAGAAAATTGTGGACTATGTGTTAGAGATCCGTGGAGCAAAACAACTGAAGAAGGTGTACCATCAAGATTCTCACCTCGGTTCTTTAAAATGTGCCCAATAAGCTAAGGAGCTATCCTTCAGGAGGTGAACCAAGCAAAGGTGCTGTTAGGTGAGTCATAGGATATTCCTGTCTGGCCTTATCCTGTGGCCCAGCACAGAAGGCACCTCAGCCAGCCTGTGTGGTTTGGGGTCCCAGATGCCAGTGAGCAGCTGGGGTAGTTGCAGAGATAAGTGCCGTGGGAAGACACAGGCATTCACAATGCTTGGGACACAGGCTCCTTCTGCCTTCCTATTATTCTGCCATCCTTGGGGGGCTGCTTCACAGTCATGTGTGTAGGGTAGGGATTTGGACATCTATGATGATTTTATCTAGATGATCTAATGTCTAAAGAGAAAGCAAGGCAACTTGTAGGATACTTGCTAAAAGATGGCAGAACAGATGCTTAACACAACTCTCACACCAGTCCTCTAATACACCATGAGCTATGCAGAAGTAACTTTTTAATAACAGATATAGATGACATTCTGATTTTTGTTAAGCCAAAAATCAAAAAGTAAGGGGAAGTGAAGAAATACACAGGACCAAGACGTTACTATAAATGAAAGTTCACAGTTCTAATACAGTACTCCTTAAAAACATTACCAAAATATCATTGTGTTTAATAATATTTACCACATTAGGAATTGCAAGATGTACTTCGGTTTTTATAAAGGAAATAATGTCTTCTGACCGCTTTCGTCCGGGAAGGCTGTAATAAGATGGACATTTAGCTGATAAACCTTAACCTAAAATCTCATAAATGGTTTATTATGCTATAAGTTTCAGTCCCAAAAATAAAGACCATTTTTAAATACCAAGTTACACACAGAGAATATTACCTAGAATAGAACCATAAATTGCAGCAAACTAAGAAAACACAATGATACAATATTCCTGGAGGTAAAACAGTCTCATACACATTTGCTAGTGTTTTAATGCTGCTCTCTCTCTGTAATAACCATTTAACAATGTTTACTAACAGCATTCTTTGTTTCTAGCCCTGTAACAGGTGCAGGGTGAGGTCACCAACAAAAAGCATATACCTTCATATACATTTTTATATATGCTTTTTATAAGACTTAAAAGGAGGTTTCCAGTCAAAGCCTTCCCAAAACTGCTTTTTTAAATATCACTCATGCACAGACAGAAGCACAGATGTACAGACATACGAGTCCAGTAATAAAGGACACACGCAGAGCTGTGCAGTAGTTTGGCTAGCTCTCTCTGCCTTGACCTCCATCCCGATCCCATACAAAATTATAATAAATGTAAACTTTGCATTCTCATTTTCTCTGGGAATGCGAGAAATGCTATCATTGCAGAAAAACCACACTGCCTTTTAAAATTAATACAGTAAAAGTAGTAAGAAAAAGTAAAGAAGTAAAGGCACAAGCAGATGGGGGTGGGGAGGATCACAAGAAACATAAAGACACCACAGTTCAAAAGTGGAGGCCCAACTTTTAGCATTCAGGGCCAGTGATTCCCGGATAAACATATTATTGTAAGGAACTCTTTGAACTAAAAGCAAGCAAGCAAAGTTTTCATAGTCTCCATGTGAAACTTGGCAATAAAGTAAGTGTAGACTGTAATACAAAGGGCACAATTTGAGAACAAGAAAGAGTTTCATGAAGTATAAACAAACAACTAAGCTATTAATAGTAGAGGCAGTGAACAGCACACTAGATCATTCAGTACCTTATGATCAGCAAACTAGAGGACCAGCTTAAGGTATTCTCCAAAATTTCAGATGCAAATTACAAAGAGATAGAAATTACTGAAGGAAAAAGTAAGAATAAGTAACATTTATTGAATGCTTAATGTATGCCAGGCACTTTCCAAGCACTTTCCATGAAATACCATAGTTTGCCCTCCCACTAACACTGTGAAGCAGATCCTGCGATGATTATTCCCACATTGTAGATAAGGAAACCAAGGCAGGGAGAGGTTAAGTAACTTCCAGAGGGTCATTCAACTCAGAGACATTTTACTACGTAGATGCAGCGTGTGAATCCTACATAGATATGGCAAATTAAAGCACAGCATTCCAACATTAATCGGGTGTCGGGAAGACGTGGGGTGGGGAGGGGATGGGTGCATACATACATAATGAGTACGATGCGCACCGTCTAGGGGATGGACACGCTTGAAGCTCTGATGGGGGGGCAAGGGCAATATACGTAACCTAAACTTTTGTACCCCAATAATGTGCTGAAATAAAAAAAAAAAAAGCATAGCATTCCTTTAATCTTAAGAATGGACCCGTTTTCCCATCTGGAAAAGATTCTCTGTGTGCCTGACAGGATTAAAGGGGGAAAAAAGACGTACATCTAAATATATAATTTATGAGTTCCAAAAATAAAAGAGAAATCCTGTAAGCATCAAAACAAGTTGTTACTTATTACTATAAAGAAAAATTGAATTAGTGGCAGAACTCTCATCTAAAAATTGAAACAAAAGAAGCCAATGGAAGAGCATTTGTAGAGTACAAAGGAAAGGGATTGTGATCCAAGAAGACCAAACTAGCATTTTTGTGTGAGGATAAGAGAAAGACATTTAGACAAGTGAGGATTTTGAGTACTGTCCTCGTGTGTGCCTCTTCAAAAACGACTTAAGTACCGCAGAATTTGTAAACCAACGTGGCACAGTGAGTTCATGCTTCAGAAACACTTCTTTCTGCCAAACACATCACAATCATGCATACAAAGGACGTGAGAATGCTCAAGTACAAGAAAGGATCTCTGTGAATTAGAAGTCGACCAGAAACACGAGGGCCGCCTGGCCAGGGCTCTGGTCTGGAGAGAGGCAGTGACAGTGGGGTGGTTGGCCCTTGTGGGACACAGGACCAACAGGACTTGAACGGGGCTCAGCCAGGCTCACTACTTGAAGGCAAAAACTATGAGGATGCCCCCCACTTATGAAGAGGCAAAACAACAGGAAGACAAAGTCTGTCAACCTACCACCCATAGCTACAGCTTTTCCAGAAGATGTGGGCCTAGAGTAAAAGGCCCAAATCCGCAGCTTCCCAGATGAGCAACCAAGTCAGACCACCTGTGTGCTCCGCGCTGGCCCCGCCTCCTCCCAGCCTCTCTCCATCTCTCCGGGGCGGTAATGTGAACAGATAAGACCTGGTTCTGAACTCAAGGTTCCAAGTGTTGTTTAGAGGCAAAAGTGAAACTCCTAGATAGGAAAGGAGAGAAGGAGAAAGAAACACAAAAACAAAAAAAGCTGTTGCTCAAAGAGAGCCCACACACTCAAATCCCAATATACGTGAAAAAGTCTAAGGGTAAACAAGAGGGCTAAAGAGAAAGAATTGAAACAGGAACTCTCTTCAGATAAAAATTATTGTATAAAAATATAAGTAAATTGTAAAATAAGTAAATTGAGAATGTTCAAAGAGATATGTGAAGGCTCTATCTTCCAAAAAAATAAAGAAATTGCTAAACTAAAAAGGCAGAAATGATACAATATCTGGAGGATAAGGAAAAAAGTATTGAAATATTGAAGATGCAACAGATGACATAATCTTTAGAACAGATACAGAGACACTTGCCTATAATGTAGTTCAGAAAGGCAAAAATATAAAATAAACAAAACATATAAAAAAAAACAAAGTAGTGAGGAGACAGGAAGGACAGATTGAGAGGCCCCAACACATGAGATGACCACATGTCCAGTGTGCCCAGGGACAGTTCCAGATTAATTCTGTCTTGGCACCTCATGTGGATAGCGTCCCTTCATGCACAAAAGTCTCCTAGTTGGAACAATAATCTACGTGGTTACTCTATTCAACATTCAATAGGAGTTCCAGAAGAAGACAATGAAGGAATGTCCTCAAAGCAATAACTGAAGAGGAAATTGCTGAGGAATTAAGGGAAGTTCTAAGGCCTTAAACAGAAAGTGCACTCTGAGAACAAAGCAGGATTAAATAAAGACAAATCCACACAAGGTAAGAAAACTGCAGAAACATTAAGCATAAAAAAAGAATCTTCAGTTATACTCACTGCAGACTTCTCATCCACAGCAACGCAAGTCAGAGAAACATGAGGAAATACTTTCAAAGTGCCAAGAGACAACAAAATCTTTTTTTTTTTTTTTTTAAGACAGAGACTGGCTTTGTCATCCTGTCTAGAGTGCAGTGGTTGATCACAGCTCACTGTAACCTCAAACTTCTGGGCTCCAGGGATCCCCCTGCCTCAGCCTCTCAAGCAGGTGGACCACCAGGCCCGGCTAACTTTTCTAGTTTTAGTAGAGACGGGGTCTCGCTCTTGCTCAGGCTGGTTTCCACCTCCTGGCCTCAAGCAATCCTCCCACCTCAGTCTACCAAAGTGCTAGGATTACAGGCATGAGCCACTTCATCCAGCCAATAAAATCTTACATCCAGCCAAACTGTTTTCAAAGTATGAGGGCAAAACATTTTCAAACTTACAAAGAAAAATAAGAGAGTTTACCCCTCGTAAATCCTCACTAAGGAACCAGTGAGATGCAAAAAATACAAGTGAACCTGGAGATTTTAATTAAATATGCAGAAAAGTACAGAAAAGAGAATAAAAGGTGAAAATTATCCATCCAAAAGATAACAGTGATAATAAAATGAATCAAAGAGAAAGAACAGCTAGTAAGAAGAAAACACAAAATAAAATGTCATAAATCAAGTGCAACTATATTAAAAAAAAATCACAATAAGTGCAAACAGATTAAACTCACTATTAAAAAGACAGAGATAATTAGATTGAATGAAAATAAGCAGGTATATGTTACTTTTAAGAGGTAAAATTAAAAACTACAGAGAAAAGCGTAAATGAAAGGACTGAAAGTTATACAAAAAAATCTGGGAAAGCAAAATTAATAACAAACTAAAAAGAATTTGAGGAATCAGGATTAAAATATTACAGATAAAGAAGGTCACCAAATAAAAATAAAAGGAACAGTACTCTTAAGCAGATCAAACTGCTATGACTTTGCATATACCTAACAACACAGTCTTAAAATACATAAAAAAAGAACTGACCAAAATGGAAGGAAAATTTGACAAGCCTACAATCATACTGGGAGATTTTAACAGTACAATTAAATTAAAAATCAGCAGTGAATAGCCAAGGAATAAATCCAACAAAAGTGTGCAACACCTTTACACAGAGAATTATAAAACTTCACTGAGTGATATTAAAGACTTGTATAAATGCAGAGGTAATACATAATACTCGATATTCATAAGGATGCTAATTCTCTCCAAATTGATCTACGGATTCAATGCAACTTAATCACTCTCCACCAAAAAAAAAAAAAAAAAAAAAGTTGATTTTTCAAAAACTTTTGCTTGTCAACTCATTAACCATATGGAAAAAAATATATTGGTCTCCTACCTCACACTAAGCATAAAAATCAATACCATGTAAATTAAATCCCTAAATGTAAAAGTCAAAACTATAAAACTTTTAGAAAACATGAAGTAGGGAAGGGTTGGTTTCCTCAAAAGGACATAAAAATCACAAATCACTAAGAAAAAGACTGATAAATTTGAATATTCTTAAAATTCAGCAAAGGAAAATGAATATTAATAAAGAAAATAAAAAGATAAGGCAAAATTGAGAGAAGACATTTGCTATATTATCATCAACAAGGTAATAAATTAAGACTATTTATGAATTAATCCAATTCAATAGAAAAACAGGCCAAAGAAAAAACCACAAATTTTAAGGAGGAGAAAGACAAATGGACCATAAACACATGAAAATATATCTAACCTTATCAGTAGCCAGGAAAATTAGAATTTAAATCCTAATGAGATGCCATTTCACATCCCATATGTTAGCAAGAATTTTTTTAATAATGGATTAATTTTATTGAACGCAAATTATATCTAAAAAAACTGTTTTTAAAAGGGAACATTCATTTTAAATGTTGGCATATATTACTGAATTGCCCTTCTTAAAGATTACACCAATTAACATGATTACCATACATGTATGAAATGTTTTCTTAAAATCTTAAAGAATTTGGTTCACATTAAACTTTCACTAGGTTAACATTTTAGGTTTAATTACATTTTATTCTTTTTTTTTTTTTTTTTTTTTTGAGACAGAGTCTCACTTTGTTGCCCAGGCTAGATGAGTGCCGTGGCGTCAGCCTAGCTCACAGCAACCTCAAACTCCTGGGCTCAAGCGATCCTTCTGCCTCAGCCTCCCGAGTAGCTGGGACTACAGGCATGCACCACCATGCCCGGCTAATTTTTTCTATATAGATTTTAGTTGGCCAGATAAT
>CM052441.1:90314269-90332635 GCA_028533085.1 Varecia variegata
CCTCAAACTCCTGGGCTCAAGCGATCCTTCTGCCTCAGCCTCCCGAGTAGCTGGGACTACAGGCATGCACCACCATGCCCGGCTAATTTTTTCTATATAGATTTTAGTTGGCCAGATAATTTCTTTCCATTTTTAGTAGAGATGGGGTCTCGCTCTTGCTCAGGCTGGTCTTGAACTCCTGACCTTGAGCGATCCACCCACCTCAGCCTCCCAGAGTGCTAGGATTACAGGCGTGAGCCACCACGCCCGGCCTACATTTTATTCTTATCAGTGAGGATAAATATCTTTTCACATTGTTATAAATTGAATTGTGTCCCTCCCAAATTTATGTTAAAGCCCTAGCCCCTGATGGAACAGTATTTGGAGATAGGGTCTTCAATGAAGTAATTAAGGTTAAATGAAAGTCGTAAGGGTGGGGCCCTAATCAGGTAGGACTAGTGTCCTTACCAGAAGAGGAAAAGACACGAGAAGTCTCTTTCTCTCCTCTTGCACACAGAAGAAAGGCCATGGGAAGACAGAAGAAAGTGGCCATCTGCAAGCCAGGAAGACAGCCTTCTCTACAAATCAACCCTACTGGCACCTTGATCTTGGACTTATAGCCTCCAGAACTGTAAGAAAATAAATTTCTGTTGTTTAAGCCACTCAGTCTGTGGTATTCTGTTATGACAGTCCAAGCCGATGAAAACACACATACTGAAAAGCCATTTTTTGCCCGTTTTCTATGAACTATCTCTATATCCCTTGCTCATTTTTCTCTTGGATTATTTTCCTCCCTTATAGATTTGTGGTACTTCTGGTTCATTAAGAATATTAGCTTTTTCTGTGATATATGTTGAAAGTAATTTTCCCCATGTCATCATTTGTCTTCTGGGGTTTTAGCATTTAAAAATTTTTACCATGTAAAAAAATTAATTTATCAATCTTTTCTATTATGGGTTCTGGGTTTTGTGTTATACTTACATATCCATGTACTGAGGCTATTAACATTTTTTCCACATTATATCTAGAACTTGTATGACTTCATTTTTTTTAATTTCAGAATGTCACAGGGAGTACAAATGTTTTGGTTATTTAACCATAGAGATAAAATATCTCTACAAAGAGAACTACAAATAACTGAGGAAGGAAGTTGCAGAGGATATAAACAAATGGAAAAACATATCATGCTCATGGATCAGCAGAATCAACACTGTTAAAATGTTCATACTACCCAAAGTGATTTACAGATTCTATGGAATCCCCATCAAAATACCAATGTTATTTTTCACAGATCTAGAAAAAATAATTCTATGCTTCATTTAGAACCAGAAAAGAGCCCAGACAGCCAAAGCAACCTCAAGCAAAAGGAACAAATTGGGAGGCATCACATTACCAGACTTCAAACTATACCATAAGGCTATACTAACCAAAACAGCATGGTACTGGCACAAAAATAGAAACATAGACCAATGGCATGGAATAGAGAATCCAGATATAAAACCATCCACATATTGCCATCTGATCTTTAACAAAGCAGACAACAACATACACTAGATAGGGAAAGAATCCCTATTCAATAAACAGTGCTGGGAAAATGGGATAGGCACATGTAGAAGACTGAAACAGGATCCAATTTCTCTCACCACTCACAAAAATTAATTCAAGAGGGATAACAGACTTAAACCTAAGACATGAAACGATAAGAATTCTAGAAAAAAATGTTGCAAAAACTCTTCCAGATATCGGCCTAGCCAAAGAATTTATGAAGAAGACCCCAATGGCAATCACAGCAACAACTAAAATGAATAAATGGTACTTCATTAAATTAAATAGCTTCTGCACAGCCAAGGAAACAGAGCAAATAGACAACCTACAGAATAGCAGAAAATACTCGCATGATACACATCTGATAACAGGCTAATAATCAGAATCTACAAAAAACTCAAGCAAATCAGGAAGAAAAAATCAAACAATCCCCTTAAAAAGTGGGCAAAAGACACACACAGAAGCTTTTCAAAAGAAGATAGACTAATGGCCAGTAAACATATGAAAAAATGCTCAGCATCACTATTCATCAGGGAAATGCAAATCAAAACCACAATGAAGTATCACCTAACCCCAGTGAGAATGGCTTTTATCAAAAAAGTCCCAAAACAATAGCTCTTAGCATGGATGTGGAGAGAAAGGAACACTTATATACTGTTGGTGGGACTGAAAACTAGTGCAATCTCTATGGAGAATAGTATGGAGATTCCTCAAAGAACTAAAAGTAGACTTACGATTTGATCCAGCAATCCCACTACTGGGTATTTAGCCAAAGGAAAAAAAGTCATTGTATCAAAAAGACACTTGTACTTGAATGTTTCTTGCAGCACAATTCATAATTGCAAAGATGTGGAATCAACCAAGTACCCATCAATTCATGAGTGGATTAATAAAATGTGGTATATGTATACCATGGAGTACTACTCAGCCACAAAAAATGATGAATTGATAACTTTTGTAACAATCTGGATGGAAATGAAGACCATTCTCCTAAGTGAAGCATTGCAAAAATAGAAAAACAAATACCACATGTACTAACTATTAAATTGGAATTAACTGATCAGCACTCATGTGCACAGATGGAAGTAAAACTTAAGTCAGCAGGAGGGAGGAGGGAGGAGGGGATGGGTGAAATCACACCTAACAGGTACAATGTACACTATCTGGGTGAGGGCACTCTTATAACTTTGACTCAAGCAGTACAAAAGGCAAGAACTTTTTAATTTAATAATACTGTTTGCAAGAATGAGGAGCCATGGGCACTCTCATGTTAGATGCTGCCTGGTAAAATGAGGCATGCACATACCATAGGACCCAGTAAATCTACTCTCAGCAGGAGACAGGTACAAGAATGCTCACAGAGGCTTTATTCTTTATAGCCCAAACAGGAAATGATCCAAATGACCATCACCAGTAGAGTAGATACACAGATTATATGTACTTCAATTATACAGAAATGAAAATAAACTATAACACATAGATGAATCTCAAAAACATAATACTGAGCACAGTTCAAATACAGACAAAATTAAATAATACATTGATTTGGGATACAAAACTGTAAGGCAAACCAAGACAATGATAAACACTAAGTTCAGGATAGTGGTTACCTTTGGGTGAGCAGGGAGAGGACCAGTGAGGGGACTGATAGTCTTCTTTATCTCAGGCAGGGTGCTAGGTTGTTCATATGACCATGAGTCTTGCAGTATATTACATAAATGTTTCATACAGTTTTTAATTAATGCTATATTTTAAATTTTATAATTTTTAAAAACTAATAAATTAATAAAATAAGATATGCTATTAGCATTATATTATGACAGGTAGCATTACCAGACATATTTAGCATATTTTCAACTTGCCTTCCAACAAATATTCTTCTTTTCATTGTGTCCAAAGATAACCGTGTAGCTTTTTGAAGACTGTCTAGTAATTGATGAGAGAAAAAAGCATAGACCTCTTTACATTCCTGTAATAATAAATCATATTAAATGGTTTTTTTAAAAAATCTCTAACATCCTCAAAGCAATGATACAAGATTAGAAGTGACCTGTGAAAAGTGAAAAATAATATACAATTTCAATGATATTGTAGAAATAAATTCAATCCTAAATTACCTGATTTTTTAGACAAATAAAAACATATGAAAAATGTGCTTGCATAAACACCCTAGCAAACCAGAAGGACTTATTCAAAAGCCAAACTTCAAAAATAGCTTATTCAAAAAATCCTGGTTTGCTCAATACTCAATAACTCCCCCAGCAGAAGTGAAGGACTTTGTTAAGTGTGGTGCATTTCTCAATGCTTAAGGGAGTGGGCACAAGAGGATGAATAGTCTCCACCCTCAGGAAGCTCAGCTTGGTGGACACACGTGTTATGAAATATACACTACCCAAACTTATGGGATGCAACTATGACTCTCTCTATCCCCCTCCTTCCCTTGGGAGGAGTAGTCAAGCTTATTGGTCAGAGCACAGGCCAGGTATTGAGCCCGACAGTCCGAGGTCTGGCCCACGTCTTGCTTGTACAGTGAGTCACACATCTGGGGCCAGGCTATGGCCATACTGCTGCTCCCTGCTCTAAAATCTTGCCCCTCTAAGACTGGGCAGGTGAGGCAGGTTGAAGAGAGACCTATCAGCCATGAACAAAGAAGAATACATCTTTTCAGCGTGACAAGGGGCACGGTTAGGGATGGAGAATTATCAAGCTAAAGCACAGGTGTGACATAATCAGATTTCTCTGTTAGACAGACCCTTCTGGCAGCAATGTGGGAGATGGATTTGAGAGACAGAGGCTGTTTAGGAGGTGACTGCACCAATGCAGCTCCAAGTGATTGCCCAGTTGGACAGGCTCTGATGGTACTCAGCTGTGCCCTAAGAATCCCAGCCAGTGTCAAACAGGAATGCAACTGGGAGACAAAGACTGCTGAGAGGGGAGTACACATCCTCTTCCAGCTGACTCCCACTGGTTGCTAACAGCTGCCTGGTGCATGGCACGGAGAAGTCTAAGGCTACAATCCAGACTCCACAGAAAAGTGTTTCCCAATTGACTGGCGACATCAGCCTTGAGCAAGAAGGTGAAAGTGGAACAAATGTGTGCTATTTCCAAAACTGTATTACAGTGTGTAAAAGTGGGTAAAATAGAGAAAGAATGAAAAGAGGTGGGTACGAGGGATTAAAAGAAAATTGACAGGAGGAAGAGAAAGCAGCAGTTAGTGAGAGTGGGGGAACAGCACTCAGAGTTCATACGTGACCAGAAGGGTACGGCCTAACAAGGAAAAAGAAGCCTCATGCCTCTTTCTCAACCTTTATTCTCAACACATTTCGACACAGTGTGAAATCTGCCCATCCGGGGTTTCTCCCGGGGGAGAGTCCACAGGTCATTCATGCTGCTATTTTAAAAATGCAGATCCCTGGGCCCCAAGTGAGTCAGAATCTAGCCTTGCAATACCAATAACTCCATTAAACACAACAACTAAGAACAAAGTTCTCTACTCTGAGTCAAACTGATTGGCACTACAATTCCAGAAGTCACATTTGCTATAGAAGAAAACATCGTCAATCACAACAGGGGGAGATAACTACATAAATTATAATCAACAAAATCACATCAAAAGTTGGTGATATTGGGGAAAATTATAAGGACTGTTATATCTTGCCTGATCCTACAGTGTAAAATTGAAAATTACATTTTCTGAATTTTGTTATATATTACACACAGATTGGTGTAGAACTGCCTGGAAGAAACGCCATTTGGGGTTATGTATAATCCTATGAGTCATAATTCTTTGAATTGCATGAAATTGTTCTACAATAAATACCTTTTTAAACTCATCTTCTTTTTCATTAGTATCGACCTCATTGACAACATTAGCCTCATAGTCAGTGCTTTCACCCTCCTCTGTTTCACTTCCAAAAACAACATGTTTCCGCTGTTCTACAGACAAAAGATAAAACAAAAATACAAGATTTGATTTTTTAAGCATTAGGTTTATTCTACATGGCCAAATCTTCTTAAGAAGTTCCTTTGTTAAAAGCTCTTACTTTAAAAACTTTCAAAAAATTTTTTTCTTTTTTTGTATTTTTTCCTGTAGGAGTCATCCTTGAATTCAATTTAAATCACCCATCTCAACAGACTCATCATTCTGCTAAGAAATATGCTCTGTAAATTTACTCTGTCTCAGTATCTAGAATTAAGAAAAAATTTGAGTTCTACCTATTATCTTTCTAAAGTGTGTGCCTACCTTTAGAGTTTTCTCACAATTAAATGACGTGTTTGTGTTTTTGACACTTGTTACTAGTTTAAGTGAAAAATTCTAAGAGGAAAGAAGACACGCTGTACATACTCATTTTAGGCCCAAAGTTTCTTATTCTCAGCACGCTTGACATTTTAGGCTGGATAATTCTTTGCTGTTGGATGCTGTCCTGTAGGATGTTTAGCAGCATCCCTGGCCCTGACCCACTAGAAGCTAGTAGCAAACGCCCCGCACTGTGTGACAACTAAAAATGTCTCCAGACATTGTCAAATGTGTCCTGGAGGGCAAAGTCCCTCCCCACTCTCATTCAGAACCACTATTTTAGGCACAGATTTCTCTTTTCCTCTCCCTCCCTCCCCTTCCTCCTTCTTATAATGTCACTTTCATGGGATCTCTGCTTGACTGGAATGTTCTCCTCTCATTCAAAAAGCCAACTTCCCACAGATTCCCCAGTTTAAATATGTTAGTAATTAGCTAATTAACCTCATCCCTGTTAGGCAGAGCTATCTCTTGGGTCTCTTTCAAAACTCTGGTGGCACATTCTGTGTTAGCAACGCACCCCTGGTGCAGCCAGTGGCTTGCCTTGCACAAAGCCAGCCTCACACTGCTTCCCCGAGCAGGGGATGGTGGCAACATCAGGGATTTGGGCAAACGGGGATCGTGATTGACAGACACTTCCCCTTATACTCCTTACGATACTAAAAAGTAAAACGTCCAACTACAAATTTCTATCTAATCGGTTCTTACTTAGAGCTTGAAAAGAGAACTTTAAAATGAAATAAGTATTTCTCTTCAAATTTATCCAAAGATTCAAAATATCTAGGACATAATTTACATCTAGTCTTTCTAGATGTTAAAAGAGGTTGCCAGTGTGTTGAATTAGTAAACTAATATATTTTGTACATTTTTGTTTTTAAATTCCTAGGAAAGATTGTCTTCTGAAAATTTGAGCATTGTAGCCCACTAGGTTGGTGGAGGAGGGAAGGGTTCTAGGCCAGAATGTTCATATTTCAAAGATACTTTCAAATGTAACTGTTACATGTGTGCAGTTTATTCAAGACTGCTGTGTATACAGTGGACAAATTAAATCCTTATCTGAAACGTCTAGTCTACCTAGATGTTTAGACGTGCCTGACATATGTTAAATGTAGAGGTAGTAAAATATCACTTTGTAAATATCTTTTTGCTAAAATTCACAGGATATACTGTCTTCAGGAAATAGAATTGTTAAACCACCTCTGTGAGCAGTATAGGACCATCTATACTCGTACTATGGTTTGGAGGAGGTGGGAGGGAAGGAATTGCAAAAGGTAATATGCTAGTGTGTTCATACTCAGACATTTTCAGATACCAATTTTCTTATGTTTTATGCATTTTGTTTTGCTATGTGTGTACAATGTATATAATGGACAAATGAGTCCTAATTTTTCAATATCTAGTCCCTAGATGTTAAAGAGGCTGCCAGTGTATGACAAAGTACTTAGCAAAATTAGCACATTTTGTATACCTTGTGTTGAAATTCATAGGAAAGCTTGTCCTCTGTAAATGACTTTTGGATATGAATTTGTTCAACCATTTCTAAGCATTACACATGCCTGTACTTGTCCACTGGATATAAGGCAGAGAGAAGGAAACATGGAGGGAATGGTTCAAGGCCAAAATGGTCATATTTAGATGACACTTCAGATTATAACCATTGCTATGTATGTGCAATTTTATTTAACAGTGCAGTATAGTGGTTAAGTTCTTATATGAAATATCTAGTCTTTCTAGATATTTAGAAGTGCTTAATGTATTGAAAAGTAGAAGTAGTAAAATAACAGTTTGTAAATAGCTTTTAAAAACTGATGGGAAATACTGTGTTTGGAAGTGGAATTGTTAAACCACCTCTGTGAACAGTATACTCTTTGTACTTGTTCACTGGGTTGAAGGAGGTGGGAGGGAAGAAATTGCACAAAGTGTTTTGCTTGTGTGTACTAGAAAATTTCAGCTTATTTATTGCCCTGTATAGTATGTGCATTTCATTTAACTTTGCTGTATTGTATATATTGTATATATACTGGACAAATCAGTCCCAATTTTATAATATCTAGTTGCTAGATATTAAAGAGGTTGCCAATGTATGACCAAAAAAAAAAAATATCTAGGACAGGACAATCTAAGCAAAACCAAAACTCCCATGTTCTTAAACCACAACCTAGGAAGCAGGAAGCAAAATACTCAACTACCAGGGAATCTTTTATTAAAATTCCCTGCCCTTGATAAAGAGGTTTTAAATGTAATAGTTTATCTCTTGGGCTTATTAATATGTATTTACTGAAATTATTGGAACCTATTAGGAGAAAAGGAAATCCAGCAGGGTCAAATTATTTTAACCACTTAAAATAATGCAGGCACCTTGTCATACAGATTTGCCTGAACAGACCTCGTAAAGTAAGGACGTTTCTCATATTCCCAAACAGACTGAATGAGGATGATGAGAACTTGGGCAGAATCAAAAATGACAGTTAAGATACAGAGCCTTTTAGGTCATTCTTTAGTTGGGAATGGGGGGGCTGGATGGTGGGGAACACATGCTGTGCTGTGATCTTTGCTTCCTTGGGAGTGCACTCTTCAACTAGGTACCATTTAGCTGTGCCCAGAGCCCTCGAAACAGTTCTAAGTGGTAACGCATAGCACATTCTATATAGAAAAGGGTCTGGGGGAAAAAATGTCTTAAAACACAGTCTCATCCAAATTATGCTTTCCAGATTAAAGAAAATTGTAGAATTTACTTTTTCCTGGTTTGCTTTTCTCAAAAAGAAAAAAAAAAAAAACGTAAAATAAATCAAATAGTCAAAGTGACTTGATTAGAATGCTGAGTGATAACAACAAAAAAATTGCCATAACAGGCCTAAGACTGGTATCCATAGGCAGCCCTGCTTTAAAGATGGCTCTTGGTTGGGAACCTGGATTTCAGAAGGGCTCCCACCATTCCCTGACTGACAGAAAGAGCTCTCTGGGCTTCAGCTGTCTGTACAAACAATGTGGTTTCTGCTGAACCCCTGCTTTCCTTCTGGGAGTCTGGAATTTGGCACCTGCTAAGCAGAAGGTGCCTACATGAAGACACATCTGTGGACCTTGTGATTCAAACATTATAACAAGCGAAATTACCTGTTTTCCCAATGTACTTAACTTCATAAATATTTTCAAATATTAATATAAGTTCTTTGACAGCTTCTTCCACATGCTTACTTTTGTGGTTTAGAACATCAGCCCATTCTTTTGTATATGTCTATTAAATAAAGAAATGACTATTCAATTCCAGATACTTAAAAACACTGTGAAAATTATTAATATGACTTTAATTTATAAAACTATAATTAACTTCACTTGAAAAAAAAACTAGCGATAGTTGCCATTGGTACAATGTTTCAGATCCAAAATTGTTAATGGCTAAAAGCATAACTGCTAAGGCCCAAGCAAAGAATAGGAGAAAGAAGAAAAACCCCAAGTCTTTGGGCTGTGTCTCATTCAATCACACATAGAGCTCTGCCTCCACATTCATATGGGTGGAGGGAAAAAGCCTGAAGGAGTAGAAAGATGATGTCAAAAGTTGAAAATGAGACATGGTTTTTAGGATAATCCAAAGTGTTGCTTTGAGAGTTAAATGAGATAAGGGTTTTTTGAGCATAGTGTTGTATGCCAGCCATCAATTTAAGAGCTTTACATGTATTAACACACTTAATTAAACAATAAACTCTTGAGATAGGTAATATCATTGTCCCCATTTCACAGAAGAGAAAACCGAGGCTCAGAAAAAAGAAGGAATTTGCCCACGTGATGCAGTAGTTGGAAAGAATTCAGATCTGAAACCAGTTTTGTCTGATTCTAAAAGCCTGTATTTTGTCTTTCTGAACTCTTCTAATAGTCAGCAAAGGCTTAAAGAAGCTGAGAGCCAGTCAAAGTCAGAAAAGATAAACTGGTTTACAAAATTGAGTAAGTCTTTTGACATGCCCACAACATCCATGCACTTCAGGAAAGAGAAAAGCAAACAGGGGCAGCCAACATGGCTTCAAGAATACAGCTGCAGAGGATCTCCAGTCTGTCTACGCAAACTTCTCTCCTGATAAGCCTTGGGAGGGCCCATATTCCCCATGTTCCGCTCAACACGTTCCTTTCTTGACCTTCTCATCTGTATCTGAACCCATTCTCATCTTTTTTTCAGTCTCAGGGGAAATGGTGTTCCTGCTCCTACCTGCAGACATTCTCTAAAACAATCCACCCCACCAACTCTTCTGACCTTGCTCATTATTCATTCATTTCATCTTTTTTAATTTATGCAACACAGTGTTAACCTTTAGAATGGCAATAGGGGCTGGGAGCCACTTAGATCTAGCAGGGAAAATGGGTGTTAAACAAATAGACCATTCCAGCAGTCATGGCAGATTGGACACGTGTTTATACACACCCCTGCTTTGAAATCCCCTAAGAAAGGAACCAGACACTGCTAGTTAGATTTGGCAGATTGAACACACACGTTTATCTTGGCATTACTCTGATATCTCCAGAAATCTCGGCAAAATAACATACAGTAATCTTTTAAAAAGAACATATGCACCAGAATGAATGGAAGAATGCCATATAAATTCTTCTATATGTTTCCAATACTATATAATAAAAAGTTAATGGGACTCAATAACTCGTGCTGGGACAACTGAATATCCACTTGCAAAAGAATGAAATTGGACCCTTTCCTTGTACCATAAAAGGAAATTAACTCAAAATGGATCATAGACCCAAATTTAAGAACTAAAACTAAAAAAACTCTTAGAAAAAATAAAGGCATAAATCTTCATGACCTTGGATTAGGCAAAGTGTTCTTACATACAACACTGAAAGCAGAGCAACAAAAGAAAAATATAATAAACTAGATTTCATCAAAATTAAAACCTTTTGTGCTTTAAAGAACACCATCAAGAAAGTGAAAAGGCAACCTTTTGAGAAAATTTTTGTATACCATATATCTGATAAGGGACTAGTATCTTAGAAAACTATAACAACGCAAAAATATAAAGACAAATACCCCATTTAAAAGTGAGCAAACAATTTGAATAGATGTTTCTGAAGCAACATATATGAAAGGTTAATAAGTACATAAAATGATGTTCAACATTACTAGCCATTAGGGAAATGAAAATCAAAACTATAATGAGATACCACTTCACACACACTAGGATGGTATAATGAACGAGTGTTGGCAAGGACGTAGAGAAATTGGAACCCTCATACACCGCTGGTGGGAATGACACAGCCACTTTGGAAAACAGTGTCAAGAGTTCTTCAAAGGGTACAACATGGAGTTAACATATAAGCAAAGTCTAAAAGGGAGCCAGCTGGCCAAGGAGAAACATAGTTTACAGTCCCGGCCCCAGGACCACAGAATAGAAGGAATGATTTGAAACTAAAAGAAGAAAGCTTTTTAATAATTAACATAATCTATCCTAAAACCACCCTTAGATTCTCCAAGACAAGGAATGCTGCCCTGACTACAAGCAGCCCTGATTCCCAAATATGTTCTGAAACTACTGCTTGGCCCAAATGAACCTTGTCCCCCCAAATTAGAGTGTTATTTGACTTGGCTTCACTATAATGGCCTACCTAATGGTAGGTTTGTAGGAAGGTAGCTCAACTGTTACTACCTCCAGGGCAAGAGTCTGGGGCACACTGGTTGGCAAAGGTGCTCTTCAGAATTCTGCCTCCTGCATCCTGACTTACAGTATTGAGACTTAGCACCACCACTGGAGAATTATTATATGATAGGTACAGAATTTCAGTTTGGAATAACAAAAACATTTTGTAAATAGATAATGATGATGGTTACACAACACTGTGAATATACTTAATGCCAGTGAATTATACACTTAAAGTGGTTAATATGGTACATTTTATGTTAGTATATTTTACCACAATAAAAAAGCTGCAAGCCAAACAAAATCAGTGAGTTGGCGAGAATGATTTTAACACTTAAGAGACATAGCAATCAAGTCTGGCCCCTAATTCAGATAGACAAACTCTAAAACGATAGTTTCTATTAAAGCTAAATATATTCATAATCAATGACTCAGAAATCTCACTTCTGGGTATATACCCACCAAAATTAGTGCTTAAGTCCACAAAAAAAATCATGTACAAGAATGCTCAGTGTAGAACCAAAAGCTGTAAACTATCCAAATGCCCTCAACATGGTAGAGTGGATAAACTGTAATAAATGTATACAATGGAGTCCTATACAGCAAGGGAATGAAGAACTAATGCTTCACACGACTACATAGATGAATCTCACAACTGTAACACTGAGCAAAAGAAATCAGATATAAAGAATATACACAGTATGATTCCATTTATATGAAATTCAAAAACAGACAGAACTAATATACAGTGATAGAATTCAAATGGCCATCACTTCTGGGGGTATGAGGGAGGTGTTGTTGCCCGAATGGACCACAGAGGAGTCATTTGGAGTAAGAAAGTATTCTATATCTTGCTCTTAGAGAGAGTTACAAGCGTGTATCATATGTAAACATTCATTGAATGGTGCACTTAAGACTTGCACACTATTCTGTATATATGCTATACCTTAATTAAAAACAAAAACAAAAAGCATAGACCTAAAATGAAAAATAAGCTGAAACCCACAGCTCCTATTGGGGCCTTTTTTTTTTTCATAACCAAAAAACCAAATAAGGCCATGGATCCCTCAAAACTACTCAGAACTAATTATCTACCCCATCCTCATCCCCCACATTAACAACAGGAAAATCAAAGGCAATGTCCTTGGGAAAAGGGTGGGCTAGAAAGGAAAGGTAGCTATCCTGGTTGAGGCTCTGGGCTGCGGGAACAAATTCTCCCTTGGGGGGGAGGTGAGGGGGCACTAAAAAAAAAAAAAAAAAAAAATTCTCCCTTGGGAATTCACAAACACTAGCTTACCCTCACACAGGTTTGGGGCTTGAGTTCATACAACCTGTGTAGTTTTGGAAATTCTATCCACTGAGAAACTAACATAAAGTTGTCCCAAGTTGGTGAAGCTCCTAGGCACCACACAGGGATGGATAAAAAGGGATAGGTTCTCAACCAAGGTTGTCCAGGACTACCACAAATGCACATATGTGCATTAGTTCACAGTCCAACACGTAAAACACATCGAGAAACAAGCCACTCTGAGCAAGAGTTGGCAGAAATAGCAAAGAGCAGAATAGGCTAAAATTACCAGTTTAAAAAAAAACAGAGATTTTCGGAGTAGATTAAAAACAAAAGACAGTTAAACATTCTTCATAAGAGAAAAACCTAAAATAAGAGAAGCTAAAAAGGTTGAAAATAATAAAATGGAAAAATACACAACTAAAAAATAATAACCTAAAAAAGCTGGTATAATACATTAATGTCAAACAAAATAGGATAAAAAGTTTACTCCATAATGACAAAAGGAACAAATGCCCAAGAAGATATAACCATCTTAAACTTGAATGTGCCAAGAACAGGATATTAAAATGGGTTATTTAGTGTTGTCTCAGTTATAGTCAAGGCCCCAAACTGAGAATAAATAATTTTAAGACCATATACATTATGAAAAAGGCAGTTCTTACCAAGGAAGAGGTAAGGCAGCTCTCAGCCCACTGCCCACCTTGAGGTTACAGAAGGGAAGCTTGCTCATGCATTGGTAGATTCAGCAGAGATAAGCATGGGGAACCTCCCTGTAGAATTTGGGCATAGAGGGCTGACCCATGCCTGAGCAGTCCTGAGGCGAGAGGCTGGCTAGCTACCCTCACCCCTGCAGGCAAAAAGAAGTGTCCTGGGGAAAACAGGCTGTACTTCCACAGAAAGGGGCAAACACACCTGTTTCCCATGGGTCAGACTGGACCCCTGGAAATGGACCCACCTGTGGCTGTCTTGAAAAGGACACCAGCAAGGTGACCCAAACCAGCAGAATGGGTGCAATGGAACCACAGGCAGGCAAGACAGAACAAAGAGTTCAGTTCAAGACATAAGTTTAGTGCTTTTGAGAAAGATTGTATTATGTGCCAGGCCTCGAAAATAACAAGACAGGGCTCCTGTCTTTGTACTTTCGAGTCCCTGGAGGATAAATAGGTATCCGAATAATTTCAATATAATGCAATGCTAAGGAGGTTAGATTTTGTCCTGTAAGGACCAGGTGCCTCTGCCACTGAAGGACTTAAGCTGGAGAGTGTCACAATCAGACGTGATGGCAATGTGGGTGGATATGATGGAGCCAAGCATGAGGCACAGAGACCAGTTAGATCACATCGATTGCTAAACTCAAAGTAAGCATTAAGGGCCTGACCTAGAAAGTGATAATAGGCATGAAAAGAAGAGGCAACTCAAGCAAAATCTGAGTAAGAGGCAAAACCCGGCTAAGCCTTAAGACCGTCTGGATTTAGGAAACAGAAGTGAGGAAAGGAGTCCAGATGAGTCCCCAGGTTTCTGACTGACTTAGAGGGAAAGTATGTTGTAGTTAAAACCACAAGAAAGATGATATGGCCCTGGTCGTATGCGCAGCGGAAAGAGAGCCCTGAACCAGTGACAGAGCCCCAGGGAACTCCAGCGTTAGGTTGAGGACATCAGTAAGATAGCATCTGGGGTGTGGACGTGGGTCGAACTGTTGAAGCCATGTAAGCCTTTGGAGCAGAAGATATCCAAAAAAAGCTACTGACCCAGATTTCTACTGTTAGATTACCAATTCACATTTTAGGTTTATAAGCCAGTATTTCTGTGATTATAATATAATAAATAAATGCATACCTCATTGAGGGTCAGCATATCTTCTACTTTGGTAGCACCAGTTTCAGGCAGGGAAATTAACACAGTTTTGGCTATCTCCTTTAGAACTGTATCAATATGCATTTCACACAAGTCATTGATCTACCAACAAAGAAAAAAATGTGAAAAAAACCTCTCCTGTATAGCTAGCTTTTCATCCAAAATGTGCTTGGGTTATAAATTAACTTAGCGGGCTAAATCTGGAAACTTGCATCCTGAGCCAAGCATAATTTGGTGAAAATTTTAGGAGTACATTTGCAAAGAAAGCTTGACGTAGAACTAAATTTTTCTTGAGCACCAACATGTACCATAACCTCACATGTGATATCTTCTTTAATCCTCATTCCAGCACATGAGACATTGACACCCCAAGCTTTCCAGCTAAACATACCAAGGCTCGGAGAAGTAAAGTGACCTAGGGAGGAACACAGACCTAGTAAAAGGCAGAGAATCCCACACTCTGGTTTACCTGACTCCAAAGCCTCTGAGTTTGTCTATCTAACTCTGCTGGCATGACAGACTAACACATCTAAAAAGATATACATGTTCTGTGCACCAAACACGTCGGAAATCAATAGACAAGTCTCCAATTAGATGATTGCCTCATCTAGTTAATATTAGATGCATTAATATTAATTAATATTTAAGCACTCCACTCTACCATCTTCAACAGTCTCCAATTATCTCATTTTCTAAACTATAGTGTGAGGTTGAGCTACCATTTTAACATACTAAAGACAAGGTGATTCAGGGATAAGAACCAGGCAACCTTAAATGAAGATCCCAAAGCAGTAAAAGAAATATAAGGTATTATTTTTTTAAATTGATAATCCTGTTAGTGAAAAGTCATACCCTCTAAAGAGCTTCCATAGATAAACTATTTCTTACATTCTGAGTATTAATGCATGTAGCCTTTTTTATTTATCGATCATACCTTCTTTAAAAGTTGATTGAACATATCCAAAACCAATTCAACTTCTTGAAAGAAGCTTTCCAGTGTTAAAGATGACCATGTTAATATTGTGAGCCCTTGCCTCAGCACGCATTCCACCTATAGAAAGTAAAAACATAGCAGCTTCCACTACTAACAGGAGCATCTGTGTTTATAGAAAAGGCTTTCCTGTATTACCTGCAAAGTTTATAGGTTATATTTTCTTAGTTTTATTTTCCCTCCATTATACCTAATAAATATGACTTTTTAATCATGGTTGGTTGCCCAGGAAACAATCATGGATTTTTAGAAAATGCTCATGATTTAGATTTAGTTGTTTTTCAAAGGCAACAAAACTGAGACAAGAAATTCTGTAGGTAAAAACAGAGCTATAAAGTTGAACTAGAAAGACAGAGGGTCTAGGCAAGAATAGATGGTCTAAAATCCACAATTTATAGAACCAAAACCTAATTTTAAATAACAGGGAAATCCATATAAATCTTCAGTATTACCAACCTTTTTCATTTTCGGGGTCATCAGATTGACAAACACAGAAGGTACTTCATTACATAAGTCATCATAATACTGCAGAAGACCCTGTAAAAAGTTGAAATGGCGTATTTTAATTCATTTTAAAGCAACAGTCACATTTTGATTCATACCAGGAAGGTTTCATTACACCTGTTTCTTCATAGTCCTGCCATCACGGGGGCTGCTCATTTAAATTTATGCTGATTTCCCCCACCTATAAATTACCTGAGCTTCCCCTTTAAATAAGTCAATAGAGCTTTCTAGATTTTCATTTTTCATATTTATTATTTGTCTTTCTAGATTTATGTTATTATAAATGGTTTACATAATTGTCTTTTTGTGATATCTGTCATTACACATTTTCTCCTTGTCTTCTGGCACATTAAAACATACTAATCACTGATGCCACACTTGCTTTCTCAAATCAAGATAAATTTAGCTTCTCCATACAACCAGAATAAATAAGCTTTTATGTTTTCTTTCAGATATTTTTTAGAGATGATCTATGATGATCCAATATTGACCATTCTGTAATTTACTACACTATGTGGTAGGAGATGTGAATTCAAGTTACTTCTTCCCCAAATTAATAATATTAAACTGTTTCAATTTTTACTTAATAGTTTCAAAGTTCTTGATTCCTTTCCTTTTTATCTGTTACTTATAGTTGAAGTTTTATTTATACTTGAGACTTGGCAAAGAACTTTGACTTTCATAATATTGTTCAATGCTAACTAAAAGTCTGTAAAATGCCATGCAAATGAGATTAGCTCCAATTTATAACAATAGTTTGACACTCAATCCTCCAAAGTCACAACTAGACAGTATAAAATTAAATACTATTTTGGTAAGAGCTAAAACTATTAAACTCTTGGAACAAAACATAGGCATAAATCTTCATGACCTTGGATGGGAAAAGATTTCTCAGATACGACACCAAAAACACAAAAGACAAAAGAAAAAGTAGACAAACTTCATGAAAATGTAAAATGTTTGTGCTTCAAAGGACACCATCAAGAAAGGGAAAAAACAATCCACAGAATAGGAGAAAGTTTTTACAAATCATATACCTGATAAAGGACTAGTATTTAGAAAATATAAAGAACTATTAAAGGTGGCCAGGTGCTGTGGCTCATGCCTGTAATTCCAGCACTTTGCGAGGCCAAAGTGGGAGGATCGCTTGAGCCCAGGAGTTCAAGATCAGCCTGGCCAACATGGCGAGACCCAGTCTCTAGAGAAAAAAAAAAAAAAAATTAAAAAATTAGCTGGGCTTCTCCTGGGACAGAATATGAGGAAATAAAAAGAAAAAAAAAAGAAAAAAAGAAAAAACAAACAAACAAACAAAAAAAAAAAAATTAGCTGGGCATGGTGGCTCATGTCTGTAGTCCCAGCTACTTGGAAGGCTGAGGCAAGAGGATCACTCTAGCCCAGGAGTTTGAAGTTGCAATGAGCTATGATCACACCACTGCACTCCAGCCTGGGCCACACAGCAAGACCCTGTCTCTAAAAAGAATAAAAACAAAAATATCTATTAAAACTAAAAAATAAAAATACAACCCAACTTTAAAATGAGCCAAGGATCTAAATAGATGTTCCTTCAAAGATCTACAAATGGACAATAAGCACGTGAAAAGATGCTCCACATTCTTTTTTTTTTCTAAATTTGTATGTTTCTTTATCATTGTTTTAACAATTTAATGATCATTTTCTTTTAAACATTCAATTTAAGTTTTTAATATTCTTTATTGTGATTTCATTGCATCTTAGGATCTACCTTTACCTTGTAAACCCATCTTCAATTTAATATAGAACTCAATGGTAATGTATGATTCAATTTACATAAACTTGCTTTAGATTCATTATTACATGAACACGTTTCCAAACAGCTATATACTGTTGTCTATATGACACAATAAAAAAATTATTTATTTTTTTTTTGTTTTGTTTTGTTTTTATTTCAGCTTATTATGGGGGTACAAAAGTTCTGGTTAGATATATTGCCCATGTCCCTCCCATTCCCCCAAGTCTGAGTTTCAAGCGTGTCCATTCCCCAGACAGTGCATATAGCACTCTTCATGTAGGTATACACCCATCCCCTCCCCCACCCCCATCCCCCTAGTCAGAACTTCAAGCCTGTCCATTCCCCAGGCAGTGCGCATCACACTCATCATGTAGGTATACATCCATCCCCTCCCCCCACCCCCCACCTCTGTCCAATACACAATTGGTGTTATTCCCAAATGTGCACTTAGCTGGAGACTTTAACACGCCACTGACAGTACAGGATAGATCCTCCAAACAGAAAATA
>CM052441.1:90333135-90350429 GCA_028533085.1 Varecia variegata
TGGGGAAAAATTGAAAGCATTCCCACTTCGAACTGGAACCAGACAAGGCTGCCCACTATTACTTTTCAACATAGTACTGGAAGTCCTTGTGAGAGCTATCAGGCAAGAGAGCAGAATCAAGGGAGTCCAAATAAGGAAAGAAGAGATCAAACTTTCACTCTTTGCTGATTATATGATGTTATATCTGGAAAACCCCAAGGATGCTCCACATTCTTAACCATCAGGGAAATGCAAATCAAAACCACACTGCAATACCACTTCTCATCCATTAGGATGGCTCCAGTGAAAAAGACAGATAATAATAAGTATTGGCAAGAATGCAGAGAAATGAGAACCTTCATACATTGCTCGTGGGAATGCAAAATGATGGAATACAGTATGGAAATTCTTCAAAAGTTTAAGCATGGAGTTATCAAGTTACCGAAACCCAGTAATTGCACTTCTAGGTGTATACCCAAAAGAATGAAAACATGCATCCACACAAAAACGTGTATACAAGTGTTCACAGCAGCATTATTCGTAATAGCCAAAATGTGGAAGTAATCCAAATGACTATCAACTGATGACCAGATAACTAAAATGTGGTAAAGTATAACTATGCAATGGAATATTATTTTCTTATAAAAATAAATGAAGTACAATATATAGAACAATATGAATGAACTTTGAAAATACTGTCTAAGTGAAAGAAGCCAGTCACAAAAGACTATCTATTGTATGATTCCATTCATATGAAATGTTCAGAAAAGGCAAATCCATAGAGACAGAAAGTAGATTAGTGGTTGCCAGGGGCTGGGTGTGGGGAGACTTGAGGGAAAATGGGGAGTGTATGCTAATGGTATGGGGTTTCTTTTGGGGGTGATGAAAACTAAAATTGATTGTGGTGATGGTTGTACAACTTGGTGAATACCTGTATTCTAAAACCATTGAATTGTATGCTTTAAATGGGTGAATTGTATGGTATGTAATTATATCTTAGTAAACCTGTTTAAAAAACTGTTTTGGGAATCTCTATTCTAATAGTTTATCTTTTTTTGTTGCTCTTAATGTCACATATTAATATGATTGTCATTTTAAATTTATTATACTTTCTAGTGGGGTAAATTTTTGAAATATTCTTTGATAATCTTGTTAGATTAGTTTCCAGAAAAACTTCATTTTCCAGTTGTTCATATTTACAGACCAAAATTAAACCTTACTTAAACCAAAAGATTTAAATATAATGACATACTGAAAATAGCAGATTCATATTACTCTCTCCAGCAAGAAACAGGAAAAATCAGTAATTTTCTTATTATGTTATTGATGATAAACATAGTTAGTAAATTTTGCACCACCACAAATGGAGTTCATTTTTCTCATTGAATAATCAGTTATTCCATTAATTTCTGTGTATTTATCTTATAAACCATATTTAATCAGTTCTCTATTGCTGGAGTTAGATTCCAGTCTTTTGCTACTACTACTAGTACTAGAAACAATGCCCTTACACTTATATATCTTCCTGCATTCCCAAAATGTACGTCCACAGTCTTGCTAGAGAAAGTTAATACAGCTTGCTGTTTGAGTCGACTTCCTAAAGAAATTCTCACGTTACTTTTGTTTCATATTTTAGAAACTATGCATTAGGATTCAAATATATTTTGATTTAACCTTTTTTTTTTTTTTGAGACAGAGTCTCGCTTTGTCGCCCGGGCTAGAGAGTGCCGTGGCGTCAGCCTAGCTCACAGCAACCTCAAACTCCTGGGCTTAAGCGATCCTACTGCCTCAGCCTCCCGAGTGGCTGGGACTACAGGCATGCGCCACCATGCCCGGCTAATTTTTTGTATATATATATTTTAGTTGGCCAGATAATTTCTTTCTATTTTTAGTAGAGACGGGGTCTCACTCTTGCGCAGGCTGGTCTCGAACTCCTGACCTCGAGCGATCCACCCGCCTCGGCCTCCCAGAGTGCTAGGATGACAGGCGTGAGCCACCGCACCCGACCTGATTTAACCTCTTTCAATGCTACTTTGCAATGTCAGTTTTTGCCTGCCATTTTCATTTTTTTAAATTTTAGTTTGCCAGACTACTGAACTTGAATTTAAATAATGTTCCAGTTTACCCCATAATGTTGAGAATCCCTTCTACTTGTGTCATATAGTCAACCCACTTTATTAATTTATATCTTGTTAGTAGTCTAGAATTAAATATATTGTAAAATTTAATGTACTTAATCTTTGAAATTATGATATTAAAATTGTTTTCAAACTTGCTGTTTCATCACTGTCATTATCCTGAAGTCTCCATCTGATTTCTAATAATCTTCTCACTTTCTACTTTCCATCTCCAATCTTTCCTTTGGTTTGCAAGTCAGTATTTTAAGTCAATCAAGAATCAACATAGTAACAAATTTTCCCTCAATGCCATCCATGTCAGCATAACTGCACAGATATATTTTTCTTCTCCCAAAAAGAAAAAAAGTCCTTCAAAAATAAGTAGAAAACATAATCTATCTTACCTGCAAATACAGTTTGTCTGCTTTCAATTTACTTTCCAATTTTAGCAATCTCTTTGCATCTTCTGGTACATCCAAATTCATTTTTATCATGCACTTAGTTTCCCGAACAACTTCCAAAATTTTGGGATCAAAATTAACCAGCAACTTCCCTGATTCTGGATGTCGCACAAAAAGTGTGGCTTGTAAAGCTACAAACAAACAAATGATGTTGACATCACCTATTCTGGATTCTCTTTCTGCTTCCACCTCTGTTTGTACACATCTGTCTTCCCCCGTGGACTACTAACTTCTTAAGGACAAAACAGTAGTTTTGGATGCTCCAGGTGCTAAGGCACAGTATCTGGCACATGGTCGGTACTCAAAACTTAGATTAATGTATGCAGAGTACCTGCAAAGCCATAAAATCACACCCATAGATAAAAATTGACCAAGAACTGACACCATTTGTGCTGTGAACTGCAGTACTTTTCTGAGTGGGTCAAAGAGATCTCTAATACAATGTTAGTTTATTTTTACAGATGGGGACTTCACCCCTGGGAAAGAATCAAAGATGGTCAGAACTACAAAAGATGACACAGCTCATTTCAAACGCTTTTTCATTCCCAACCCCAAAAGTGGCTTTTTCAAGGAGGTTTATCTGAATTAAGTCTCCACCCTGAATTTCTAACTAGGCCCAGTATCAGCAAGAAATATTTATTAAACAACATTGAGCTGTGAACTCCTAAAATGAAGTTTTTTTATACTACATCTCACATAAACACCATTCATATAGACATTTTCAGATAAGTTTTTTATTATGAATTGAAATACATAATCCCAAGTGGTTCTTGCTGGGTAGATGTAGATTGTTATCCTAACACGAATTACTTCCGATGCATAATAATAAAACCCTCATAGATTAGTATGTACTAGCCTGAATTACATCTTATATTAACAAATACAACTAACATGAGAATTTCAAAATAATCATAGAATCTTCCAAGCCTCACATTGTTTCACAGAATGTAGCTGTATCAAATATCTAGTAAAATAAAACAGTCAGTACATCCCTTTGAAGTTACTTGCCTTTTACTCATCAGATAATCTTGGTCTTGATATGGTTCTTTTTTTGGAGACAGAGTCTCGCTCTGTTGCCCGGGCTAGAGTGCCGTGGCCTCAGCCTAACACAGCAACCTCAAACTCCTGGGCTCAAGCAATCCTACCGCCTCAGCCTCCCAAGTAGCTGGGACTACAGGCATGTGTCACCATGCCCGGCTAATTTTTTCTAAATATTTTTAGTTGTCCAGCTAATTTCTTTCTTCTTTTTTTTTTTTTTAAGTAGAGACGGGGTCTCACTCTTGCTCAGGCAGGTCTCAAACTCCTGACCTGGAGCAATCCCCCTGCCTTGGCCTCCCAGAGAGCTAGAATTACAGGTGTGAGCCACCGCACCCAGCCAATATGGTTCTTAATGGTACAAATTCATGGGAATTTCAACTGAAAATTTTATTCAACTCATTTGGAATCTTTTAAATTGGATTAGAAGTCATTTATCCTCCCAAGTAAATTCCAAAATAACTTTTAAACATTCGTTTAATGAAATCTATCTTCCTTAAAACTGTACTGAGCCTGTTTAAAAGGACAAAAAGGTCAGCATGATGACCCAGACAGACCAATAATGACAGCCAGCAAGTCTGCTCCAGGACAGAGTAACCATTTCATGCCATGTGAATCACCATCACAGGAACTTTATAGAGCAACCAGTTAAAGGAGGCTGATGCTAGATCTCCAATTATTAGTACAAGTTCCTATATATTAATAGTTTAGTCACATCAATAGAATAATGAGAAGTCTTCCAGAGCAATTCATTTCCAATAGCCTGTGCTCACATGAAAAAATGTTACTTTATATTGTTTTATCAGTGACCACATCTCGTGGGCATCAATCCATTGCAGTGTGCATATTGCACCCAATAGGTGTCAACTGATATTCTCAAGGGGAACAAACTCTCCAGAAACCTCGATAAAATATTTATCAAGATTGCCTGATCTGTACTTATTGGATATTTTAAAAATATTTTAAGAGCCCCCAAGCCTGCCTGGCACAATTCTTGGCACTTGTAGAAGCAGTACAGCATAATGGTTAAGAGAGTGGATTTTGGGGCCTGACTGCCTGAACTTGAATCCTGGCTCAGCCATTTACCACCTGTGTGATCTTGGGCAAGTCACTTACCCTCCCAGTGCCTCAGTTTCCTCATCTGTAAAACAAGGGTGGTTACTGTCCCTCACAGGGCCACTATTAGGATTACAAGAATTTGTATATGTAGAGTGCTCAGACAAAGCCTGGGCACAGCGAGCACTGTATAAATGTTAGCTATGACCGTTATTAAAAGGATATAAGATGAAACAGACATACAGAGTATCCCTAGAATGTGTAGGAGAGATAAGACAGATATATAAAGCAATAAGTGCCATGAGAAAAACTGCAGATAAAGTGTGTGGAGGACTCTGGAAGAGGAACACATTGTTTTCTGCCAGGAGGAAGAAGAAAGGGCTTTACGGAACAGGGGATCATTGAGCTTGTTTTTGAACATGTGCAGATAAGAGGAAGGGCACTGGGGGTAGAAAAACCAGTAGGAGAAAGAAAATGGAAAAGTTCGTGGCATTGTAGAAGCAAAACAGTACGTGCTCCATACTTCAGTTTTTAAAAATTCTCTTTTACCTTTTTCCATAGTGTGAGTTTTAAATTTCTCTTGATGTATCTCGGAGAGTGTTACTCCATAAGCAGACTTTCATTAGAATCTATAGGAGCCCACCATATATCGCAACACCCAGAAACAGCTGGCCAGATAAAAGTGGCTTGTTAAAGGCTTAACTATGGTGGGGGCAACACCCTGTGGAAGTTGGGGTCCTCTAGGATGCAGGTATGCAGTGAATCGATGGTGTGTACGTAAGTGCTACGTTGCCAACAGCTAAAATCCAACAGCCAAGACACAGAAGTGGGAGTGGCCTCTCTCACCATCACTCCCAATAACCCACCTGCAGAACTTGTGCTTCCTGGACCTACAATTCTGTGCCCTGCTGAAGGTGGAGACCTGGTTTGGGAGGGAGAAAACTTTCTATCAGGGGATACAGTAAAGTTTCCACCAAGGTCATGGATAAGAGCATATGGCTGAGGTTATAATTAAAAGCTTAAGGTTAAAATGAGACAAAGCAGGAACCTGAAATGACCAATAATTTTGTCCACACAAAAAACATCCCAGATGATGCCAGCATGGCTGGATGACGGCTAAGAACTGTCTGCCTCACACCTAACTCTGACCCAAAGCCTTAGCAACACATAACCCCTCCCCAGAGACACTCAGACACAACCCTAAGACTCTTAATTTACTGGAGCTCAAAACTGAAATTCAATCCAGTGATAGAAAAAGAAAGAAAGGAAGGGAAAGATGGAGGCAGGGAGGAAGGGAGGAAGGAGAGCTGCAATTCTTTCTCCCCAGATCGGGACTAAGATCTGAATTTACAACATGGTAAAAGGGAATATGAAAACCTTCATAAATCTATGGAGAAACACTATAAAGATATTTTTACTTTCAAATACTGTTTTTCAGTGGAAGGTCCTAACTTAAGTATATCACCTTTAAGGTCATGACAATTTTTGCTTATAAAATTAGAAAATTATTAACAACTGTAAATAAATAAACCATTGTTGTATCATCCCTAAATCTTAAGTTTTAACTGTCCTAAGAGTACATGAAAGGAACGTAAAAAATCCTCCAGAAGCATGAACTTATTCAAAATCACCTAACCCTCTTCTGAGCCTCGCTGCACAGTCTGATACGCACCATAATGTAACTGCGTGATCTCCTTGACCCAGGCTGTGTGATAGATCACCTCGAATTCCACCAGCACGTAGGAGATCTTGTTATACTGACGGATGACAGCTTTACCTTCCGCACTTGACAAAATGTCTGAGTTTTTCTGTTTTTTAAGGGAAAAAAGAAAGATTTGTTTTAAAAGATTGCTGTTGTTTTCATATCCACATCATAAAACTGTTTATATGTAAAATGACATCAAATAATTATGCTACCAAGTTAGATTCTGCCTCAGAGTAAAACAGAGATGGGGAAGGCCATACAAGCAAGAGGGAGAAGAAGGGAAACATTGTCGGTATAGAGGGAACACTGGAAAAGGAAAGACAGGATCTAAACAGAGAGCCCTCAAGCCCCACGGCCAGCCCCAGGCAGTCAGAGTCTCTACCTCCCATTCTCCGTTCCCATCTCCACTTCTCTGGGCAAGGTACAATTAACGGATTTTCTTTGAACTGTGAATACTAGGGTAAATTCCTAAATTACAGCACACAAAAAGGTAACCATATATCAAATACTAAAAATCAAATTTATTTATGTAAAAACTGAAAGATTAGTTTTGATTCACATATGTCAAACAGGGTAATCTCTGCCCTGCCACTGTGATGGGATCAGGGATCGACTCCTCACCCGGGCCTCTCTTCTAAGGGCAGGGTTCTAATTTTTTTTTTTAAATACTCAGAACAATGAAATAAATGATTGCAGCTGAACAAAAATAACAGACTCTTAATATTTAATAATGCTTAAATAATGAAATTACTTGTAAGATGACTGGTTTTGCAGTTATTTTGTTCTATAGATACAACAAGCAACCCAACTCTACTCTGCTACTCTGTCTCTTAAATAAAAACAAGGACAAAGAAAAGACAAACTGGCAGTTTCAGAATGCCAGCAGGGCATAGACTATCCTGTTTTTCAGAAATCTAATAATCTTAAAGACATAGAGAATGAATAGACTCCATTATACTCCACCCTCAGTGTCAGTTCTTCACACAGGAATACACTCTTTGAGTGTATCTTTACCTTCATTGAACATATATATCAGTGACATATCTGTCCACACATACAAGTAAGCTTTAGCTCTACCCCTGTACTTTATTGTGTTTTCAAATTTTTTATTTTTTAAAAGGCTCTATAAAGGGTCTTGTATTATTAAAAGACATAAAGTTATAAGATTCACCGACTTCGATATAACTGTAATTAAACTGGCTTATCTACTGAACAAGAAGGATATGACTTAGTCTCTCTCAAGCATATTTATAAACTAAATTTTCTTTGCCTGGTAAAAGAATTGGCTTTTTATTGGACACCGATATTGTAGGATAAAATATAGTTCTTATATTAAAACCACCATAATCCACATATTATAAATTTAATTATTGGCTTACAAAGAAATAGTTGATGGGCTCGCTTATCCGGCGATAGAGCTGCCTCACCCAAAGTATTTTTCCAGCTATAGGGGGCATGTTGCGAGCGAGAGGTGGGTCATCTTTTTGAGAATGATAAAGCTGTAATTTAAAATCCAAAGGTAATGTTTGAATTCAATACAATGGAGAAGGCAAAAAACATACAGCTATGTTTGCATTGTTTTACCATTATTCACATGTCTTGTATCTTACACACAGCAGGGAGTCAATAGATAGGTAAGTGCACATCAGAGATGATAACTTGAAGCTTAGAAACAATGATGTTTGCAATATTTGACACTTAATTCTCTCTTCACCTTTATTTCCCATTACATGAATTTCTTTCTGCTCTTACTCCAAATGTTAAGTATTCAAAAAAAGGAGCATATAGCTATATTACATCTCTCACAACAGTCTCCAGAGCCATATTTCTACAATCAGAAATACTAACTCAAATGGGCTTTGCTCTACACACACCTGAAAACCATGGCAAAAGCGATTAAGAGCAAAGAGGCGTGCATCTAGCTGTGGCAGCAGACACCGTCAGCGCCTTCCCACGCATGGAGGAGAGGTCTATTAGCAGTGAAGGGATCGCCTTGAAAAGCTTGGCACAAGACAATGATGGCAAATACTTTCGGGATCGTTTCCTTTTTGTTCTAATGTACCTTTCTATTTATAACCGCGACGCTTACCTTCTTCGTAGCGTCAAGTTCAGCCACATAATACTGAAGAATACGCTCAATTGTGTGGTTTATTTCTGATTGAAGACAGGGAATGTTCAGCTTCTGAAATCTAAAAGTAATTGAAGATGAATCATTAAAAAGTAAATGAGAAATATACTTAAGAATTGCTGTAATACTAAACATCCATTCATTCATTTGGCAAATATTCATCCAAGGCCTCATGCATTGTCCCAGGATACAGTCATGAGCAAGACACAATTATCTTATGGAAAAGGCAGACCACAGTCAAGAGTTACACAAGTGATTACTTAAATTACGAGGGGGCCAGAAATGCATATAATAGGGGGGCCTAGCCAAGTCTGGGGAGTCAAGTAAGACTTCCCTGAGAAAGTGACATTTAAACTAGATTAAAAAGGTGAGTGAGGAGGTGGCTTAGCAAAGATGGAGGGGAGAACGCTGAATGTACCTCAGCCGATGCTGACGCTCACATAATTCCAAATAACCATGATAATGGGCTTGTTGGCCAAATATCACCTCCACTTAGAGACTGAATGACACACAGCAAGTACTAAAACCACAACACTGTGGTAATACAATGAATTCACACCAGCATACTATAGGCAAAAAGAGAGAAACAGAGATAGAGACAGAGCGAGAGGTGGCCAAGAAAGCAGTACCTGCCATCTGTCCAGAACTGCCATTTGCCAAAGTCATTTTATGTCTGTTTTGACTTTTTTACGATGATCTCACCAGGTATGAGCCATCATTACAGAGACAGGGAACTATGGCAACGCCAGCCCCAAACCTAGCTCTGCTGGCTCTCAGGGAAGAGTTCCAAAAGGGTCCCTGTCATGGGTCCTGAGCCCTTCCTGGGCTGGAAGGGAAGGGCCTCTCACCCACGAACCCAGGATTCCCTGCCCTTTGAGAGAGTAGTGCTGTAGAGGGAAAGGAAGCTGAAGGAGAGTAGATTTCAGGTGCTGGTACCAAAATAAAGGGTGGAGTAACTCTTTGAGATGATGGATATGTTGATTGGCTTCATTGTAGCAACCATTTCACTATATATAAGTACATCAAACATCACGTACACCTACTAAAGTACATACAATTTTGTTTAAAGGTGCAGGAGCACCTCAGGGGGGGAAATGGAAAGTTTTAGTATCTATTACTCTTAGATGATGTCACTTTCAGAAATTTTTTTCAGTATGCAGAATTAAACATTATTTGTTCCCTTTCCAACAATACCTATGAAATTAACCTTAAGCATATTACATGGCGGGGAAGGAAGGGGAGTGAAAACATGAAATAATTTCATTTTCTTATTGAAAGACTTTCTACTACCCCAAAAAAAATGCAATGAAAAAGTGTCACTCTGTATTTAAAATTTTACCAATATATTAAGTAGTAATTGAAAGGTTAATATTTTTAAATTTTAAGGCTTATGTAGGAGAGATTTCCAAGAACATCTAATTTGAAATTGTATTTTAGATATAAAGTAATTTCACTTAGAAACTATACTGCTTAAGGCATCATAAATACCTTTGAAGCAGCTGAAGAGCCTGCTGAGAAGATGAGATTTTTCCAAAAGTGCCGTTCATAAATGCCTGTATTTGTGCCTAAAATAAAATATTAATATCTAGATGATTTTTGGTATTAAGGACGAGATTAGTTTTGTTTAACAATTAATGACATTCCCATAGAATCAAAATAGCTTCAAACACATCTACCATCTAAGCATCTAGAACTGCACTAGCCAGTGTGGCGGCCTCTGGCCACATATGGCTACTGAGCACTTGAAATGTCACCGCTTGGAAGTGAGATGTCTATAAGTGTAAAATACATGCAGAATTTCAGAAACTTAGTGCAAAAAGACAGAATGTAAAATATCTCATTAATGATTTTTATATTATAACATGTTAAAATTATAATATTTTAATATATTGGGTTTACTGACATTTGGCTCTGAGAAAAATAAATAAAAAGAAAAAAAAAACAAAAAGAAAAAAAATAAATAAATAAATAATATATTGGGTTGAATGAAGTATTTATTAAAATTAATTTCATCTGCTTCTTTTTGTTTATTCATGTGGCCACTAGAAAAATTTAAATTACATATGTGATTGGCCTTTGCAAGTTCATTATTACTGGATATCACTGATCTAGAGAATTTATGAAAGGAGTGAGTGTCCCTTATAAGCATTTTTCTTTGGGATATTTAGGACTTCTGGTAGAACAATGTAGAGACACTATAGACACCAGGGCCAAAAAATGTCATTTTCCAACACTGCTGCTCTCAGAAACTTCTGTGCCGTTGCTAAGGAGGAACAAGAAGTAGAAAATGTTCTTTCAAGATTCCCACCATCCCTAGCAGTGAATTCCAAACTCCTGATGCCTAAGAGATGGAACTGAATCACTCTTTGCAAATTACTTTTACGTATACATCATATTGGTTTGGTCTACTAATACATACCATATCCATGAATCAAACTTTGGAAAAGGAAGGAAAATCAAAACACTGATACCTCAAGCAAATTATTTAACTGTTAAAAGGCTAATATGGCCTCTAAATTTACCGAGAGCTAAAATTTGTATCTAAGACCACAATAAAGTCCTGATAACATATACTCTTTATTAATAAATCATAAAAAATAATGTAAGAGATAACAAGTTTTTTAAAAATTCCTATTGCCATAAAGATTTAATTTTCAAAGCATTTTGGAAGCAAACTCCACCTTACCCAACTAGTCAAATACCAACAGTAATAATTAACATATATCTTAATATCAAAGAGTTTAACTTTCAAAAATTGAAGGGAAATCTATGCCCAAAACAAAAAATGGTACCGTTGGAGTGGCAGAATTTTAGGATCTTTCTTATTTATATTGTCCAGATTACATGTAATATGGTTTTTAAATTATTTTTTTAAATAGATGAGAAAAAAATCAGATTTTTCTCACCTTCATGGCAAGGATTTCAGACTCAAAAAGTAGACAAAGTACATTCTTGTCCCTACCTTTATCTTCAGGAAATTCTGCAGCAGAAAGGAGTCTATTACCATGTTCTAAACTTAGGTTAGCAGTAGTTTTCAGTAAAAGAGTAACTGAGGTCATATCAGCCCCAAAGGTGAGAGAGAAACAGGTTACAGTCTAATCTGACATACTTCTGTGTCCCTTAATCTATGACACACAGGATACCAGCACCTCTTCAGAACCATCCTCTATAGCTACGGAGGGAATGTGGGCATAGAGCACAGAGCCAAAGGGAGAGTGATCCATCTTCCTAATCTGTTCTCAAATCTTCTCACACTTAAGATAAAGAATAACAAATTTTCTTTTCAACTGGAAAAATTATACTGGCTCCTTGGCACAATAAAAATTGAATACAAGTTTTAATGTAAACTAAAAATGAACCCTTGCTCTACAATATAGCCTTTGGGTTTCTAGTTATTCTGTGATATCTTTTATTGGATGTGCTCATTTTTCATTTAAAAGAAAATATTTTGTGGCTGGTTTTAAAATTACTCATATTGTAAATATTTTTTATCAGTTTGCAGTATGTGTTTAAAATAAATAGTAAATATATGAACAGTTATTTTATGTGAATATTTACAACAATAGTACTGGATAGTAGTACTACTGATTACTTTTCAGCTTTACTAAGTGAAAGTATGTATAATTACTTACCTCTAAACTATTGATTTTTGACATAAAATCTAAGAAATCTTTGTCAAATTCTGTCCTTCTTGGATCCAGAATGTCATATTGGTTTTTCTTAACCCCTTGATAAATATTTTTGAATTTTATTGCCATAATATCTATTCCTTCTATGGTAGAATTGCTCAAGGCTGAATATGTTTGCACAACAGTTATCATTTCTGTAATCTTAAAAAGAGAACTGTTATTTTATTTTTTTAATGAGATATTAGGCCCCTTCCCTAGAATAAGCTCTTAATGAATCATGATTTTAAAAAACAAACCCATAAGGAGGCACTAGAATCATTTAGTTAAAACCAACCAAGAGAAGATAAAATAAAAAAAAGTCTCTGTCACCAGTCATTACTACTCTTAGACTATTTAAGACAGATGATGTTCTATCATATCCAGAGAAAGTTTACAACATTTTTCAGAAATTAATCACTTTGTCTTTCAAGGGGAAGGGGCAGGGAGAACTTGACTAAATAGCTTTATCCTTTTGTTCTTGAGAATTTTCTGAAAATCATTTCACTGAATCACTGGATTCAAAAGCTCCACCACTCGTGTGTCCCCCACTAGAGCTATGATATGTAACGATAGCATAAATCCACCTGTGCTCTCCCTTTGACTCCTGCATTCAAATAAAGGATTGACCCAAGAAGCCTCAATGATGACAGCAATCACTCCTGACCCCTGAAGAGCCCTAGGAAACCCTCACAATGCTCTTTATTTCAGAAATGGCAGCCTCTATGCCAAAGTATCAACACCACCTACTTCACCAAAAAAAAAAAAGAAAAAAAGAAAAGAAAAATCTATGTCCACAGGCTGCTCAGTTCCTAATCTTCATCAGTGATCCCCATTTTGATTCCTGCTTTAGAGAACAATGTCCAAAGCTCTCCAGAGCCAACCCATTTGTCCAATGGCCAGAAATGGAATAAACCTGTTTTCAGGGAGTCTTCCAAATATCACACACCATGAAGATTACACTACTGGTCCTCCTACACAGGAGCAGAATTTACGTAGTCCCTGCGTATGTTAACCCAGAGAGACTGTTTTCATAGCAACTGTTGCTCCTACTTCACTATTTCTGTACACTTCCAAAAACTATTATCATCCTAGAAGCCACGCTGAACCTGGAGGAAATACAGGCCAACTGGGATTAACAGCATGATGTATATGCTCTATGTAAACAGGGGAATATCTAGGTCTCCTCCTAATGCACTCCACTTGCCTGTTTTAAAGAGCAAAAACAAAGTACTACCAGCTCACTCTGTCATTTTAGCCTGCTAAGACTTTGTCCTTTACCCTGTACCACCTTACCCCACCACCTGGTTCCAACAGCCAGAGGCTGGGATGGAATTCCGGTCACTAACATGTCCTCTATTTTGTCCATGGGTTAGATAAGGGGTCATCCAAGACAGAGATGGTGGTCGGTCCTGGGCTTGGTCCTCCAAACTTAGCCTGTGCACACCCCGCCTCCCCATATCACATAGCAGCGACATAAAAACCAGTCATGGGAATCAGCCATGAGCATGCTCCTGCTGGTTTGTTTTGGTCTTGGCTTTTTCACCAGCTCTCTTTATCAACTTTTGACCCCTCAGTACTGACAACTATGTATAATCCCTTCTCCGGCTCACCCGCCATGGCACCCTGTCCAGTTCTCACCTTGCTCTGATCCCCTCATCTCAGTGTCACCATGAGGAAAGACCCAGCCTCACCTACTAGCTCCAGTTCCTACATCTCCCCAGCATACCAGCTCCCCACCCCTTATCTTCTCTCCCACAAATGTTCAGGGTGAGAAGAACACAAAACTAAACATAGAGCCCTGGGAAACACCGATATTCTCCAAAATTTACATGGCAGGAAGAGAAAGAAGCAAGGATTACTGTACACACTTTATTCTGGCTCCTTAGGACAGACTGACACTCAATGCACTTCAAGGCTCCACCTACCAAAAAAAAGGTATGTTTCAGGCACCTTGATGCTGACATACTAGAACCTTCTTCACTTATTCCTTAAAGGTCTCCAACGTCTCTGTCCCATTCTGAGGTTTCAGCTCTCCAACCCAACCTCAGTCTTGTCTGTCCTTTGACTTTGCCACTTAGTCATTCTGATGTTGAATGTCAGCTTTCCCTACCGGGCTCTGACTTGGTTTGCCCTTCTGGCTCTCCTCTTCACCTATAAGAGTTCACAGGGGGAATCCAACAGTGGCTCCTACTGTGCCCTATTTATCAGAGGAAGCCCATCCAGGCAGCCCAGTAACCACTTCTAATGGATTATGCAAAATCCTGGCCACACTTCAGGATTACATTTGATAGCCCCACCTTTGAGAGTCTGGACACCAACATCCACCAATTATCCACTGGGAGAGATGCTAGTCAGTCGGAGGGTTCTTACTGTAGGGGAATTGGGATAACCTAGCAATCCATATCTGTTTCAAGTAAGGTCGGTGGGGGGTGGGGGAGGTAGTTACATTAGCTCTGGTTGCTGAACACTTGTGGCTTGAAGTTGTATCCTAAAAGCCAAGAGGCAGAGCTTCTCTAGAGATCAGGGTGGGTGTGCTGATGCGGCTGGCCACTGATGCCCACTCCCTCTAGCACCAGAGAAATGCCCAGGCAGCTATTTCACAGATGGATGTCCATTCTTCCCAGCACTAGACCTGCCACCAAAGATCTCTGCTGCTAATGGACTACCCATTAAAGTCTAGCTCTAAAACTCTACCAAGGTCAAAACTGCACCCAAGTTGGCAAGGTTTCTAGCTCCTAGAAAAATTAAAGGTAAGCAGGACCCAGTCCAGGTTTATGCTCTGGTGGATTCAGAAACATTAAGCATTTTTGTGGAACAGGTCCTGACCACTGAGGCCTATTTATTAATTTGACCCATGCTAATATCCTTCTAATTGGACACTGGCCCCCTCAAAATCCCCATTGCTCATAAAGCAGTCCTATAGAACAGGTTAGATATGACACCAAAAGCTCAAGCAAAACAAAACTTGATAAATTGGACTTGATCAAAATGGAAAACTATTGTGTTTCAAGAGATACAATCAAGAAAGTGGAAAGACAGCCCATAGAATGAAAGAAAAATATTTATAAATCATTTATCTGATAAGGAACTTACATGCAAGATGTATAAAGAACTTTTAAAACTCAACAATAAAAAGACAAATAACACAATTAAAAAATATGACAAGGATTTGAATATACATTCCTCCAGAGAAGAAATACAAGCAGACAGTAAGCTCATGAAAAGATGCTCAACATCATCAGTCATCAGGGAAATGCAAATCAAAACCACCCACCGGGATGACTTAATTCAAAAGGACATATAGTAACAAGTGCTGGCAAGGATGTGAAGAAATTCATAACACTTGTACTTTGCTGGTTAGAATATAAAATGATGGAAAACCGTTTGGCAGTTCTTCAAAAAGTTAAACATAGATTTACCGTATGACCCAGCAATTCCACTTCTATGTATACACCCAAGACAAATGACAACATACATCTATACAAAAACTTGTACACGGATATTCACAGCAGCATTATTACTAAAATCTAAGAAGACGAAACAACCCAAAGGTTGATCAACTAATGAGTGGATATATAAAATGTGGCATTATCCATACAATGAAATATTATTCAGTCATGAAAAAGAATGGCATATTGAAAAATACTGTAACATAGGTGAATTTTGAAAACATTATGCTAAGTCAAAGAAGCCAGTTACAAAAGACCACATATTGTATGAGTCCATTTATATAAAATGTCCAGAATAGGTATATCTAGAGAGACAGAAAGTAAATTAGTGGTTGCTTACAGCTGGGTAGAACGGAGAATGGGTGTGACTGCTAATAGGTATAGGGTTTCTTTTAGAGGTAATGAAAATGTTCCAAAATTACATTGTGGTAATGGCTGCACAGCCCTATGAATATACTAGATAACACTGACTTGTACATTTTAATGAGTAAATTGTGTGGTATATGAATTATGTCTCAATAAAACTATCAAATAAATTTAAAAACAGCCTCAAAGAAGTATGTGCAAACGACCCCACTGGTTAACTTGGTTCTCTTCATTAACCGCACTTTCCTGTACTGGCTAGGTCAGGAGGTTACAAATAAAACACAGGCTTCCAGACATGTCTAGGAAATATGCTTCAATCTATATAATGTCCCACCACTTTCCAATAATCAACAAACAGGATCCTAAATATTAGCAGGACCTGGCGAGATGGCAGAGCAGGGGAGGGGTGATACCTAGATGATAGCTTTATCGACTTTTCAAAGGCGGACTCTGAGAAGTCTCTGGGATAGGCTGCCCTATATGCCCTACAAGATATCACTCCTCCCCAACCAGTCTTAATAAGTGAACCGAAGGTGAAGTTTCTAACCCACTTCTGCCCAGTAAAAGCACCATCCACACAATGCTTATGGATACACCATACATACTGGCCCAGAAAGAGGAGGTGCCTACACTTTCAGATATTCCATAACTACTGGGTTCTACTAGGCATTGCAGGTATTTCATCTCCTATTTTTTCTCAGCCTAATATAATGGTTAAGAGCAGAGGCTTTTAAGTTCAAGTTCCAGAGTTGAGGTAGAATTGAGGTCTTGAGAGAGGTGAAAGTTTGTAATCGTTTTTGTGTGACTGGCAGAAGGCAGTAATCAAGAATGAAAAAATAAGTTGTAATAAAATGCAGTGATCTGTAAGCAGTACCAGATGAGTTGTAACAATAGTGAGAAAAGAGATCGGGAACCATAAATCTCAGTGGCACTAAATAGAGTACAAAATAACCAAAGAGGTGTGGTTTGGGGTGGGGGTACCGTGACTGCATAATGCTTACCTTCTCCAGTCTTTTACAGAAAGCTTCAAATTTTCCAAATATATACATTTCTGAAACCTCAAAAGATTTCTCCCCTGAGGATTCTAAAATCTGTTTCTTTGTTTTGTGAAAAGATGTCTGATATTCCTTGAATAGAAAAATGCAATCCTATGAGAAAAGTAAAAGAAACAAGGGAAGGAAGGTGAGACATTTGTTCAGGAATCAAAACTTCAAAAATTCCACCCTCACACAAAACTGATTGCACCACCCCTCAACAACGGCTTTTGCCGTTAACAACAAAAATTCAAGTTCTCTGCCTACATAGTAAAGGCCTGTGAAAATCAATACAG
>CM052441.1:90350529-90369369 GCA_028533085.1 Varecia variegata
CCCCCCCCCCCCCGCCCCGCACAAACCCCACCCCAGGCCAGTCCCCTGGGAAAATTGTCTTCCATGAAACTTAGGAACCAGGCAGCACAGCAGGAGGTGAGCAGTTCTACTTGAATTCAGCAATTGCTTTTGAGCATTTCATTGCCTTTACCATCTCAACAAGTTCCTTATAGTGTTTCTTGTAGTCCTTTTTTGTCCTGCCAGGCACTGCTTCTGCTATTTTTTCCTGCATCTTCCAGGTTATTTGAAGAAGGCCCTACTCCATGTTCTTTTTTAAATTATCAAAAGCCTTTTTGTTTGTCACCTTTTTGATGAGGGTCAAGTTTTTAGAGACTCTTTTCTTTGCCAGTAAGTTCTCTTGACTCCAGAAAAAGAATGTATATTCAAATAACTGGTAATAACTTCCCACCTCAAATTTGTTCCAGCAGAAAAAAAGGCATACCACTTTAATTAGCAACTACAGACCAATCCTCTTCTGACCAATTTTCACTGCCATTTCCACCCTCGACAGTTAATTTCTCTACATCCTTAGAAGCCCGTTACATACAAGCCTCAGCTTCCTCTCTCTTTTACAGTTTGCTCACTTATTTCCTCTACTGTCTGTTTTTGCTAGAACAGCCATTCCTACTGCTTTTGTAGAAGTGTTTTATTCAAGTACTGTACACTTGCTAGTTTGAGCCTATCACAAAGTTTTTCCACTTCTGCCATCATTTTAACCTGCTCGTCTCATCGTCAGAAAAGTGATTCCAGGTCTTCCTTGAATTTCAAAGTTTTTGCCTTTCCTCCCTAATGGCTCTTTTCTGGATATCTTTTTCCTTCTTAGCCAATAATGCTTGCTGTCTAATTTCCTGTTCTTCCTCCTTAGCTATCCAAGCGGCTTCTAATTCTGCTTGTCTTTGTTTTTTGTTGTTGTTGTTTGGTTGGTTTGTTTTGTTTTTTAGTTTCTTGCTTCTTCCATTTTGCTTCTGCTCTCGCTTCTCTGTTTCTTGGCTTTTTCTTCGAATTGTTTTTTTTTTTTTTTTTTTGAGACAGAGTCTCACTCTGTTGCCCAGGCTAGAGTGCCGTGGCATCAGCCTAGCTCACAGCAACCTCAAACTCCTGAGCTCAAGCAATCCTACTGCCTCAGCCTCCCAAGTAGCTGGGACTACAGGCATGCGCCACCATGCCCAGGTAATTTTTTCTATATATATTTTTAGTTGTCCAGCTAATTTCTTTCTATTTTTTTTAGTAGAGACGGGGTCTTGCTCTTGCTCAGGCTGGTCTCAAACTCCTGAGCTCAAACGATCCACCCGCCTCGGCCTCCCAGAATGCTAGGATTACAGGTGTGAGCCACCGCACCCGGCCTTTCTTCGAGATTTTTTTTCCTTATATCACAGTTACATGAATTCTCAACTAATGTTCTCATTCATTTCTTCTTTTTTTCTTTTTGCCACTTTGTTCTGCTTTTCAATCCCTCTCCTCTCATCAGGACATTCTGCTTATTTTTCTTCTGCATTTAAATAAGAAAATGCTCTCCAAGAATAAAAGTTATACCAGAAGGAATAAAACGATGAATTCATAAAACCAAGTTGAGGACCTTTTTTTCCTAATTTGACCACCTGGAATCCCTTTTAAACACTGGGAAAAATACTTTGAAGAAACTGTCCCTTGCTTTACTTTTAGAAAAAACTGAGTTATTGAACCCAGGATCTATATTGTTAAATGCTCCTCTTTCCACTGGATCAGACATTTTATAAACTTTAGTTATGCAAATGAAATAGTCACTATCCGCTTCCTTTGTTGGATCACCAGCTGCTTCCCGTGATAATATCAAACGTTGCTTTATGAGCTGCTTTGATCTGTTTCTGTGTAGCTTTGTATCCTACATGACCAAGTCCAAGAACTGCATAATGATCCTGGTTCTTCCAATTCTTGGATCAACCGTTTCCAGCATGAGAAACTCTCCTAACTGCAATTCTTCATCTTCTTACCCTCCAATTCAGAGGTCAGCATGATGGTGGTGATTGTAGTGCCCTGTGAGCATAGCAGTTCCCATCCTGGGTGGAGGGCACTGAGTGTCCTGTCCAACTTGACCACCCTGTCCAAACAGCACCTCTTGGCTCTGTGAAGACCAGGAACCCGCACATGAAGACCACCAATAACCACTTCCAAATGGAGCCTTCCTGCCACAACCATCTCTTTTAGACTTCAAAAAAACAGATCACTTTAACTTGATACAAACATTTCCAGAAAATCCCACCTCACCCCTCACTTATTCTGAGAACCCAGTGCCAAAAATTCAGACAAGGTCAATATGAAAAAGGAAAATTATAGGCTATCTCCCTCATGAATACAGTTTCAAAGAATGCTAAACAAAATTGTAGCAAACTGAACTTAAGTGTGTTTAAAAAAGGTAATTACACCATGACCAAGTTGAGTTTACCCCAGAAATGTTAGGATTGTTTAATTTTAGAAAACCTAAAAATGTCACCTATCACACTAACAGATTGAAGAGGCAAATCCTATAAGCATTTCCATGAATACATGCACAAAAAAATTTCAAGATCCATTCATAACTTCAGAAAACATCTCTTAGTACTAAATTCATCTGATCAGTGATATCTTAAAAACCTGCAAAAGTATCAGACTAAATGGAGGAAATGTTAGAAACATTCTCTTCTAAAAAAGGATCAGAACTTGGATGCCACCTACCACCACATCTATTTAAGGATGCATGCTGGTCCTAGCCAATGCAACAAAGAAGAAGAAAGATTAAATTAACAGGGGCTGGAGAGAGAGGCGGGAGTCAAAGTGTATGAAATGGCACACAAGAGGTGTCTGATACAGGTAGTAGCCATGGAGACGATGAGGATTAAATTACACCCTAAAGAAGCACTAAATATCAAGGGAAGTAGCTAGTATGAATTATCTTGTTTTTATATTCTCACACCACTCTGTCCAGGGTATTTTCAGTTAACATGTTTTGCAAATGAACAAAGTAAACAAAATTGGGCCGGATGGTAAAAGCTTTATTTTATGAAAATAAAAGTGCTTATACAAACCTGAATTTTCTTTAATACAACTGGCGTATCCTGATCCCATACATGGTTTACTCCTCCATCAGTAATATATGCTTTACATGCTGTCACCATTTGGTTTGTTACCTAAAATAAATATAGGTACAAAATAACTATCGGCAAAAAAGTTAAATAAAGTTCATATAAATTTTTAAACCACAAGCAAAAAACTACGATAAATAGTAATTTATGAAGTGAATAAATCACAGGATACAAAACACAAAGAAATATATATTCTAGACAAAACAAAGAAAATCCAAAGTCATATTTACCTACCACATTTAAGTCAATGTCACTGGGGCCACAAATTTTGAAGTCAGCTATTTGTTGACTATTTTCTACTTGTCCATCCCTCCTCTCATTAGGTCATGAAACCAGTTCAAGTGTGATTCTCTACCTTCCTTCAACATGCAGACTAAATGTAAATGAAACCACCTCTCTCATATCCCCCAACATAGTGAAGAAAAAACAGAAGAGCCATTTAGAAATGGTCAGGAGATTAGATCAACATGGTAGGCTGATACAGAATTTTGGGACACTCCTAAAATATAGAATGCACACAGGATCAGATCTACAGGGGAGGAAAAGGACTAGAGAAAACCAAAACCCAGTTCTGAAAAAGAGTCCTGTGAAGTTGAAACGGTTCTGGAAAATTTCAAGATCAGAGACAACGTGAGGTAACCCTCAATTGTGATCCTGCACACTGAACTTAGAGCAACTTGTGTAGCAGGCAATCATGACCTTTGCTGAAAAGGACAAAGCCATGGGTTTGTACCACAATCTTAGAGAGGTGTAGCCATGCCCCAGCTAGGAGGACACATCAGAGAAAAACCTACCCACACTCCCCTCTCAACAGTAAGTCACACACCTCTACCCTACAACAGACAAACTATAATGAACAGAACGAGAGGCAAATTAGGAGTCTCAAAAAGATGGGCAGATTTGGGGGCTCAGAAGGTGACACCCCAAAATATGGCACATTGACATACTGAACTAAAGAAGCAACCTCAAGGTCTCTCTTACCTTCCTCCACCCCTCCGGTCTCTCAATCCTATGCCTCTCCCAAAGACAGGAGGAAGCTGCTCTCTGAAGTTTCCTTACCTACCTAAAGACTAGAGTCGCCAAAGAGAACACAGTTGCCTTTTTCCTTCCGTTCCCTCCCTGAAATCTCAGTATCTATCTAAGAAAACGAGACTGAGGAATGTAGCTACACCAAGACAGACTTTTTCACAAAATAATGTCTACCTCTCAGGTTCATTCAGATCCCAAAGAGAATCATTTACAAGTTAATTTCTGTCTCCTGGGTCCATTTATTTCCCCCTAAAAATCATTTACTACCCCTCAAGATTGACCCCTCATTTCTCCTGCCCCTATGAAAAAGGATATACAAGCATCTGGACCTCACTAGGTTATTGGGTAATCATTCTCCTTAATTGCCCCCATGCTCTGCACATTAAGTAAATTTTGTATGCCTGGCCAGTCATGGTGGCTCACACCTATAATCCCAGCACCTTGGAAGGTTGAGGCAGGAGGATCACTTGAGCCCAGGAGTTTAAGGCTGCAGTGAGACGAGATCCTATCTCTAAAAAACAAAATAAAACAAACCAAAAAAAAATTGTATGCCTTTTTCTCCTATTAATCCATCTTTTGTCAGTTCATTTTCAGTGAATCTTTAGAGGGTAGAGAGGAAGCTTTCCCTCCACAACGAAGAATCACCAAGCAATTAAGGAAAACAAACCCAAGAACCGAGGCATTAAACTTAACAAACAGAAGAAACACAGAAGAGGTATATGTAAAACCTCTTAAAATATCTTTTGTTAACTAAATTAATTCACAAGAAAGACACAAAAGGAATTTATAACCATAAAAACAACTAGAGAACTTGGAAATTGAAATATTTGTTGTCAAAATTTAGAAAAATGTATTCTATTGATGAACCAACCGACCAGCAATTGGTACATGAAGAGCAAATGAGTGAGCTGCAAAGTCAAAGGACAAAGATGGGAGAAAAAAAAAATTAAGAGGACTGGAAGTCAGATGTCAGGGGAGAGAATAAATTGAATAGGTCAGTGAGAAATAATCAAAGGCAAAAGATGAATATTTCCTAGGAATAAAGAGAAAGGAAAGTCTTTGGATTGAAATAATCCAGCAAGTATAGAGATAAATGTAAAAAGACCACATGAGGTTGAAATTTTAGAAGTTCAAGGATAAAGAAAAAATCCTAAAAGCTTCTTGAGAGAACAAAACCAGTTACCTGCAAAGGAAAACAGCATCAGATTAGCACCAAACTTCTCATCAACAATATTGGATACTAGACAATGACTGAGCAATATCTTCAAAGTTCCAGAAGAAATGATGTTGAACTTAAAATCCTAGTCGAACTGGCATTTGAGCAGTTGGGAAAAATAAAGTTATTTTCAGATATCTAGGAATTCAGGCAGTTCACCACCCACAGATCATCTCTGAAAAAATTACTTGAGAATTTTTTTCAGCAAAAGAAGTAATGAATCTAAAGAGGAAGATGAGGAAATCACAATACAGTGGTGATCAAAGAAACTAGCAATACTTAGATTGATTTTAGTCCAAATACTTGTTGACTCATGATGTTGAAAAAGATGTTAAAAATAATATAGAACTGCCGGGCGTGGTGGCTCATGCCGTAATCCTAGCACTCTGGGAGGCCAAGGCGGGCGGATTGTTTGAGCTCAGGAGTTCAAGACCAGCCTGAGCAAGAGCAAGACCCCGTCTCTACTAAAAATAGAAAGAAATGATCTGGACAGCTAAAAATATATAGAAAAAATTAGCCGGGCATGGTGGCACATGCCTGTAGTCCCAGCTATTCGGGAGGCTAAGGCAGTAGGGTCGCTTGAGCTCAGGAGTTTGAGGTTGCTGTGAGCTAGGCTAACGCCACGGCACTCTAGCCCGGGCAACAAAGTGAGACTCTGTCTCAAAAAAAAAAAAAAAAATAATAATAATAATATAGAACTGTTAAAGAAAAAATTATTCAATGATACTTGCATGATAAGGAAGACATTATTCAGGACAAATTTTGATAGGTGTGAGGGACCACTGCAGTGGGGAAGAGAGAGTGGGCTCAACTCCAAGCACAGAATGGTCAAGTGGGAATTTATAGCCAAGGAGCAGTGCAGAGGTCAGCAGAGGGAAAGTTACTAAGAGGAAACATGAGGGGTAAGAGGATTTTGGCAAAACTGACCTGACAGGATTCTTGCTGAAGACAGGCCAGGGTGATCAGAAATTACCTGGGGGTGGGGGTGGGGGTGGAGGATGGGGAAGCTGATCAGATATTGAGGGTGATCAGATATCGAGGATGGGGGGTTCTTACAAAACCGACTTAGCAGGGTTCTTTGCTAAAACTAGATTTTACGAGGAAGTGCACAGATGGGCACAGCAGAAGATTCAGAAGCCTGACTGGAGTCTGGTCAAGCAAAGAATCTTGGCCAGAACTAAACATCATCTCAAGGTGGGACATATATAGCAAGAACAAGGAGACAAGTGAAAGGGAAAAATCCCGAGATCTGAGATTCTTATCTTATTTAGGACATAGAGAGTGATAAAATCTATACTTTGCTTTTTAAAACAGCTGAAATGTGACTGCAACTTTACATATTTAGTTCTGCTGGAATCACTTACAAAGAAATTCTACTCATGTGTTTCTTGGATAATTTTTCAAATTATTTAATATAATTTACCATATGGTAATACACAGGATTTTACACAAACCACAGTACTGGTAGGAGTAACTAAAGAAGCATTGTTAACAGTGAACACAATCCTTACTTCTTGAGTAGAATCAAAACCACGTGGAATGAATGAGTTAGAAAACCACCAGCTACTTTTTTTTTTTTTTAAATCTTGGAGCTTACCTCTGGCAAGGAAAGGTACTGATGACCCCTTCAATTACGTACAGCTGCCTCCAGTCAATACCTATCTTTCCTTGTCCACTGGAAGGACTAAAATCCAGAACTCTGAGAGGCACTCAGACTTCCCAATTCCCCGCCCAGGCTCAGAGCGAAAGAATTAACTTTTCCACAGGATTGCATTTGTGATTGCTCCCCTTAGAAACTCACCTTGATAAACAATGAGGTCATTCTCTCTGAGGTATTATAATACCTTGACACACCGTGAATCATTCTGATGGCATTAATCAGATTTTGTATCCCATGTGCCATGGAAACCTAACATCAAAATATATTAAGTGAATTCCCTCATATGTTTATAGTTTTAATAACCAATATTGTATGATATTCAGAACTCTAAACATACACAAAATAGTCTGACGTTTTCATCTGAAAGTCAAATTTTACTAAATGCAACGTGGTATCCTAGACTAGATCCTGGAACAGAAAATAGGACATTAGTTTTGACAAACATACCAAGGTAATGCAAGATGATAACAAGAGAAACTCAGTGAACAGAATTCTGGACTATCACTGCAACTCTTCTGTAAATCCAAACGTAAAAGTTATTTAAAAATAAAATTTTAGAGGTGAAAGCAACTTTAAAGAGTAATAGTTCAATTTGCTCTTTTTAAAGATGAAGAAACTGACAACTTCAGGGGTAAAGTATTAGTTATGATCAGAAAGCTAGTTAAAAACAAGAAATGTGACTAGAACTCATTTTCACTTAATTCAACTCAATTTACCTTTCAACAAACTTTCTAAGTGCCATGAGTTTCTGAAGCTATTGGGAAAAATCCAAAGCTAAGAATTCATGAGGAGCTCACAGCAGAGTCAACGAGACAAGTACAAACAAGTAGAACACGTAGAACAAAGGAGAACAAAGCAGAACAGGTACAAGAAAGATATAAAACAATCACTAACGTGTATTAAATGCTTACAATATGCCAGGTAGTAGACAAAGAGCTTTACATATTCTCCTAACATATGCTGACAACCACCACTTAAGGTAGGTTTGATTTCATCACATACAGAACATCACTGATTGTAAGACTGCACCATTATTTTATGTGCTACTGAGAAAGGGGAAAAAAAAAAAAACACCCAAGATGGGGAGTTTACCTCCCACATAAAACTAGGCCACCAGTAGGCTAAACTCTCTCTCTTAAGGTAAACATGAAATAAATCAACCTCGGAGAAAAAGGGAGAAACAAAACTTAGACGCTACCAGGGGAAGGAGAGAAAACTCCCTTGAGAATTGGTACCACAAGCTGGTATTCAACTGTAGTCAGAATTCACACTAATGGCACCAAAATAAAAAACCCCAGAAAACAAAAAACACCCTCAAGGAGAGAACTCATCATTTAAGATGGTATCAAGTCACACCCACAAAGATTCCTAAAACTTGATTGACTGCAAAGTATGTCCTGAGTTCAGAGATATTAAAATGTGAAGAAACGTGTGTCTTGGAATCTATAAAATAAAATATGATTATTATTCCCATTTTGCAAATGAGAAAATAGAGAGGTAGAGATTTTAAGTGCCTTGCCCAAGGTCCCACAGCTGTAAGTTGTGCGCTGGAGATTTTGAGACCCTGCTTGTAACCATGTTGCAAACCACGAGGGAAAAGCAGATAAAGCCAGTGGCGCCTGCCTTCAAGGAGCTTGCCTTCTAATTGACAGAACAAGATAAAATGTATTAAAAGATTTCTTAAATGGTGATGGATCAATAAAACCAAGAAAAACAACTACTGATTAGTGTATTTTATATCCTAGGTGTGAGGTGTAACTGTGAAATAATTAAATCCATTTTGTGTGGCTTATGAAAATTGACATCATTACTTTATAGTTAACCTTGTATGTCAGAATTCACATTATATATGTTATCTGTACATCAAAAAGATCCTAATAAAAATATTCCTGGAAGAAGTCCCTTTTACCCTTGCTAAGTCAAGTCTTCAAAATACCCCTAACTCCAATAAAGAGGCTCAATAATGGCATTAAATACTTCCTTCGGGAAAATGTCCTTCCTCAGAATTTTAACACATTGCCACACTAGAAAAAAATTTTTTTTCCTTGGGGCCACAGTGTTTTATTATGAGAATATAATTAAAACTTAGAAAAAAAAGATCCTTTCTAATTTAATGAAAATTTGTTATTTGTTATTATTTTCTAGGTGTGAGTTATATGCAATTAAATTGTTAATATTAACTGTAACAATAAGAACATCAACAAATAAGATTTTCACCAATCAACTGCAGGGTTTTGCCCAGTTTTGCTTCACGAGGCCCCGGGCAGTTAACACATTAACTGCCATGTGAGTTGTATTTAACTCAAGCTAGTTTTGAGCCCGGGCCTCTTAATTCCAAAAACGTGGATTAAATGAATAAAAGTCAATAAATTTTGTTTTTCATTAAATTTTTCATTAAATCAGAAAGGATTATTTTGGTTTTGAAGTTTTTATTCTATTTTCATAATAAAACACCGTGGCCCCAAGGAAAAATTTTTTTCCTAGCGTGGCAGTCAATGTGTTAATGTGTTAAACATCGTTATTTATAATAATGGCTCCTTGAGTGCACAGTCCTTGCCTGGCAATATACAGCATTCAGACATCTACATGTGAAACATACACTAGTAGATATGTCTACAGCACAATACTCGGATGATAAAAAATGAAACTTATATAAAATTTATGAACCAGAAATGGAAGTGTGAGTCCTCTGCACTTTTCCTATTCAAATGACAGTTATAAACTAAACAGAAATTGCTGGTTGCTTTTAACGAGAATAAAGAAAATGAGGGAAAAAAGATTTTTGAAACTACAGATATAGTAGGTATATGAGTGGGAAGTAATTACATGACTCAGTACCATTAGTACTTCTGTCATTTCAAAAGGTAATGCTTGAAACCTTCCTACCTCAGAGAATAGAAAAAGCTCAACAACAACATAATAATAATAATAAAGTACATCCATGGCTACAGTAACTGAACAAAGTTTTTTAAAATTACTAGGATGAAAAAAAACAGAATAAATGACTTTTAAATTATATGAATTTAAACAAGTCTTTGGAACCAAGAAGTTGAAATCAGTCTACCTTAAAATTTAGTCTTGATAGCAATAAAAAGCATTCTTTCTTCCCAATTTACTTTTTGTAATCAAAAGCTCTAAATATGTAGAAAAGTACAGAGACTAGTATAATGACCAACTATACCCATCACTAGATTTGACAAATGTTAACGTCGTGCTATATTCACCTCCTCTATTATTTTTTACATCAAGAGCTACTTGCGGGTGGTCCTAGAGCAGGCTATAGGTATATGTGTATTTCATATTCGCATCTTCAACTCTTGTGAGTAACCCCAAATCCTGGTGATCTGTAATGATTTTAATTTTTCTTGGACATAAGTTTTAATCGCTCATGTTGTAAGTTTAATCGCTCAATGTAAGTCATTGAGCTACTGAGTGAGCCAAACAATGGCCCTATGTCTCCAACACTATTCAATTACACAGAAACACCTAAAAAGTGATATAAATGTTCTCACTTGAAACAAATTTTACAAAGGTTCCCAACAGAAGCCCAGTTGCTGGCATGAGGGACAAAAGTGAGTAGAGAGTGAAATTTAAGAAAGTTATAATTCTTTGTGAATAACAACACTAATAAGTTTTAAATAAAATCTACCATTGCTTATGGAATCAATTAAAAGACTTTGCTTCTGAAAAGTCTTCCTGTCCTCTCTCATGGTGCTCCCTGGTGGATGAGGGACTTCCACGTGGCAGTGAGAACCACATCTGCCCAGGACTCTCAACCCACATTTTTCTCTCTCCTCCCATATTAAGCTTCTTGACTACTGATGCCCTCCTAGGATGGGTATGAACTGCCCCTACACCTCCCTCTTCTCCAAATCTAAGTGATATATGTCATAAACTCTTTCCCCTTCCCCGCCTCTAGGATGAACCCAAAGCTTACTCAAGAAGGTTGGACAACCAAACCATGTGGCTAGCAATGCCACCTCTGTGGAAGATCTGACTACCTCTTCAAAAATTAGAATGGAGAATACTGAACACAGATATCAGACACTAATATAAATTATTTTGAAAACATTTTAACTTAGAGAATACCTTGGAGAAGCAATATAGTGAAGTGGAAAAAAAACACAACCCATAATGCTAGAAAGAGCCAGATTCAAATTTGGTCCCCTCACTGATAGCTGCAGAAATGCTCAAACTCAGTTTCCCAACCTTTAAAATGAGGGTTGTTGTGCATATAGAATGAAAATGTATATTTAAAGCATGTAGCACAATGCCTAGAACAAAAGATTAGGGGTTCTCAAGCCCATGAACATCTTTAAAAAGACAACTGTTTAGAGCTGGGCACAGTGGCTCACACCTGTAAGCCCAGTGACTCGGGAGGCTAAGGCAGGAGGATCACTTGAGCTCAGGAGTTCAAAGCTTCAGTGAGCTATGAAGACGCCACTGCACTCCAGCCCGGGTGACACAATGATACCCTGTCTCTAAAGACAAAAAAAAAAAGACAACTGTCTGGGCAGCCCTCCTGCCTAAAAGTGATCCACAATAGAGGCAAGACTCAGGCAAGATGGGGAAATAGTGCCCTAAGTTCTCAACAAACTAGCTTCCATGACTTCCCCTTTCTATCTAAAGAAAGGATAGAGGGTTTTCTTTAATTTTCATATTTCACATGAAATATTCTGAAATGCCAGTTAATTTATAAATTCAAAATTAATAGGAACTTTAGAAAAATAGGCCAGGTGCAGTGGCTCACGCCCGTAATCCTAGCACTCTGGGAGGCCGAGGCAGGAGGGTCACTTGACTTCAGGAGTTCGAGACCAGCCTGAGCAAGAGTGAGACCCTGTCTCTACTAAAAATAGAAAAAATTAGCTTGGCACATGCCTGTAGTCCCAGATAGTTGGGAGGATGAGACAGCAGTATTGCTTGAGCTCAGGAGTTGGAGGTTGCAGTGAGCTATGATGATGCCACTGCACTCCAGCTAGGGTGACAGAGTGAGACTCTGTCTCAAAAAAAAAAAAAAAAAAAAAGAATAGAAAAGAAAAGAGGCCGGGCGCGGTGGCTCACGCCTGTAATCCTAGAACTCTGGGAGGCCAAGGCGGGTGGATCATTTGAGCTCAGGAGTTCGAGACCAGCCTGAGCAAGAGCAAGACCCCGTCTCTACGAAAAATAGAAACAAATTATATGGACAACTAAAAATATGTATAGAAAAAATTAGCCAGGCATGGTGGCACATGCCTATAGTCCCAGCTACTCGGGAGGCTGAGGCAGAAGGATTGCTTGAGCCCAGGAGTTTGAGGTTGCTGTGAGCTAGGCTGACGCCACGGCACTCACTCTAGCCCGAGCAACAGAGTGAGACTATGTCTCAAAATAAATAAATAAATAAAAAAAGAAAAGAAACTTCAGGACAAAAAGCAAATGGTAGTGCTAATACGTTCTTTAAAGGAACTCTACAGAGAAAAGTAGGCTAGAAACTAGAAGGTGGGTTCTGTCCTGCATCACTGATTTGCTGAGTGATGCTGGCAGTCATTGCACCATGATGAGTTTTGGTTTCCTAATCTGTAAACTCAGAAATATCTACCATGGTAGGCAGCCTCAGAGATGGCCCCAGTGATGCTCACCCTCATGGTATTCACACCCCTGTACAATCCTCCAGCCCTGAATGTGGACTCACTGACTTCCTTCTAACCAAAAGAACACACCAGAAATGATGGGCTGTCACTTCTGAGATTAGGTTACAAAAAGATGGTGGGCTTCCAACTTGGGCACTGTCTCTTGCTCAGTCTTGAATCATTCACCCTGGGGGAAGTGGGCTGGTATGTGGAGAGGTCCACATGGCTAGGGATTGGGTCCTGCCAACTTTCACATGAGTGGGCTTAGAAATAGACCCTCTCTAGTCAGCCTCTACTTTAGATGAGACCATAGGCACAGTTAACAGGCTGTCTGCCACCTCACGAGAAACACTGAGGCAGAGGGACCTAGCTATACCTCACCTGCATTCCTGAACCACAGAAACTCTGATAAATGAATGCTCATTGTTTTAAGCCACTCAGTTCTGGGGTAATTCGCTACAAGCAATGGAAAAGTAATATATTCATCTTGTTTAATTCACAAATGAAGTCATACTTATGATAGTGCTATATATTTAAATGTGAGTTAAAATATTAAATATAGTTTATAACTAATTATAAATATATAATAGGAAAATATATCTCTTAAGTAACTTTTCAGTAATGTATGTTTTTCCCAACATATACATATTAAGTTATTTTTAAATGCATTAATTATATGTCAATTTGTTAAACTGCACTTTAAAAATATACTTACTAGATCATAGTTATACAGAGGTTGACATACTTTTTCCAGAGTGTACAGATATCTAACATTATCTTTCGATTCATTTGCTGTATCAGTGATTCTTGCATCCAAATCACGCCAATTCTAAGAAAAATATGTATAAGAATTCTATGAAACATCCAAATATATTCAAGAAATTCAAGCTGTCTTCCCTAATTGTACTTACACGAAAATAAGATTATATATTAAGTGTTATCAATATATCTTTTTAATAATATTTAAGACTTAAAGTTATTATAAACATCTTAAATAATTTACTAAAACTGAAGACTCATTCTATTTGTAACTAATATCCTTTCCATAGGTTTGAATTGGACATGCTTCTACTAGGAGTTACTCTTCCAGGTTAGTTATTTGTGACATTATATTACACTAGGTCTTCAAGAATTGGTCAAGTTATTAAAACAGAACATTATTCCCAAAAAAAAAAACCCTATTAGCAAAGTGAACTCAATCTGAAATCGACACTTTCTTGCAAGTGGTCATCAAATAGTCCCTGCTTAGACAACTCTAATTATGAGAAAGTTCTTTTTCATCTTGAGACATCTGTCTTCCTGTAATCTCCATTCCCTGATACAGTTTTGCCTAGTGGGACCTCAGAGAACACACAGCATCCCTTCAAATATTAGAACACATTTACCACAACATCACTAAGTCTTTTACTCAAAGACAAATACTCTGTGTGCCTTTAGTCATGTAACAAGACATGGTCTTAATAGCTTCAACATCTTGGACTTTGTACTCTGGACACACACCAATTTTTGTCATCATCACTCTAAACACATATACCTGAGAAATGAAAGAAAGCTTCCAATGTGATCTGGCCCATGCTAAGAAGAATCAAAGCATCACCTTCCTTTTTCTGCAAACTATACCTCTCATAAAGCAGCCTGAGATCAAAGACTATTTGGCCAGTCACATCATTCTATCAATTGATTCAACCAAAATTGCTAAGGGTTTATGCAAACTTTACTTCATCAATTTTTTTCTTTGTAGCAGGATTTTTTTATTGATTCTTAATAAATTTTATCTTATCATTAACTCACCACTCTCTCATACTAGAGCTGATAAAATCAAGTGCCTGCCTGAGAACTGGTCAGAAATAAAGAGAACATGGAATGGTAAGTTCTGCCCAGCAAAAACAGAAATAACATGCTCTGAATAAAACCATTTTAAAAACTATGGGAGCCAAACAATATGTCTGTAAGCTCCTCCACCAAAGGAGTTGAGGATATCAGTATGAGACTCCCGCCCCGCCATTCTGAACCACTTTAGACCTTTTTGGATCTTGAAATTGCCATCCAATATATTTTCTCCCTCCCTCCACAGTCATTGATGGAGTTACTACCCTATTACCATATCATTTGTATCCTTTCTAAAGGATACAAATAAATATTTTTAAAATTAAAAGCCTGAAGGTTACTATGGCAGGTCACTAAAGACCTCTCCTCAAGAGTTTAAAGTGTATATGCCTTTAACTCATAAATTCATAATTTCTCTTCTAGGCATATACATCAGAAAAATTCTTGCACATGTGCACCAGGAGATATTAACAAGAATGTTCACAGAATCATTGCTTGCAATAACTTCAAACTAGAAACAATCTAAATGTCCACTTTGGGGATAATGGATAAGTATTAATACTATTCTTGTAACTCTTCTGTAAGTCTAAAATGATTTCAAAACTAAACCTTTTTTAAAAACACAAGCCACAGACTAGGAAAAAATTTGCACTATAATTGTCAAGGTCTGTAGAGGGTCTGGGATTTTACCCTGCCTAAGCTAACAAATCATCCTTTTACTGTTTCATGGACGATGAGAGAAGACCTGAGATTCTTAGATCAGAGACAAGGATTTTATTACAGCAGGCGGCATGAGCATTACGTGTTGGTTCGACCATGTACCCTAGATCCCCCCAGACTGATGCTTGCATATGCAATAGGTTGTGTTATGGGAGAGAAACATCAAGCTTAGGGGAATTTATCCTTTTTATAGTAAGTGGTAAGCAAATCTGCTCTTTCTCTGTGGGAACACATTAACTCATCCCTCAAGGTAGCTTACTGCAAACAGACCCTGAGAAATGTCTAGGAAAAGAGGAGTCAGGACCTTGCATCCTTTTCATAGCTAGCAAAAAAAAAAAAAAAAAAATGTGCAGAAATGCTCAGAGATCATGGTGGATTGCTTCATCCCATATACATAACAAGTGATAATAGTTATAATACATAAAGAACTCATAGAAATCGGTATAAAACAAAATCTGCAAATTTTTAAATGGGGGACAGACATAAAAAGACAATTCACAGAAGAAATGCAAATAGCCAATAAACTTGTAAAAGTTGCTTCACTATTAATAAGGAAAGGCAAAATAAAAGAAGCCATTTTCCATATGTCAGATTGGCTATATTATTAATTTTTTTTTTTTAAGAGACAAGGTCTCACTATGCTGCCCAGGCTGGAGGGCAGTGGCTATTCACAATTCCCTTACAGATCGGCACAGGAGTTTTGAACTGCTCTCTTTTCTGACCTGGGCTGGGTCACCCCTCCTTAGGCAAGACTCCTTAGGGAGGAGTCCTACTGGTCTCCCACTCTCAGGAGTTAACCATATTGATATTGAACTTAGCGCAGACACCACATTGGCATAGTGCACTATAGCCTGGAACTCCTGGATTCAAGCAACTGCCCTGCCTCAGCCTCTGAGTAGCTAGAGCTACAGGCTTATGCCACAGCTCCTGGCAAAAAAATTAAAATAAAATAAAATTTAATTGATAATAGGTATTGAAAAAGTTGTGGAGTATCCACCCTAGGGAAATATTTGCACATGTGCATATAGAAGCTTCAAACTTCAGCAGTGTTTATGAACACACAGAAAAAGATTCATTTTCCTAAAAGCTAAACATGGATTTACCATTGGACCCAGAAATTCGACTCCTAGGTATATACTCAAAAGAAATGACAACATATGTCCCCACAAAAAGTTGTACAATACATGAATGTTCATAGCAGCATTGTGCATATAGCCAAAATGCAGGAACAATCCAAATGTCCATAAACTGATAAACAAAATGTGGTATTATCCATACAACAGCCATGAAAAGGCATGAAATACTGATAAATGCTACAACACAGATAACCTTGAAAATATCATGCTGAATGAAATAAGCCAGTAATAAAAGGCCACATATTACATGATTCCACTTATATGCAATGTCCAGAATAGGCAAATTTCTGAAGAGAGAAAGTAGATTAGTGGTTCCTTAAGGGTAGGGGAGAGAGTAAAGGTGGAGATAGGGAGGTGATAGCTGAAGGGTATATGACGTTTCTTTTTGGCACAGCTTAATCTGACAGGCATAACTCTCCAAGGTATACTATATGTGAGGGGGAGTTAAAGAATATCATGGTATGACACTATTTATTTAATTAAAAAATTAGAAACACAAAACAAAACTCCGTCGTTTCATATGTGTTTAGTAAACATATCCAAATACCACAGAAGATGTTTGGAAAAATAAACAAAGTAGAAAACTGTGGTTGTATCTCTGTGCTTACCATTCAGGAACAAGAATTAGGGATGGGTGTGGTGTGCGAGGGTGTGTGATTAAGAGAGACTTGTTTTACATGTACTGCTTAAATCTTTTACCATAAAAGTATTAGTGAGGCCAGGCACAGTGGTTCACGCCTATAATCCTGGCACTCTGGGAGGCTGAGGCAGGATTGCTTGAGGCCAGGAGTTCGAGACCAGCCTAAGCAAGAGCAAGACCCTGTCTCTACAACAAGTAGAAAAATTATCCAGGCGTGGTGGTGTGTGCCTATAATCCCAACTATTCGGGAGGCTGAGGCAGGAGAATTACTTGAGCCCAGGTGTTGGAGGTTGTAGTGAGCTAGGCTGACACCACTGCACTCCAGCCTGGGTGACAGAGTAAGACCCTGTCTCAAAAAAAAAAAAAAAGTATTAGTGCATTTTTTTGTACACAAAAATATATTAAATATATAAAGAAAGAATAAATAAAAAGAAAAGGATCTGGAAAGAATCAAGGCAAACTGTAAATAAAAGATGACCTCCAAGAAAGGAAGTGGGATCACGGGGATGAGATGTATGATGAGAGGGCATTTTTGTTTTGACACTGTATGTAGTTCTTTACCTCAATGAGCCTGTACTGATTTCTGTATTGACTTACAATTTCCAAAACATTTTAAAAATAAAAGATGATAAATTTTCTGGCAATTCTCCCATAGTATTATTGTCAAAATTGGTGTGTGAAATATTGAGAAATAAATCTTCTGGAAGACATTTCCTTTTCTGGAAATGATTGTGACATATGAGAAAGCCTCACTCAAAGCTTAACACCTCATGGCGAAGAAACATATGAAAAAATGCTCTACATCACTACTCATCAGGGAAATGCAAATTAAAACCACAATGAGATATCACTTTACTCCTGTCAGAATGGCTATGATTAAAAAGTCAAAAAACAATAAATGCTGGCATGGATGCAGAGAGAAAAGAATGCTTACACACTGTTCTGCAAATTAATACACCCTCTGTGGAAAACAGTATGGACATTCCTCAAAGAAATAAATGTAGACTTATCAGTCAACCCAACAATCCCACTATTGGGTATCTACCCATAGGAAAATACGTCATTTTATCAAAAAGACACCTGCACTTGAATGTTTATTGCAGCACAATTCATAATCACAAAGATGTGGAATCAACCTAAGCATCCATCAATTCATGAGTGGATTAACAAAAAATGTGGTATAAATATAACATGGAGTACTCAGCCATAAAAAGGAATGAATTAATGTCTTTTCCAACCATTTGGATGGAACTAGAGACTATTATCCTAAGTGAAGTATCTCTGGAATGGAAAAACAAACACCACATGTACTCTCTAATAATTTGAAACTAATCAATGGGCACAGAGAGAAGTCAAAGTCATTGGAAATCAAGAATATGGGGAGAGGAGGAGGGGAGGAGTAAAAACCTACCTAACAGGTACAATGAACACTATTCTGGTGATAGGCACACTAATAGCCCTGACTTAAACATTATAAAAGCTACCAGTGTAACAAAAACATTTGCACCCCCTTAATATTTTGAAACTAAAAATTTTTTTAAAAGCTTAACACTTCTAAACACATAATTCTGGTATATTATATGCTGAGAAACAGCTCAGAAAGGGTCGGTTTTCTAGTCAATTGTTCTACAGCATACCAAACTTTAAAACAGACGGCCTTTTACCTTTAACAATTTGGAGCGTGCAACATTTAGCACATTTATGACAGCCTTACAACTTGGCCCTTTAATTTGTTCAATGATATAGTTGAACTTGGCCGACATGCGCTTCCAGTGTTCCAATTCGGTGAGTGGACCTGAATCATCAGCTTCTTTTCTCATCTGCTCACTCTCAATAAGCACCTGCCATCAAAAAAAAAATTGTTAAAAATTTATAAAATAGCTCACGCCTGTAATCCTAGCACTTGGA
>CM052441.1:90369469-90454510 GCA_028533085.1 Varecia variegata
CTCTACTAAAAATAGAAAGAAATTATCTGGCCAACTAAAAATATATATAGAAAAAATCAGCCGGGCATGGTGGCGCATGCCTGTAGTCCCAGCTACTCGGGAGGCTGAGGCAGTAGGATCGCTTACCAAGCCCAGGAGTTTGAGGTTGCTGTGAGCTAGGAGGACGCCACGGCACTCTAGCCTGGGCAACAGAGCGAGATTCTGTCTCAAAAAAAAAAAAAAAAAAAAAAAAAAATTTATAAAATATAGAAATATTACATTCTTCTTTGTTAAAATATCATTGCATCTTTTCAAAGGAAGCTAAAAGTATAAATAATATTCAACAGTGAATAACATTTAAAACTCTTAGCAAACAAAGAATAGAACATGATAAATAGTATCTATTTAAAGGTAAACCTTATATTTAAAGGTAAAATTTTAGAAAATATCACTTTAAAACCAAGGACATCATGAGTTTGCCACTATCACAACCCACTTCTTTTCTACCTGGTAATGGAGGTCCCAGAGCAAGATAAGTAAAGTAGTAAACACAAGGTATAAAGATTGGAAATGAAAAAAACAAAAATGGCATAATCACAGATGACGGATGGCTGCATTTTAAAAATTCAAGAATATCTAAAGACAAATTTTTGCATTTAATAAATGTGAACAATTCAGTAAGGTTGCTGGATCTATACATAAAAATCAGTATCACTTCTTTACAAGCCAAGTAACAATCTGAAAATGTAATTTCCAAAAAAATACCATTTGTAATAGCAAATAATAACTATGATAAGATAACCAGAAATTAACCTAACAAAAGACATGCCAGATCTTTTTGGAGAAAATTTAAATTTAAATTTAAAAAGTTATATGAAGCACACAAAAGAAGACCAAAATATATGAAGAGGTATACTATGTTCATGGATGAATAAATTCAATAAAATAAAGATGACAATTTTATCTAAATTAATGTATATATTCAATGAAATTCCAATCAAAATCTCAAACAGGGTTTTTCATAATACTTGAAAAACTAGTCTTAAATTTGATTTTAAAAAATAATTATCCAGAAATAGTCAATGCAATTTTGAAAAAAAAAAAACACAGAGAAGAGACTTGGCATATCAAATGTTGACTTAGTGGAAAAACTACAGAAATTAAAGCAGTACAGTATGAGAACAAAAAACAAAGAAGTAGACCAGTGGGATAGAAAAAGAGGTCTAGAAACTTGTTACATAGCAGAAATGATTTTACAAATTTGTTAGGAAAGAATGGAATATTAAATAAATAATCTAACAGAGAATGTTAAATGGGAACAATTGGCTCACTACAGGTATATAGAAAAAGACAAAATTAAATTCCTACCTCACATCACACACCACACACACACACACACACACACAATTCCAGATGCATTAAAGACCTTACTGTTAACAATAAAATGGTAAAACTTCTAAAAGAAAATGTAGGAGATGGGGGTAGAACTACAAAGTGAAAAATAGAATCAAATATCGTAATTGTCAAGATAATAGTTACCACTAGGGGGAAGAAAGAGGATTTATAACTGGGAAGAGGAAAGCAGGGTCACCATACAGTGCTGGTAATGTTCTATTTCTTAACTTGTGCAAAGGTTACACAGTTGTTCATTCTACAACAATTTGTTTCTTTTATTGTATTAATTTTTGTGTTTTATTTCATTATTTAAAATAAACAAATTATTTAGGAGAATGTCTTCTCAGTACTGGAATAGGAAAAGGTTTCCTAAACAAAATACAAAAAGCATAAAGTTTGTAGTCACTAGAGGTAGCTACGTTGAGGCTGGCTCAACATTTGTAATTAATACATTTAACTAAATCAAAATTTTAAAATTACACATGACTAAAGGCACCATACCAAATAAAAAGTCACGACACAGTGGAGACCAACAAAGGCTTAACATCTGGACAATAAGATTTAAACGCCAGTAATTCAGTAAGATAACATAAAGCAATCCAAAAGAAAATTGGGTAAAGGATATGAACAGGTAATTCAACATAGAAGAAACCTAAGTAGCCATTAAATATATTCAACCTCAATAATATTTAGGGTAATGCAAAGTAAATCAAGATACTATTTCACATCTAACATACTGGCAACGATTAAAAATCTGGCAGTCTCAAGTATAACCAAATATTTAAAGAAATAGGAACTCTCATATGTTCCTATAAAAAATTAATATATTACTACTTGGAGGGCTTAGTAATATCCAATAAAAGATTCATATGCTATTGCTCCTAGCAATTCCACTGAGAAATTCTTGAACATGTGCAAAGGAGACCCAAACAAAGATATTTATTGACTGTGTATTATTGTTGTTTGTAATAGCAAAAAAATAATAGAAACAATTGTTAGCTGAGGAAATAGATGAATAAACTTCTCTATCTCCTTAAATAGAGGGTACTAGGCATAATTTAAATGTCTCCTGAATGTCTGAAAGTCTATATAATAAAATATGATTATAAAGACGAATACCAGACAGCAGCTAAATGAATGAATTAAATTTACTTGTACCAACACGGAATGGATGAAAGAGAAAGTTAAATGAGAAAAAAAAAAGCTGTAAAAGTATACATATGGTACAGACTAAATATTTACATGCCCCCAAAATTCACGTGTTGAAACCTAATCCCAATGTGATGGTATTTGGAGGTGGGGCTTTTGGAAGGTGACTAGGTCCCAAGGGTAGAGCCCCGATCAATAGGATCCATGCCTTTACAAAAGAGACCCAAGAAAGCTGCTTTGCCCCTGCTGCCATGTGAGGGTGCAGGGAGAAGATAAGAAGACCGCCTTTTATGAACCAGGAACCAGGCCTTCACCAGACATGGAATCAGAACTGTGAGAAATAAATGTCTGTTGTTTATAAGCCACCCAGTTTATGGGATTTTGTTATAGTAGCCCTAATGGACCAAGACAGGTATTATACCGTTTATGTAAGGATTTTAAACACAAATACATATTCTGTGTATATAACATACAGGTCATAGATATGCAAATGCAATAAAAGTGCAAAACATTCAAGGGAATGGGAGACAATCACATCAGGAGAGTGCTGATACAGAGGGAGGGAGAGGAAAGTGTTGGAGGCTTTAGCTAAAATAAAAGAGATCCGAAGCAAACAGAAAACGGTTAGTATCTGTTAATCTCAGTGGTAGTTACATAGGTGTCATATTTTTTCTGCACATTTTTATGTTTCTAATTTTGCATAATTTAAATTGTGATGGAATTTTTAAGAATACAATTGAGGTTAAATACATAATGAATTTTTTAAACCCCTGAAGATTCTGGCTTAAATCCATGAAATGCTTTAATTTTAACCATGGTTTATGGAACTCTTAATCTTTCTACAAGCTCCTCCACCTCCTTAAATAGAAGATCCTAGACATAATTTAAACTTTTCCTAAATGTCTAAAAGTCTATATAATTTGAATCAAGGAATTAAGGATTTTAAATGGGCCTTAAAAGTTAACTAAATCCAACAACCCTTTTTATGTGTTAATTCCTGTTACAACATGACTCATAGATGGTAATCCAGACTCAAATGGGATATTTCCCACGATGCAGGACTTTTCATTTTTCCATGGAAAAAATACTGTGAGAAAATTATCCTGATTTCAATGCAAAATCTCTCTCCTTATAGCTATCACATTCTGTCTGGTCTTACTTCTTTCTGCCTTCTCAAGACATATAGTACATGTTTAATTTCGCATGAAATCTCATCAGATATTTGAGGATATCATACCACTCCTAAATCCACTTTTTTTCCAGGTCCAACATCACCTACTTTCCTTGAATGGCACTATTTATATCCTTAGCCTATTTTTCTCTGAATCACCCATTTCTTACTGGTTTATAAAAGTGCTTTATATATTATAGATTGTAACTCTATTGTATACACTAATATTTTCTCCCAGAAGGTCATTTATGTTTTAACTTTGTTTATGGTGTGGTATTTTTTTCTTTTTCTTTTTTTTTGCCATATGGAAGTTACAAATTGTTTTTTATGTAGCCTAATATGTCATTTTTTTTCTTTTGTGGCTTTTGAGTTTTGTATCTTGCTTAAGAAGACATAATCCACATTGTGTTCTGGTTCATATATAGTTTTTGTTTTGTTTTTCACATTATGTTTTTAAGACTTCTCTTACTCAACATGTTTTTGAGATTCACTCATGTTATTTCACTATCGACAGTAATTTTTTATTTCAGTTACATTCCATTGTATCATTCCACAACTAGTTCATCTATTTTACATTTGGATTGTTTTCAGTGATTAGTGATTAGGATTAAGGTCACTGTAAATTTCTTATATAAGTCTTTTTAGTAGACATATATTTTAATTTTTCTTGGGTATATACCTCGGAGTGGAACTGCTGGGCCACAGGGTAGCTAGCTATATACTTAATCGTATAAGAAGTTGCTAAAAGGCTTTCTAAAGAAGTTCTACCATGTTACACTCCCACCAGCAAAGTGTCAGAGTTTCAGTTCTCCACAACCTCACTAACACTTGAGAATGCCAGTCTTTTTAATTTTAGCCATCTTAGTGAGTTAGCAGTAATATCCCATTGTGGATTTATTTTACATTTCCCTGGTGACTAATGATGTTGAATACTTTTTCACATGCTTATTTGGATACTCTTTGAAATGCCTATCCAAATAAAAATTAAATAGTCTTTTTATAATTTATTTACTATAAGTCTTTATTCCAGATATAAGTCCTACAAATATTTCCTCGCAGTATGTGGCTTGCCTTTTCATTTTCTTAGTGGTTTCTTTTAATAAGCAGATATTTTTAATTATTCTGAACTCTTGTCATATCAGTATTTTCTTTTATGATTAATGCCTTTTTCATCACATCTAAGAAATCTTTGCCTATACTAAGGCTATGGAAATACTCTCCTATGTTTTCTTCAGGAAGCTTTTTAGTGTTAGCTTTTATATATATATATATATATATATATATATATATATGATCCATTTTAGATTAACTTTTGTGTATGACAAGAGGAAGGTCAAAGTATATTTTACATGTAATTTTTTTAAGATCACTATGATTCGTTGCACTGATTCTGCTTAATTGGAGGCTATTTGCTGCAATTACCAAACTTGGTTTCCTTATTTCAGATTGCTAAATCTCCTTATGTTATTTTCTTTTGTTTGTTTATGAAAGATCTATATTGATTGATATAATAATTGGAGAGGGTCTCCTCAGCCATTGTGCAAGACAGGGTTTGATTCCTTCAGTGGGTTACAACTCCCCCTTCCTCCAATAGCACAGTAGATGGCTGCAGGAGTTCTCTGGTGGGCAATCACCAACTTCGATTACCTAGTAACACCTGGAAGCAAATTCTGCAACCAGCACTCTAGACCGTGATGGAGTTTCCACAGTCCTCCGGTTTCCACTACTCCAACTGTACTTCCCTCCTCTTGACATACCTTTTACCTAAAAAAGGTAAAAGTGGAAATGCATTCCTCTATCTCCTGCTTAGTTAAGACTTTTCTCCCTGACTCTCACTTAACTGAAGATGTTCTTCTCTAGTTCCGCTGTCCTATGCCCATGAACTAGAGATCTGTGAAGTGGTTCCTAGAGTTCTCTTTCAGTTACCTGATTTTTTCCCCAGTGTTTATAGTGTAAGTTGGAGTCTCTCATAATTTTGATATTGTTCCACTCTTATCACTACTTTTCTTACTGCCAGAGAAAATTTGACCAGAGAGCTGCAGACTTGCCACTATAATACTGATACGAATGATCCTCCTCTTTGGCAGCACAGACAACTCCAGAGATCAATCAAGAGGAATTACTCAGTGTCTGGCACTGTGACTGTTCATTGCATGTATCCTTTCCCTCTCTCTTTTACAGAAAATATAAACAATAAAAAAAATCATTGAGAATAAATGATGGCTATTCCTCATTCTTCATTATTTCATTCTCAATCATATTGTTATGGCTTCCTCTTTGAAGTGAGAAATATCTTTAAATTGATTTTAAGTGGTGATTTTAATGATTGCTTTATAGTCATGAATAGACTGAGTTTCAAAAAGAAATCTGGAAGAATGTCAAAGAAGATTCCTCTTTCCTTTACTTTTAGGGACAAATACAATGGCTGGGGCACACATGAGAACTGCTACTCAAGATGCAATTATCTGAGTCTACTTACCTGTTCGATCTGTTTGTACCATATCATCAGCACTTCCTCTAACTGATGAAGAGTTTCTGAATTGCCGGCTGCAGCAGTCACTTCTTCAAAGGTATGCAGTTTGGAAAAATCAACATTATCTATCGCTTTTAACTTTACTGTTCCTTCAATACTTATTCTAGCACCTAAAAAGGAAAAAACAAGATTAAGAAAAGAGGTGTTTAATGTCAGAGTGTTAAATGTTAATGTGAGCTTTCAATTTGTAATTACTGAAATGTTAAAGATCTAATACTCTATAGAAATTTGTATTAGAAATACAATTCTAATTGACCATTAGATTGTAACTTGATTTATTAATAAAATTGTATATTTTAACAGTATTAAAAAATAAAAGTATGTATTTTAAAGAGTTCATAATAAAGTACATATTTTTAATATGGTGAAATTTTTCATTAATACTGTATTATAGGAAGAGATTGCTCCTGCTGTAATGGAAAATAAAAACAAAACATATCCTACTCCTGCAAAGATACCTAGAAATAAGGAGTTCTAATGATTTCACATCTTACCTGTAGGTCTCATAATTACTTTAACATCTTTTAGGATAGAAATGTTTTCTCTAGTGCTTATTTTTAATAACATATAGTTAATTTGCTCATTTATAGCAATTTACCAAACATTAAATTTTATACTCACCATCTAAAAATGAAAGGTATCTGTTGATAGTTTCAGTGAAAATATATTTTTCAGATTCTCCCTGCTTGGACTGGTTTAAAGCACCCCAATTGCTTGTTGCAAGAATAGCTGGTAGAAATATATTTGCCAGCATATTCCTAATCCCATTTAGGAGTCCTTTCGTTGCATCCAGAACAGTAAATAGCACTTCCTGAAAGGGTGATGTTTAAATGTTATTTTACACGCTAATCCCATTAAAGAACTGAAACTCATAACCTATTTTACATTGCAAAAAATAGACCCCTAATACATTTTATAAACTACTAGGGAAACATAAGTGGTTATGAATATTAGAGTTCTAAAGTCAACAAACTTACACTGTGCCCCCATTTTAACCATTCATATGATTGCTCTCCCCAGTGTTTTAATTTCTGCATAGGAATGCAGCTATAGCCTAGAGCCCGTACAAGGCGAAGGAGATGGAACTGAACCTCCTGCAGAAAGAAAGTTGTGTCAGTGGAAAGTTGCCCTATCCATGAAATGAGAACCAGAAAAACTACATCAGGCCAGGAAAGTAACAATCAAACTAGCCTTTGCCCAGAATTTGGGTGGAAGAAATTACCAGCCACAAGAAATCAAAAGCCCGGAAATCAAAAGCCCCTCATCCATGAGTATGACACCTCAATTAATATATTTTAAGTGACTTGGGAATTCCAAGCCAAGAAATTTGATTTAAAAACTTGTATAAAGCCACTGAAAACTGGACGCTTATTTTTTAACTGTGAGTGTATGACAGTAAAGAATACAATGACTACAATTTAGGTCATTAAATATGAAATGGACACCGATTTTGAATCAAAAGTGTAGTTTATTATATATCAAACAAGAAGCAGTAAAGTTAACCAAAGTCTGAGCCTAAACTATTGACACAGTTTTGCCATCTTAACGGTAGCTTGTTTATGCCAGCAGTGAAGAAGCCTGGAGAGTGAGTGGTAACGAAATTACAAAAGGCATTTTTCACAGCTTGCTCAGAATTGGGTATTTTTCCTTGCAAGAAGTGGTCCAAAGCCTGGAAGAAGTGGTAGTCAGTTAGTGCAAGGTCTGGTGAATACAGTGGATGACAGAGTTTCTGCGTCCAGCTGCTATAGTTTGAGCAGCATTGTTTGTGCAACATGTGGTCCAGTGTTGTCTTCCAAGAGGATTGGCCTGTCTCTATTGACCAATCTCAGCTGCTTCATCACAAGCATCTTCATCATTTTGTCCAATTGGTTGCAGTAGACATCCACTGTAATCGACTGACCAGGTTTCATGAAGCTGTAGTGGATAATACTGGCACTGGACCACCAAACTGACACCATTAGCTTTTTTTGACGAATATTCAGTTTTAGACTGTGTTTCAGCACTTCATCTTTATCCAACCATTGTGCTGAACGCTTGTGATTGTCCAAAAGAATCCATTTTCCATCACATTTAACAATACAGTGTAGAAATGGTTCACCTTCATGTTGTGACAGCAAAGAAAGGCAAGCTTCAAGACGATTACTCTTCTGACGCTTGTTTAATTCGTGAAGAACCCATCTATCCAGCTTCTTTACCTTACCCATTTGTTTCAAATGGTCCAATATTATTGGAATAGTTACGTCAAATCCTGCTGCTAATTCATACACAGGTTGAGACAGATTCACTTCCACTATAGCTTTCAGCTCATTAATTTCCACCTTGGTCTCAGGTCGCCCAAGTGGCTCATTTTCAAGATCAAAATCACCAGAATGGAACTTCTCAAGCCATTGACATACTGTGCGTTCATTAGCCACATCCTTCCCAAACACTTCGTTGATATTTTGAGCTGTCTGCACTGCATTGGTTCCACAATGGAACTCATATTCGAAAGTAACATGAATTTTTGACTTATCCACAGTTTCACAAAAATTGCTCTAAAAATTTTTTTGAAAGATAATCACAAGCCAAAACGTGTTTGAAGGACTGAGAATGGATCTTCACAATAAAAATAAAACAAGACGTGTCAAAGTGAAATGTCAGAGATATCAACTGTCAAACTTAGTACTTAAGGAAATCAGACATTTAATACTTAATAACCCAAATAGTACAGTTTGGTGCCATTGACTTGTACTAAGGTGTCAGCAGGTTTTCCGACAATTGCTTCTGCACCATGAGTCAAATGTCAACACAGTGAAAAGGGAAAATAGCATCTGAGTATTATGACAAAAATTGGTTTTACCTTACAGATCCCCTGAAAGAGTCTTAGGTACCACTTTGAGAACCACTACATGGCTCAGCTGTGATTACTCCACAGTTATAATGATGTAAACAAATATTTAGCTAAGTAAAATATAATATAACTATGTTGGAAGAATGGAGGGATGGAGAAACAAGGGGGAGAGCCACAGGTTAAATAAAAAGCTAAATCCTCATCTTCCAGAGAGAAAAGGCCATAGATAATGTCTCAACTGGCAAAAGGAGCAATCAGAGCATATTATTTGGCAATATGGAAGTAAATGAAAGAATACATTAAAAGAGTTTAATAGTTCCTTCTGGAGAGTGGGATAGAAGTCAGTTTTTCATAACAAGGCTTACAGAACCTCTTCTTTCTTTAAACTATATGCACATATAACTGATAAAACTAAAACTAAGTTATAAAAAAGAATGGATTAAATCATGGACAAGTTGAAGAGAGAATCAGTGAAATGGAAGATACACAGATGTCCATACATAGAGACATCATGGTGAAGAGACTTCAAAGACAGCGTAAAAGCAAGCAGAAGGAAAAAAGATTACCTATGAATTATACTAACAGATGAGGTCTCATCAGCCACAAGAGGTACAATGAAATATTTACAATGAAATATTTACATGGGAATATAACTGCTAGCTTAGGATCCTAACCCAAGCTAAACAACTTCTCTTCAAGCAATCTTCTGTTGTAAACAGAAAAGGAGCAAAATTAGATTCAATTTCAGTTTTCTTTCACATTGTAAAAGGTATTATGATTCTCTAAGTATAATAAAGAGTACTAATATTTGTTGAGAGCCTACTGTATGTCAGGCAATATAATAAGAATTTACTATAATATCATTTAGTGTCACAACAATTCTGCCAGGTGGATATTATCATTCCCAAATTTAAGAATGTATAATGTAGAGACCTAAATCTCAGAAAGGATGAGCAACTTGCCAGAGGACACACTGTTAGTCAGTGGTGAAGCTAGGAGACAAATTCAGGTCCGTATGTCCAAAATTCTTACTTTTCCCATTCTATCATCCTGCCTTTCCAGGACTAGGTTAGCAATGTCAAGGATCTAGGTCAATTCTTCCTTCTTCTTCTAAAGCTATTAGAGAGTTAAAATATTGAGTGAAGAGGGGATTAAATAAAGTAACTAATACTTAAAATTGTATGAACAAAATTAAATGTGTTCCTAGTGAATGGAAGGATGGAAATTATTTGTACACCATCTAGAAGAAATGAAATTTTCATAAATTTTAAAAGCGGTATCTAAAGTATAAATATAACTAAGCTCTATTATAGCTAATTTCTCAGTTTCTTTGAGTATATGAATATATTACTGTCTTGGAACTCAGTTCAGTCCTATATTTAAAAAGTAAAAGCAAAGTAAAGCAAAAGTGTGACTATGAAAATATATTCAATATTTAACTATACATTTGGAAGAAAAATTTAAACATACCTCATGAATACTTTTAGTATTTACAGCAACATCATTATGACAACGAACAAAAAATATACACAGTCCTTTTAGTTTCTCTGGGGCTGCGCTGTCTATATACAATCTCATCATTTTTGTACCTTTGGGTACTCCAGGAATAGTTCGACCACATTCTGAAAACAAATGTAAAGAACTTAGCATATGATCACATAACTGATCAAATGTGATACATTACTGTGGTTCTTACATTATTGTTTCTTGTTTTACTTTAAGGATTTTTCAATAGGATCATGAGACAATTTTTTTTTGCCTACAAAAAGATGTCAACAATTGCAATTCTTAAATTGCATCCTCCTCTGGGTACCTTTCCCTGAGCTCTGCACTTTTGTTCCTTTTGGTCTGGTCTCAGGGTCTTCACACAAACTATTCTCCCATCCCATCCCCAACCTTTTGCTTACCAAATTCCTACTCATCTTTCAGATCTCAGCTGAAATGCCTCCATCTCAGGAAGCCTTCACTGAGAAGGTCCAGTTCCTGTACTAAATACACTCATAGCACTCAACTTATATTAAATCCTTCCTTGAACTAATTTCAATGAAAATTAAACATTTAATAATAAATCTTTAATTTTCAAAAATCATTAAAATTAAAATGTGAGAATTCTGTTAGATGGCTGGTTGCAATATTAATTTGCAGAAATTAACAACCTTCATATTTACAATAGCCAATTTAAAGTGTGATAAAGAAAATAAAAAATCCCTATCACAAAACCACAAAAATGTTTTGCCCATCCTTTCTTTGGGTTTGGGGATTCCTCCTGCCCTGTGATTCTGGATGACACCAATCCCACAGCCCTGCCGAAGTGGGCATGTGAAAACTAGACCAATTAGACTCTCTATAAGAATGTAAACCTTGAATGGAGTCACACAAATAAAACAGGGGTATTTGAGAGATGTCAGTCTAGTGATGAATCCTAAAGAAATTGCCCTGAAATCCATGGATATGTTTGTTCTATTCTAGTCCTTCCCAACTAGTTTGTAAACTACCCTCTCCCCCTCCCCTATTTATTTATTTATTGCTTACATAAGGCAGAATCTACTTCTGTTGCTTGCAGCCAAGGAACCCTGATACATGGTGTTTGGTACCATAAGAGCCCAAATGCCCATTCATAAAGGTTGCACAGGGAATTAACGTCCTCTTCTTTTTCCTTGCTAAGAGAACCTGACTTTGTCCCATTCAGCAATCTGTGTGTCCTCAGGGATATACTGCTTTCTCACCCACTCTAGCCTCTAGGGTAGCCATGTGACACAGTTCTGGCTGATAAGACATAAGACAAGCTAAAACAAGCTTGAGCTTTCCTGATGAAGAGGAGAGATGTGACCATCAATAGGGGAATGATTTCAAAAAATCACAATGCAGCTGTACAATGGAATACTATACAGAATTTTGTGAATGGGATAAATCAACATGAAATGACATAGAAAAATGTCTAGGCTATACTGTCAAGTGCAAAAAACAAGTCAAAAATAAAATGTGTTACATGATCATATTTAAAAAATGATAAGAAGCATTTATACACTAGTAAATGCATATATGTAGAGGAATATTTATCAAACTGATAAATATATTGCTTTTGCAGGTACCAAAAATAATGATTTAAAACATGTCTACCCTTTGTTCTAGTCATTCTCCTTCTGAGAATTCTTCCTAAAATTCATTCCTAATCCACACAGATTTATCTTCAATGCTATTCACTGAGGCATCATTTCAAGAAGCAAAAAGTTATAAACAACCTAAATTCCAATAGATTAGTTCAGAAAATTATAGTTATATCAACCTACTGAAATAAAATGCAACTGTTAAAAATTTAATTGTAGAAATGTATTCATTGGCATAAAGAGCACAGTATTATTCAATTTAAAAGCCACTATAGAATAATATATAGAGCTGGATCCCACTTTTGTTAAATATGAATATAAACTAAGGCAGTTATAGAGGGATATTTATCAAGGAGGTAACAGTGCTTTCTCCCACTGAGTGGGATTTGGATGGTTTGTGTTTTTATTCTAATTATAGATATTTTCTTATCTGTCTATAATTTTCAGCTATTGTTTTAATTTTTAACAAGTTATAAAAGTATGGACCACATAGTAATTTAGCCAGGATAAGAACTGCGAGAGACAGGAAATCCACAAAGCAGACCTAGTCACCAATTGTGAGTTTACATGTTTTGTGGGAGAAGCAAGACATACATTAACATATTAAACAACTAGAGGAAAGTAGAAGAACATAGTCGAGTGCTGTATGCATGATGCAAACTTTAAATGAGACAGGAATGGAGAGAACAGTGGAAGATGTGGGTTGGAACACTCTGGAAAGGCTCTACATCAGAGGCAAGATTAGAACCCAAACCTAACGAGGTGATTTGAAGGAGGGGTAGGGTTTGCTGCATGGAGAGAAGAAAGGCAAGTTCAGAGTGTCAGCATTGCAGAGAGAAGGGCACAGAAACGACTCTGATACGTACAGGAAAAAATGAAGAGAGTTGCACATTCACATCTGTAAGAGATCAGACCAGACAAGTACTGTGTGCCCAGATTACAGTGGGCCTTGGGCAAATGAGGTATTTGGCCCCAATCCAACAAATAACAGGACAATAAGAGTTACTTGGCAGGATTAAGTGGTGTGGAGTTCAGAAAGAATCTGATAACAAAGATAATAGTTGTTTTCAATCTGGAATACTGGCCGGGCACGGTGGCTCACGCCTATAATCCTAGATCTCTGGGAGGCCGAGGCGGGAGGATTGCTTGAGCTCAGGAGTTAGAGAAAAGCCTGAGCAGGAGAGAGACCTCGTCTCTACTTAAAATAGAAAAATTAGCCGGGCGTGGTAGCACACACCTGTAGTTCTAGCTACTCAGGAGGCTGAGGCAGGAGGATTGCTTGAGCCCAGGAGTTTGAGGTTGCTGTATGCTAGGCTGATGCCATGGCACTCTACCCAGGGCTACAGAGTAAGACTCTATCTCAAAAAAAAAAAAAAAAAAATCTGGACTACTACAGGAAGCATGAGATATGGACCTTGCTTAAGGCAACAGAGGAGGAAAGTGAGAAAGAACCAATAGGAGGGATGTACTGAAGGTAAAGCCACAGCACTTAGAAGATGAGTAGTCTAGAACCAAAAGGATGACACATGTACCTAGCTATTAGGACAAAGGTTTATCAAACTGGTAGCATGTAAATTATGTTAGGCATAATATGCACAGTAGGGAGAGCTAGAGATTCCAGCTGACAGCTGCAGCGGGCACAAGATGCTGGGCTGAGACCACAGGGGGCTCTGGATGCTGGGCTCTGGGGTGGCATCATGGCCATTTCTAGTCATCTGGACAAAATGGCTCCACCTGTCTCAGGGAAAATGCAATTAAATTCTAATTAAAATGTGTGTTCCCTAGTAGAGGTCAATGATTTCTATAAGGATGTTTACTCCTTAAATCATTACAGCAATGCCTGAAATATATATTTGGGCTGCAAATTTACTGTTCTTAAGACACTATATTTTTTACACATAAGCTTCTGGTAAAATTTTCTTTATAAACAAAGAATTGTCTATGTATAAGAGAAAACATATACTTCATTTTAACATTCATTAACAATTACTAGCACACTGCCCTCATAAAACTTTCTTACCAAGACCAGGCGCATCTCCTTCCTGGTAGAAAAATTTCAATGTCTTACGTCCATCTTTAGCAAAAAAATTAGCAAATGGTTCCAGCTGTTAAATAAAAGAGACAAGGATGATTAATAAAGTGACTAGGAAATAATCCTCTTTATTTCATATATTAAAAAAAATGAGGCTCAAAGAGTTTATTCAAGGTACACAGAGGCAGGTACATCAGAGGCAAGATTAGAGCCCATATTAATTTAATTCCATAATTACTGTGGAATATAGAGTGAATTCTATTTCTCAGCCTGCACTAATGACCTGCATATATAGTTTGGAACAGCCACTTACCTGACCCTGTCTCACAGAACCTTACAGGGGTAGATTGGTAAGTCTAACTGGAGGTAAATATAAAAGAATTATTATTAAAAGAAACTATTTTAAAAGCTGACTTGTGAAACAGAAAATTTGTCTTATTGACTAACGTTTTTGTTCAACCAATTATATAAGCAATTATGTTTTCAGCAATTGTAATTCGACCCATATTACAGCCAAACTACTATAAAAACGAATCATTATAATGAGATTCTTCCACACTTATGAGCACAAAGTTTTTATTCAATTACTTAGGAGTCAGTGTAATATCTTAGTAAGTAGAACACTAAATGGGTTACATAAGCAAAAGCCATCAAATGGGAAATACAAAGTTACTATACCCCCTTCACCCAGTCCCACTGATTCCATACACAAATCTCCCTTTTGGGTAGCATTTCTCTCCACTTCCACTTACGGGAGGTACCCACGTACAGCAAAGCCACTACCCCTAGGACAATGTGTCTCAAACCTTGATGTGCATCAGAGAATCACATAGAGGGCTCGTGAAAACCACAAAATGAATTTGCATTTCTAACAAGTTCCAGGTGATGCTGATGCTACCGTTCCTGTGACCACATTTAAGAACCACCACTCTAGGAGATGAAACAGAGCCACAGAGATGTACATTGACTCTAGTCTTTAGTTTCCTACTTTTCCATCTCCCACATAAACTCAACTCTCTCACAAAATTACAACCTAAAAGAGACAAAAGCTGTCAGCACAGCTCTACTTGTGCAGTTCCATCTATACTTTCTTGCTGACCCTTTAGCTTTGAAAGCATACAAATTCTCAAAAGTAGTGCACTTGACTGTGATAAAAAAAAAAAGACATCAAAATATCAAATGCAACCAATCCTTGCTTTTTAGATACATTGTACTCCTGCAATGAGCAAAGTGAATGTTGTGGTGGGCCCAAATCATGACTGTGAATTAAAAATTCACTTAAGCTACATAACATTCTACCAACAGTTCATCTGAGCTTCGCCTAGGCAAAGCAGCGTTATCATATCCCTCTTGTGGAATGAAAACTAAAGCAAAAAAGAATTTAAGTGAAGGACCCAAAGACATACAACCACAGTACAGAGCCAGAGATTTCATAGCCTTGGGTCTCCAGATCTGTACTCATTCTACAGAACCATACCGCTGCTGCCTTGACTTTGGAAAACATTGCAAGTGAGCCAGGAAAGAGATTATCTTGAGCAGTGCTGAATGAAGGGGCAAAGCAAGAATACCAATGTCTTAGAAACCTCTGTAATGGTCAGGGTCCTAGAAAGCAAGGGAATCACACACAAAGGGGTTTTTGAAGAAATTTTATACATAAAGAGGCTACTTCTAGAGGCCAGAGCAGGGTTAAGGGAAGCTGTGGCACTAGCAGCAACAGGACCAGCATCCACAAAAAACCATTACCACCCCAAGGCCTGAAAAGGTGAAGGGTTGGGGGTGATAGTGTGACCAGAACCAGGTTGAGAACTGGAGATGTGGGGACCACTTGGGAGGAGCTGCAATTATAAGAGGACAAAACCATGGCCAGAAACATGGCCAGGTGGGGAGCTTCTCTCCTCTGCACTCCAGTTTCCTACTGGTGCCTCTTAGTGGCTGAATCAAGTGGAAGCCAGAGACCAAGGGAGCCCAAGTGATATACTGCATAGAACTCAACCTTCTAGGCCACAGAGCAGGGCAGAGACAAGGGGAAAATGGATCTGGAGGCAAACAAAATAACCATCACACCCCCTGTTGTCCACTTTTTTGTGGTGCCTTTACTGAGCTACTGCCACCCTGGATTGCATGCCAGGCTTCACATTAAAAGAGTATTTTTCCATACAGCCAATTTCCTAAACCACACCACACCAAACCATTCCACCCCTTGTTCCTTGTTCCATCTTCTTACTCATCTGGCCACCAACCTTGATGCCAACTTACCATATGTCCTTGCTTTTTTCCCTTCAACCAAATAAGCACTCTAAATCTGCCTCAGATTTTGACAATGGTTTCCCTCCTGGCTACACTATTTTCCCTCTATCATGGCTTTGCACAATCACAAACAACTCTCAAACAAACACCTTTTCCAGATTAATTCTTCTCTTAACACTTAGATTTCCCATTTCTTGCAGCCTAAGCAGTGTCTGGCCTGATCCATGATGGTTTTAAAGGGAGAACTTAACCCCACGTACCCAAAGTCTGAGACATACCTCAGGAATAGCAAATAGAAGGATTTGTAGGCACATGGCACCACTTCTACTTCCTGACCAGCATGCTAGCCAGTAATAAAGACTTCCTCCAAGCAGAGAATGCCAGCCCAGAATGCCAGATGGCAAGTGGTTAAGGTGGGATTACCATCTCTGCAGGTATCTACCTCCCCCACTTAGTTCTAGCAGTTGTCCTCCCCTGAAGGCAATGGTCTGTGCCTACACCATCTGCAGAGCTGCTTGGATTCCAGTTGTGGTATTAGCAAAATTTGTGGGCTAACAATTTTCAGGTAAAACAAGGTTGAATACCTATCTGGTTTCCTCCCTAACCAAGTGCAAGAATGGTCCTCAGGATGGGCCTAAAGCCTGGGCCTACTGAGAAACACTTTTTTAGAAATTGGCCTTTCCTTCATCTCATTGTCATCATCCCAAGGATGTGTATAGGGTTGTTTTGCACCAATTGCTTCTACTGGGAGAGTAGGCAGACATGTAGCCAGAATTGCCATAGCAGCCAAAATAGTCATTAGGGAAGGGAGGCCATTAAAATAAACAAACAAACAAACACAACTTTAGAATGGCAAAGAAAATCCTCTTGCTATATGGGTGTACCATCCAGTCAGGGCCAGCTGCAGAATCTAAGGGACCCAGTGCAAAATGAAAATACAAGACCACCTGTTAAAAAATTATTAAGAATTTCAAGATGGCAACAAGAGATCATTAAACCAAGCACAGGGACATTCTAACCACAGGGACCTGTGTAACTACACAGCCCACATGTCCATGAAGCCAGCCTGGACCACGGTGGTACATTCCAGCAGAGAAACTTCAGTGACCTGGGAAACCTACTTCCAGTTGCTTGCTATGGCACATCTCCATGCATTCTCTATCCTTGGTCATTAACATAGGTGAGATCTATTGATATCTTTGCATCAATCACATCCCCATCTCACTGTTACAACTAACACTGGGAGCAGGAAAGTGAGCAATACATTCCTACTGTCAGCAGACTGCCAGGAACAAACTTGTATAAGGGTCCTGGAAGAAATGAAGGGCAAGCAGCTTTGCAGAACTTGGCAATGCACTGCATCAACCAAGGTAGACACTCTTTTAGGCACCATTCCACGGAACCTTGGCTCCTAGAGCAAACTAAAGAGTGCTGCCCAAGTTTGCTGGTGCCTGTCAAAGCAGGAGGTATGGCCCCAATGGTGATGACCTCACCACAATCCCACTCCACCCCAACTCTCTCACCAGCGAATTCAGTGGGACCATTAGCTCGTGAGCAGCCTGTACCTGCTCACTGCTCTTGCTGGGATTCCAGCCCAGTCCACTCCTGGGGTTTACAAAAAGCCCAAGCAGATAATGGTGGTTTTATTGAAAAATAATTTAGAACCTGAGCTGTCAGGAGGGAAGCTATCATATAATAACAATTATATTACTATAATTAGGATAACTATCATACAAAACTAAGACCCTGTTTATTACGCCAGGAAAATAGGCATAATCTAGAACTCTCCTGGCACCCTGAGACATATGGTAACCTGCCTTACAATCACCTCACTATTCTCTACTACTGTATAGTCCGGTAGTCTATAGTGCCGATAGTACCGATAGTCACTGTGCCCTGGCTCAGATTTATGCAGTTTGTTTTTCTGTACAAATGATTTGCATATATAGTTCATACAACCTATACTTGTAAAATATTACTCTACCAGTGCTTGACTATCCCTCCAACTTTTGAAGTCATTTTGAGTTAGTTTAGCTGAATTCTAGTTGCTAACTCTTTTTCCTTCCTCTGCAATAGTAGGCCTCACTAGAAATAGGATTCAACGGGCTATAATTATATAAAACGAAGCTTCTTCTCTAATCAGTAGAATTCCAAGCTTCTCTTTCTAAATGTTTTGTTGTTCGTGATGACGACTCCGGTTTCTTAAGTCAATTCTCGAAGAGCAATTTAAAAATGATGATAAGACTTAAACTTACAGATGGGCAATCCAAAATTAAATCTTCCACAGTTACTATGTCCAGGCCAAGCTTTTCTGCTAGAATTTCAAATATGTATTTGTATGAAGGGTCAATTTTCATTTTCCGGTTTTCCCTTGCATCTCTAAATCTTGCCTAAAGAATGACAACCACATGTAAAAATTGCAATTAGGAAGAGGAAAAAAAACCAAAGCATTTCATTTAAAATAAAAGTGATACACATGAAAACCCTTATTAGAAGCAAACCTGTCTCTCTTTCAATGTTTCCTGTAGATTTGGAATACCACTCATACTTCGCCGGTATTTAGACGACCGACGGGAAGACCCCGAAGAAAGCACTTCGGAAAGCACCACCGATTGAACCTGTCGCAGTCCAAGCCTAGCTCGAACTCTGTTCACCTCTGGCTGATCCTTGTCTGGAAGAACGTCCCCTTCTTCGGAAGGAATGAGATTCCGATAATCATCCTCAGAAGGAATACTACCTTCTGGGGAAAGAGGGAAAGCACCTTCCCCAAGCACCTCCCCTTCCGGAGGGGGCGGGGCCTCTTCTTCCGGAGGGGGCGGGGATTCCTCTTCCGGAGGGGGCGGAGCATCTTGTTCCGAACGGGGAGGGGCTTCCTCTTCCGTAGAGGGAGGATCCTCTTCTGTAGAGGGAGGAGCCTCTTCTCCCTCCGGGGGAGGACCGTCTTCTTCAGTGTTCGGGTCTTCCATCCTCTTCTCCTGCAGAATACCTTAAACATCAAAACCTAGAATTATAAAATGTTCTTTTTCAAAACTGTACAATAAATTTGGTATTGCGTGTTTTTATTCCTCCCCTTGAAGCTAGACAAGGAGCAAAATCATCTATCTCTCCCTCGCCTCAGATAAGATGTCTGAGGAAGCTAAGTTTACAAGGCTAGAGAGGTGATTTTGTAAGGGGGACTGCACACACAGACACACACACATACACCCCTTTGTTTTTTTCCAACCATAAGTGCTGTTCCTGATTATGCTATGGCCTAGGGGACTGTCCCTCCCCGCACATCCCAGCCCTGCCATAGTAACCACTGCAACTGATGGGAAGGCACCTGTCAGGTGGCTTAGGGCTGAAAAAAGGTTGAGAGCCACTGCATTACAGGACTGAGCGGAGATTACTGCCAAGATACTGACCAAGCACAGAACTACATGGGCTTGAAATGTGTCTTGCTTCAAGGAACGCTGTGATATAATACAGTTATATATATAATCAGACATCCAACTGTCCAGCCATCTCATCTACATGAGCATAACCAAAAACCCACAAAAGCATAAAACATCCCCTTAGCAGCCAAAATAGACACCCAAGTCCAAACACAAAGTTCATGCTGAAATGTAACTGTGACTATTTATTGAAGCAATGGTATCACATAAATTATAAATCTAACCTACCTAATCAAAAAAGCTCTAATTCTAAAGGAGTATATAAGTCATCATGAGCACATAACCATGAAAGTCAGGATACACCAATGAACAGGAGGAAATGTCAGTTACAGATAAAAATCATATGTAGTACACTAACAAAGCCTCCATCAAAATAAACAAGTTTTCAGAATATGGTTAAAATCCAGAAAGCAGAATAATAGTAAATATTTGGAGACCAAAGGATACATTCTCAAGCAGACAGGAAGCCAGAGAAAGAGGCTTTCTAGTGGGAAAATCTGAGGAGGACACGGATGCAGACTTGTGCTCAGTAAGACGGAGCTTCATACGGCAGGACACCAGCAGACATGACACAGAGACAGTCTAGCACCTATACCCACAACTGCCCTCTCCAAGTTTTCCAGAAAACTCATAAACAGCTGAAATTGTTTTCTTTTATACCCTTAGTTGGCCTACTCACAGATAGAAATACCCAAACTGATCTTTCAGCTGCCAGTTTACCCACCTACCCACCCCTAAAATGTGTAAACATGAACCATTATTCCCAAACTGTCTGCAGTTTTTTTTAATCTTACCTCTCTCCTTTCTCTTTCATAAATCCTAATTTTTGCCTTTGGTCCCTGATCCCAATGTAATGTCTATCTTCTTCGCACAAGAGTAAAATAACTAATTAAATATGTCTAAGCTATTATTGGACACAAGGAAGATCTACGACACCAGCAGTTATGTGTGCATTGCATTTTTAACCCTTGGAATTGGCCTAGAGGAGTTGGTCATACACTATCTGTAACCCAAGAACAAGTATGATGACACATGTTAGTGAAGTCATATCAACTGCCTGTCACTCTCCTTCAATTTATGCTTTTGAATCCTGCAAAACAATTCACTTTAGTCAGTAAGAGAATCTTTGTACCTTTTCTCAAAGGATATTGATAGGCATGATTGTCTGGGTTTTGCAACCAAAGCAAAATTTAATTTAATATCAGTACAGTGGTGAACGCATGTACTGATTGAGCTCAGTGGGACTGTGGAGCTTCCCTATAGGCAATCAGTACTCCTTGTAGGGCCACACAACTATTTAAGCCACTATTATTTAAGCCATCAAGAAAAAACTAAAATTGAATCATAATACTTTGTTTAAGAAATCAGGGAAGTATGCAATAAATCTTAATGAGTTTTCCATCAAAAAAATGGCTACTATTTTTTAAGTGGAGGTAAATTTTCAGAGAATGTTATTATCCAACACAATTCATTCCCTGAGGATTCCACATAGTTCAGACTCATGGGAACATAATTTCAGAACTAGGAAAACAAAAGAACTTAGAAATCATCTAGTTCAACTCTCCCATTTTACTGATAATGAAGGTCCAGAGAAGTTGCAGGTCTTTCCCAAGTACATAGCCAGTAACAATTTTTCTAAACTTCAGACCAGATCATTTTGCTGCCCTCCTTAAAGTCCTCCTCTGGACACCAAATACAAACTCTTGTGTCTTCCAAGACCTTCCTAACTTGGTCTCAATCTCTCTCTTTCTTTCTGGTTTTTTCCATTGCCTTTACACCTGGTATTGCCTGCAGCCAGGGCAGCACTAGCAGTTCCTGAAGCAAGCACTGTTTTCTCACCTGTTGGCATTAGCAAGGAGCTTACAACCTAATGATGGAGACAAACATACCAGCACATACTTATAGATTTATTAGAACCAAAGTATGCACAAGAATAGTATCAGAGGAGAAAGCGTGGGAGAGAAATCACTAAGGAGAAGCTTTCATAGCTAAGTCTTGGCAGGATACATAAGAGTTCCCTAGAGAAGACCAGGTATATTATATTAACTGTCAACAATTAAATGCCAGGTTCTGTGCTTGGTGAGATATATAATTGTGCTGATGAATCAATATATATATTCAATATATACTTATGTATATATACATATTCTTTAAAGATTAAAAACAATCAGAAAAGGGGACGAGGAAAACTGGAGGGAGGAGAAAGTGGGGAGGAAAAGGTGGGAAATATTATAAACAATCAGATTTATGTATAACTTCTTTACAAATAAAAGCAATCAGGCACATAGCATTTAGAAAACAAAAGCAAAGAAATAGAGATTTCTGTGCCATTTTAGAAATGACAGGAATTTGAGTTTTTTTCTGTATGAATGAAAAAGAAGAGTGAGAAATGTTATAGACTGGTGCCAGAGAATGGAAAATTCTAGAGTTTGGTCTTTATTTCATAGGCAGTGGAGAATCCAGTGAAAGTTTTTATGCAACAGAGCACCAGAACTTACATCAAGAAGGTAAATTTGGCAGATTGGAGAGAAGAGACTGAAGGCAAGGAAACCATGAAAAGAGGCTATTGATAAAATCTAAGCTAAAAGTAATGAGGGCCTGAACTAGGGTAGAGACAGTAGAAATAGGAATTGGGATAGAGTTGGGGAAGAGGAGAGGTATTGTGAAGATGGAATGGACAAGATCTGGCAGTTGACTTGATGCTGGGTGACAGGGAAAGTCAGGAAGATTAAAAACAAAAGGCTCAGATTTTTAACCTGGATACAGCTGCATGGTGCCACCGGTATGAGAAACAGAGAGTGCAGGATTTCAGAAGGAATATGGTAAGTTCAGTTCAATTATTAACATACTGAGTTTGGGATGTTAGCCAGACATCAAAGTGATACCATCTAGCAAGAAGCTGGCAACTGGATGTTAAGGACTGGACCTCAGGAAGCAGGTCAGCACTGGAAACAAATTTGAAATCTTGTCTAGATTTCAAAGTAGGGGTTGGAAAATTTTTCTGAAAAGGGCCAGATAGCAAACACTTTAGACTTTGCAAGCTTTGCAAGCCTCATGGGTCTCTGTCACAACCACTCAGCTCTGCTGTTGTAACATGAAAGCAGCCCTAAATACATAAATGAATGGGTGTGACTGTGTCCCAATAAAATTTTATCTATAAACACTGAAAGTTGAATGTCATGTAATTTAAACATATCATGAAATATTTTTCTTTCTTTTTTAAAAACAACCATCTAAAGCTGAAAAAAACATTATTAGCTCAGGGCTGTACAATAGCTGGCAGTGGAATGGATTTGGTCTAGTAGCCATAGTTTGCTGACTCCTGCTCTAGAGATGAATCATGGGAGTAGAAAAGATTGTCCAGAAGAGAGTGTAAGAGAGAAGAGGCACAAAGTCAAATCCTTGGAATGCATGTACATTTAAGGGGTCATTTGAGAAAAGAGAAGGAAAGCTAGATCAGTCACAGGTTTAGCAAGAAAATGAGAAGAGAAATGGTGCTCTAGAAGGTAGAAGAGTTGTAAGAAGGAGGGAATGGTCAACAGTGTTATATGTCACAAAGAGCATGAGGAGGAAGATCCAATGAATCAAGGAACCAGAGGGCTGCACGAGACTTTCGAGAGAGCAATTCAAGAGAATGGTGAAGGTACTATCCCAGTGGAAAAGGAGTAGCAGGTAATCAAGTGCTGCATTAATAGAGGCGGAGAGAGTGAAGACTATTCTTCCAGAAAGTTCAGCAAAGAAGGAGAAGCAGGAAATACGCTGGGAATTTGAGGGGGACGAAGAGTTGAGAGAGGTTTTTGTTTGTATTCTGTTTGTTTCTTTTGAGGAAAATTAAACACTAAATTAAAGAATCTAGCAAAGTAGTGAATAAAATTCATCCCCCTGCCACCTTCTCCAAACTTTTGCTCAATGTATGGAAAATTCTGGAAAAACTGGAACTCTGGAAAATGCCTGAAAAGACATTTAGTTATATAATCACTATATTCACCATCAGTTGCAAGCCTCTCTCAACACTGCACCTCACCCAAAACTTTCTCATTTTGTGCAATGAAATAAATATGAAAAAATATTCATCTACGTACATTTATAAACTGACTAATCTCTTGAACATTTTTTTTCTAACACAAATAAACCTAATTTATTTTAGCTTTTCAATAATTATGTTTTGCCAGGATGATGGGGTTTCAATTCTTTTAAAAATAAATGACCATTTGGAGGACTCACACTCACCAATTTCAAAAGCTACTACAGCCTACAGTAATCAAGACTGTGGTACTGGCATAAGGATAAATATATAGACCAATGGAATAGATTTGACAGGCCAGAAATAAACTCATACATTGATAGTCAATTGATTTTTGACAAGAGTGCCAAGATAATTCAATTGGAAAAGAATAATTATTTCAACAATAAGTGCTGGAACTACTGGATATCCCCATGCAAAAGAATGAATTTGGATCTCTATCTCACACCATACACAAAACAACTCAAAATGAATCAAAGACCTAAATGTAAGAGCTAAAGCTATAAAAATTTTAGACGGAAACATAGGTGAAAATCTGCATGATTTCAAATTAGGCAGAGTTGCCCAAACCTTGGATTAGGCAATGATTTTTTATCACAAGCAATCAAAGAAAAAATAGATAAATTAAACTTTATGAAAATTAGAAACTTTAGTGCATCCAGGGATACTATTAAGAAAGTGAAAAAACCACCACAGAGTGAGAAAAATATTTGCAAAGCATATATCTGATAAGGTTCCAGTATCTAGAATATATTTTAAAAACCTTGCAACTCAGCAATAAAAAGAAACCCCAATTAAAATGGGCAATTTAAAAATGGGCACATGGCCGGGCACGGTGGCTCACGCCTATAATCCTAGCACTTGGGAGGCCGAGGCAGGCGGATTGTTTGAGCTCCGGAGTTCGAGACCAGCCTGAGCAAGAGCAAGACTCGGTCTCTACTAAAAAACAGAAAGAAATTAGCTGGACAACTAAAAATATAGAAAAAATTAGCCGGGCATGGTGGCGCGTGCCTGTAGTCCCAGCTACTCAGGAGGCTGAGGCAGGAGGATTGCTTGAGCCCAGGAGTGTGAGGTTGCTGTGAGCTAGGCTGACGCCACGGCACTCTAGCCCAGGCAACAGAGTGAGACTTTGTCTCAAAAAAATAAAATAAAATAAAATAACATAAAATAAAATAAAGTAAAAATGGGCACAGAATCTGAATAGACATTTCTTTTTTTGTGTGCTTTCTAAAAATTTTTATTTTTAATTATTGTTTGTGCATCTTTCTAAAGTGGGTACATGTGATATTTTGATACAGGAATACAACGTGAATTAATCAAATCAGGGTAACAGGCTATCCATCACCTCGGGTATTTATCATTTCTTTGTGTTAGGAACATTCCAACTCCACTCTTTTAGTTATTTTAAAGAATATCCTAACTTATTTTTGCTTAAAATCACTTTGTTGTGCTATCAAATATTGTTCATTCTATCTAACCATCTAACCATTTAATACATAAGGGCTGTCTGCAAAGTATCCAGCCATGTAATATGAAAATTACATATTAACAATGGCCGGATACTTTCCAGACAGCCTTCTATTTTTACACTCATTAACCATCCCCACTTTACCTTCCCACCGACCCACTACCCTTCCCAGCTTCTGGTTAACAATCATTCTACTCTCTATCTCCAGGAGATCAGTTGTTTTTAATATTTAGCTCCCACATATGAGTGAGAACATGTGAGATTTGTCTTTCTGTGCCTGGCTTATTTCACTTAACATAATGTTCTCCAGTTCCATCGATGTTGTTACAGATGGCAGGATTTCATTCTTTTGTGGCTATATAATAGTCCATTATGTGTATGTACCATAATTTCTTTATATATTCATCCACTGATGGACACTTAGGTTGATTCCAAATCTTGGCTATTGTGAATAGCGCTGCAGTAAACATGAGAGTGCAGATATCTTTTTGATATACTGATTTCCCCTCCTTTGGATATATACCTAGCAGTGGGATTACTGGGTCAGATGGTAGTTCTATTTTCAGTTTTTTGAAGAATGAATAGACATTTCTGAAAGAAGATATACAAATGACCAATAAGCACATGAAAAGATGTTCAATATTATTAGTCATCAGAAAAATGCAAATCAAAATCACAATGATATACCATTTTACACCCACCAGGATAGCTATAATTAAATGAATAAATAAATAAATAGTTTTGGCAAGAATGTGACAAATTGAAATCTTCATCTATTGCTGGTGAGAATGTAAAATTGTACAGCCTCTGTGCAAAACGGTTTGGCAATTCCTCAGAAAGCTAAACATAGAATTACCATATGACCCAGCAATTCCACTCCTAGATGGAATTCCAATAGTGATTCCACCCAAGAGACTGGAAAACATGTGTCCACACAAAAACGTGTACACATATGTTTATAGCAGCATTAGTCATAATAGCCAAAAAGTGGAAACAACCCAAATATCAACCAGCTGATGAATGAATAAACCAAACATGGCATCTCCATTTAATGGAATATTATTCAGTCAAAGGAAGGAATGAAGGACTGTTAAATGCTACAGCATGGATGAACCTTGGAAACATCACACTAAGTGAAAGAAGCCAGATACAAAAGACTAGATAGTGTATGATTCCATTTATATAAAAGGTTCGGAAAAGACAAATGCACAGAGACAGAAAGTAGATTAGTGGTTGCCAGGGGATGAGGGTAGGGAAGAATGGGACTACCTGTTAATAGGCATGAGTTTCTTTTTCAGATGATAGGAATGTCCTGGTCTTAGTGGTTGTGGTTGAACAACACAGTGAATATAATAAAAACTACTGAACTATATACTTTAACATGGTGAACTTTATGTTAATTATCTCTCAATTTCAAAAACGCTATTAAAAAACAAAAGCATAATAAGCACAGCACTAAGGAAATTGACAGCTTATCAGGGGGGTTTAATTTAGAAAATTTCCCCTCAAACATACAGAAAAAAAAAAGCACTTTGAAACTTTTCTTCTGTAAAGCTGAAATAATAAAAAAAAAAAATTAAAAAATGAAACTAAACAAGAGACAAAGCTAAAAAGAGGCAGAACCACTTTAGGCAATGAGGAACTGTTACCCACCTGTCTGCACCAGTTCCCCACCCCCTTGCTTAGCAGTTGTTTGTAATCTTGCAAAGAAAGGATATTAAAAGCTAAAAATGCTTCATTTAGTCTTGAACATCACCAGTTAAGTTAAGCACTATCTATGGTTACTAAAGCCAGGCTGAATCCATAAACTTGGAAAAGGAAATTTGAAAGCAAGTAAGAAGGAAAAGTAAAAAGAAAATAAGGGGGGAAAGCCAAGAAGAAGACAGAGAGTAGAATTACAAGAATGAATGGAGGGCTCCTCCCTCTCTTTCTGTGCCATGGGCTCAAAGTGATCAGAGGCACTATTACATGCCCAGGGCTATGACATTTACTCTGGGAGATAGAAAACAAGACAAGGCTGGGCACAGATGTTCATTCTATAATCCCAAAACTTTGGGAGGCTAAGGTGGGAGGACTGATTGAGGCCAGGAGTTTGAGAACCAGCCTGGGCAACATAAGAAGATCCCATCTCTACAAAAAATTTAAAAATTAGCTGGGCATGGTGACTTGTGCCTCAAGATTCTTGTCCTGACAGATTCAGTCTTATTTGGGAGAAAAAGTAATCTACATGAATCAATCAGAGTGTTAAACTGTGAGGTTCTACTGGAAAAGGAATTTAGAGAAGGAAGGAGTTAATATAGACAAACTAGACAAAGAGGATTTCATGGAGGATTTGGATATTGGTTGGCCTTGAAGGATGAGTAGGCTTCAATAAGAAGAAGGAAGAAATCTAAAGAGAGAAGTTAGAGGTAAAGCTACAAAAAGTTATGAATAGGTCAAAACAGAGTTTAATTGGAAAAAAGTTTAGAATTATGCCATCTTGCATTCATTCTTCCAAAAGAATGAACAAGAAACAAGTATCCAGAATCAATTAAAATCAATAAATAATAAATGTGGTTTTTATACAAGCGGAGAATGTTCACATGTTAGGGCACAGGCTCAATTCTAGTCAGTGCTTTTTTCCCCAGCACTCCTAGGTAGTTTTTTTTTAAATCTCCTAATTAAGAATTGGTCAAGTGTATAATAAAGTACACAGAAAGAACTCATGAGTTACTCTGCTCATATGGTAGTCTATTAATCTGTAGCCTCAGTGCAGGTAAATATAATAAACATACACTTTCTACCTCTGTATGTGTCAACTTACCTCAGGTTCCTTGGGATTTGTGTAAAGCTGTTTAAGGAAAGAAAAAAATACAGCATTTAATTTCTGAAACTTACTAGATTTCTGCTCACAGAATACATGTTCTATGGAAAGAGTTCAATCTGTGCTGTATTAATTGACGGCTGAATTATATAGTATTTTTCAAGCTAGGGATAAGATAAGCTCTTATTTTATGAACCTAAACAGTCTCTATAGTTAATACTCTGAAAAATGGAAATTGATAACCAGGTAGTAATCTCTATTGTGACTGAGAAAAAAATGAATTATAATTTGTTATAGTTTAAATTTATTAAAAATAAACCATATATCTAAGACTCTCAGAGTAAATAAATACATGACCACTGCCATTTTAGAGAGATTTTGCTCATGAAAGTTGTAGAATTATTCCTTTAATGAATACCATAATTTGAGATGCATTTTCTACATGGTTTTTGAGTGTCAGATCTTACTTGGATTGTAATAAACTCTAAATACTAAAATATCAGCCTATCACTTCCAAAGAGTGATATAATTGTTTAATTTTAAGTTAGAAAATATATACAACTATTTTATATAGAGGAATTCCTAAAAACTGTGGCAAAATTTTTAATAGTTACATAATTGAAATGAAAAAATCTTAGCAAATATAAATTAACTTACTGTACATACATATTATATATGTATTAATATGTTTGGATACACACACACAGGGTTGTTGCTTCATTGCAACATGTTTGTAATAGCAAAAACAAGCAAAAAAAAAAAAACACCTTGCAAACAACCAAGATGTTCCTTGATAAAGTACCCATTAATTGTACTACGTGCTACCATTGTTCAATAAAATTTTAATGCAGACCTTAGCAATAAAAAGAATGAGGTAGAGCTATATATGCAGATATGGAAAGCTCGCTAAGACATATTGCTACATTAAAAAAACCAAGGTACGGTACAGTGTGTAATGATATCACATGTATAAATTTTTTAAAGTGTGTATGTGCATATACATTGTATTTCATCAATTCTAAGGTGCACACTTTAAGGTTTATTTGGCAGCATTTTTTTCTTTCTTAGCATTTTTGTCTTTATGCAATATCTAAAGACATAAAATATCTAACTTGTATTTATGTAACTGCATAACATTGTAATCAGTAATAGTTTAGATTTGATAAAGTACAGTATAAGCTTTCCAGGGGGAATACACAATAAATTACTAACAATGATCATTTTGAGTGGAAAAGACTGGAAGAGGGAAGTAGAGAAAGAATTTTACTTTTCAATTTTCTAACTCTCTGTATGGTTCTTAAAAAAAAATCATGTGTACATTTATGTATGTATGTCATATACTGTAACATAAATATATGGGAGTTTTTTCATATATATCTTAAAAGTTAAAATTTAGGACCTAAAATTCCCTATGAATTTACCCAAGCAGTCACACTCTGGGGGCCCAAAGAACACAGAGTGAACGCAGGATAAACACTTGTTCACCTTCTCCCAGCCCTCTCCTCCACAGACACTTGCTGCCACATGCAACCATTTTCAATCCCCACCACCCCTGTTCCTTAAATTCAATTCTGGGGGTTCAGTGAACTTCCACAAAGTCATCGCTACTCATTTTTAGGAGCAATACTATATTGGACTCCTCCACATCTAGAAATACTGCAGTCAGCTAGCAAGTTGCATACCTGTGTGCCGAGTGTACAGACAATTCAACCACGTCCCTTTTTCTCGTACCCGTTTCTGTAACCCTACCCCTGAACGCACTAGTTGATTCACTGTTAATGAAGGTTTTCTGCGTGCTTAGCCCACGTGGTTACATTTAATACTAACAAGCCCCTCCAAAGCAGAATGCACAAATTGGGGTGACGGACTGTTAAATATACACGGGGTGGTCGATGTCAATAAAAGGTGAGTTAACAAAGGGCTGAGAGAGCCTGGCAGGGAGAGAAATTTCTGGAAAAAACAAAAACTTGACAGAGAAGGCGGCCTATAAATCAGATCTGAAGAGCTGTCAGGAGAGAATGGGAGAGGGGAGCATTCTAGGCAGAAGGTGAGGGTAGCGGGTGCGCAAGGAGGCAAACAGGAAAAGGCACAGCTAGCTTGGGAAAAGTTATGAATTCAGTGATGAGACTTTAGGCCTCTAAAAGTCTGGTGAGAAGGGTCAAGGAGCAGAAAATAAGCCTGGAAGGACAGGTATTTTGCCTGTTTTACGTTTGAATTCATGAAAGGGGAAAAGGGGTGTCAAAGTCAGACGACCAGTGACGAAGGGCAGTGACTCCGCAGAGGTTTTGAGGCAGAATGTTCGCTATGGGGTTCAACTCGTGGAGGTGAGGCACTGAATTTTAGCGTGGACTCTGGTCCTCCCAAAGGGAATCCGTCGAGGGAGGGCGCCAGGCTGCTGGAGGCGGCCTGGGGGCAGGAGGCCGGCGCGCCCCCCAGCGCTCACTCACCCGCGGCGACACGTCCCGCTGCTGGCCTCCGCGGCCACCGAGCCAGGCTCGGCCGTTGGGAGTCCGAGACGGGTTCGCTGCAGGGCGCCCCGCGCGGCTCCCCAGGGCGCTGCTCCCCGCGGCTGCCGGGCTGCGGGCGCGGCTGGAGCGGCTCGGGCACCCGCTCCCCGCGTTCCCCAACAAAGAACTCCTCTGTGGCGCCTGGGGGACCCGGCACTGAAGGGCAGCCTTCTAGAGACGGAAACGGGGCCGGGGCGGCGGGCAGTGCCAGGGACGTGGAGGATTGCAGCGTCTGCTTTGAGGAGATCGGCATGGAAATAGGTAAATATATAAAATAATGTTTTCTATGACCTTCAGTTTCTGAAGTTACTTAGTGTTTCCCTTGAGAACATAAAATGTTTCCGGGTGAATCAGTTTGCTCAGAAACCTGTGAACGGTGATGTGGCCTAGAGAACAGAAAGACGCTGAGGAAATCTCTCTTGTCCCCAAGTCTACCCCCGCGCCTTTCCTTCCAGGACAGTTCTGCTTTTCCTCCCTGACGTGATGTGACCGTCCGGTTTAGTTAGGTGTGTCCACTAAAGAAAAAAATCAGGCTTTTAAAGAAGTAAAGTTAGTTTTTTGTTGTTGTTTTTTTTTTTTTTTTTTTTTTTGAGACAGAATCTCACTCTGTTGCCCGGGCTAGAGTGAGTGCCGTGGCATCAGCCTAGCTCAGCAACCTCAAATTCCTGGGCTTAAGGGATCCTCCTGCCTCAGCCTCCCGAGTAGCTGGGACTACAGGCATGCGCCACCATGCCCGGCTAATTTTTTCTATATATATATTTTTAGTTGTCCAGATAATTTCTTTCTATTTTTAGTAGAGACGGTGTCTCGCTCTTGCTCAGGCTGGTCTCGAACTCCTGAGCTCAAACAATCCGCCCGCCTCGGCCTCCCAAGTGCTAGGATTACAGGCGTGAGCCACCGCGCCCGGCCTAAAGAAGTAAAGTTAGTTTTATTCAGAAGTCGTACTGCGGACTGCGCCCCGGGAGTCCATCGGAGTTTCTGTGAGCCTGCTCTAAAGCGGTGCTTCAGCCCCACTCTGCGTGCAGGCGTGGCGGGGCTCTGCGCCTGCTCAGAAGTTACATCAGAGCAACACCTCTTCAAGGTTTGGGGGCCAGGGTACGTCTGGCTGTAGATTACAGAGGCGTAATCATTAATCCTGTCAGACATTATCTTGTGTGTACAGGAGGAAGGGCGGGCTGGGGTCATTGAACTTATCTTTTCTAAAAATGCAGGGATTCAGGCAAGAGAGTGGGAGCCGGTGCTGCATCCTGCTTATTGTCTTCAGGGCATTCTTCCAGAGGGCAGGGGCTGTGTGAAATTCTGCTGGCAAGTAGAATGAGCAAGCAGCTTCTTAGGTTGGCTACTTTGTCTCATAGGTGTTAAAGTCAATCTTTGAATGTAGAGCAGATCAATGTAGAATGAGGACTGAAAGGTCTGTCAACTGGGAAAAAAAAACAACAATGAATATAAAAATCACAAGTAAAGTTAAATAAGCCGTGGTCCATCCACATTAAGAGACAGTACGCAGCAATTATACAGTATGATTATGGGGGGAGGCAATTCCTGCACATCCTTGCTGAGTATGCCAAACCACAAAACCTAACATCCCTCTGACCCTGAGCAACTTCCTTAGCTAATGTGTAGGTAACTAGGTAGGTCACAATGACTACTCCATGAGAAGGCAGCACAATTGCTCACTTCTGGGGAAGACGAACTAGCGTGTTCACTCCTTGCTACAAAAGACGATGAGCCCTCGGCCCTAGGTTCCTTAGCTCCTCTCAATCCACTGCCTGCATGTGGGCCCATGGTATTGCCCAGTGGGACTTGGGGTGTGGTAACTGGCCTCCCGCGTGATACTCCTGCCATTTGCTGGGCTCTGAGTAATAAACACTCTCGCTCTTGTCCATTGAGTCTCATTGTCTACTTTGGGCACTTTGGAAGCTGTGGCAGGTTTTACACTTGCCATCTTTCCCTGTCAGAGGTACATCTATATATTCTGATACAGTAAGAGACAAATTACAGAATATCATATCCCTTAAAAGAGCCTTAAATATATTCATTCATATGCCTTAACCTACAAATTCCTTTTGTGAAAATATATGATAAAGAAATAATACTAAATATAGACAGAGATTTTGTTCCAAAGATACTGTAAGGGAAAATGCATTTGTATGGGCAACAGGTTTCTTAGGCCAAACTAAGATGACTGCCACAGTGTTTTTTCCAGCCTGGGCCCCCCAGTCAGCTAGCTGGCCTTCCGGGGAGGCATGAGTAAGCACACTCATGTAACCAAGGTGTTGTCTCCTATGTGAACCCATGTGATCACGCTTTCCCATGGCATGTTGCCACTATTGTTCAGAGCCGTATATAAGCACTCGCCATGTTCTCAGCCATGCTTTTCTCCACTGCTCTATCACCCTGGCAATAAAGACCATGTCTCCCCTGCCTGCTGCCACTCACCTCTTCTTCCAATTTCCGAAGCCTGTGCTGGAGCACACGCTAGCCACAGAGCATCCTCACAGACATGTGTTGCTGTACTAGGTTTGTAGCACCATGATCCATGTGATAGTTTCATTAACTCTGGCAGAAAACTAGGTTCATGGAATACTGCCAAACATTAGCACTCCTGAGAATGGGAATACATAAAAAATATATCTTCCACAGAGTTCTCCTGAGGCTTAATAGAAAGTAAACACCATGCAGCACATATATAAGACATTCAGTGCCCAAGACCCTGAAAATTAAATGTCCCTGAAAATACAATGAAAAAAAATATATAAAAAACATTTAGCACATTAGTACATGGTAATGGCTTAATCAATGCCAGCTGTTAATAGCAGTAGTTTAGTATTAGTATAGTGAAGAAAAATACTGAACTGGTAATCAGGGGACTTGAGTTAGTCCTGGGACTGTGCTACCCAACAAATAACTAATTAGTTGAATAACCCTCAGATTGTGAAACTACTCTAGTCCTGGGTGTCCTCGTTTGTAAAAAAGAAATGGGGGAGTTCAGATAATCTCTAAATTCCCTTCTAGTTCCAAAAATCTATAACTCCATGATGAGTTTGGTTTCAAGCCTCATCAACTGAGAGAAAGATGATCATATTGACAAAAATAAAAATATCAAAACAACCAACTGTAAATGTCCAGATGTTGTACGGAATCTGCAATTAAAGTGCACAGATTCTCAAAATTTGTTATGTTGTAATTTTCCTAGCGTACCACATGATTATCAAATAACAAGCTAAGTAGCTAGCCATTCAAGTAAAATATATATAAATATTGAATAACTATCCATAGCTCATTTCCTCAAGCTTTTCTTCCAGGATTATGGATGTGTGGCTGTAACAGCACATTTATACCTTGTTTAGTTGTCAATTCTATTTGGAAAAAACAAAAACAAACAAACAAACAAACAAAAACCCTGTCAATGCAGAAGCCCAAAACACCTGACAGCAAGGACGTAAGCAACTAATAAAATGATGTTCATTAAGGAAAATAAATGTAATCGTAAAAGTATCTTAAATGTACTCTCAGTAGATATCCTAATCTTATTACTAAAAAAAGGAAAACCATGTTTATGCCCTTTCTAATGGGTTATATTGTGTCCCCCCTCCAAAATATGTCCAAGTTTTAACTCCCAGTACCTGTGAATGTGACTTAATTTGGAAAAAGGGTCTTTTCAGATATAATTAAATCAAGGATCTCAAGGTGAGATCATCCTAGTCTAGGGTGGGCCCTAAACCTATGACTGGCATCCATATAAGAAAAATGGGAGGAGATTACAGATGCCGAGATGGGGAGGAAGGTCATGTGAAGACAGAGGCAGAGATTGGAATTATGCTGCCACAAACCAAGGAACTCCGGGAGCCACCAAAAGCTGGAAGAGGTAAAGCAAGATTTTCCCCTAGAGCCTTTGCAGGGAGCATGGCCCAGCTAACACCTTGATTTCACACTTCTTGCCTCCAGAATTGTGAGACAATAAATTTTAGTTGTTTTAAGTCACCAAATTTGTAGTAATTTTTTATGTCAGCCCTAGGAAAATGAATATGCCCTTCTACCTAAAAAGGAAACTGTGAAATTTGTCAGAATCAATATGGAGTCACTAGTGTTAAAACAAACACAGAAAAACAAAACCAAAAACAAAACAAAGCAAAAAACCCTGACAAATAGAGCCAGGTAAGACCATGAAGAGAGGGTTGTCATGTTTGAATGCCTGATAAGAAAACTATCACAAAAGACCCTGCAAGAACCACAACCTTGTACAAAGCCATCACAACTTTACACACACACACACAAAAAAATACTTTTGCAAGAACACCTGCCTGGCAACTGCCTGTCCAACCTTAGACTGGCAGTTGTTATTGATCTTTGTAGCCAACATAGGAGGAGATGACCTGGGCCTAATCTTTTCTACCAAAGGAATATTCTGTCTGATATCCAGTTTTATGTCATTATTAGCACATAGCACAAACTGTACAATAACAATAACCTTGGTTTAATCTCCTTTATTGCAATACCAAAAAAAAAACAAAACAAAACACATTTACTAACTTTGACTTCCTTGTTCTCCCTTTTACCCCAACAACATGCCTTAGCCAATCTGGTAAGGGCAAGATTGTAAGGTCAAAGTCCCTACCAATGGGATGAGACACAGCCCTAGGTCTGCATTAGGGATAAAAAGATGACGAACTTCCCTGTAACACGCTGCTGGCTGGCTGCTTTTGCTGCTGCTACATGTCCTGATCAGAAGTAAAGATTTTGCCTTGCTGAGACAATTTGCAGTGTCTGACTGTTTTCTTAAGTACACCACGGGCTACTTCCAACAAGTTGGGGGCTAGTTGGGGGCCCATTCCCTTTGGAAGGAGGACTGGATCCCCGCTCCTGGGGGAAGGGCATTGGGCTACCTCATTGTGGCAGCCCTTGGGATCGAGGTGATCAAGACTCCCCAAATCGGTGAATGAACCCGGGCTCTTGGCAACGCAGGGAAAAGGGCCTGAGCAGGAACCGCAGCCACCAGGTAACTCTGTGCACAAACCAAGGTAGGAAAAGTCGCTGGGGCAAGGAAGTATTTCCTTGGTGGTCGGGACATTCCAGAGGGTGTGTGTGTGTGTGTGTGACTGAGACATGCCTTGGGCATGAAGCGATTGTGAAGTCCTGATCCGCGGTCCCGTGGCTGCCTCATACAACTGACGGTGGTATCTAGTCTTGAACTGGATCCTAGTCGGGGATTTTTACCAACACACATTGGTTGGAGGAGCCTAAATTCCCGGCGAGGGAAGCGGCCGGAGATGGACGAAGTGGAAGTTGCGAGTGTAAGAAACTTCCAGGAGCGGGGTGGGGTTGAACCTCTAGACTAGGACACACACACAGCCAGGAAGCCAGGATGGGAAATAACAAATAAGAAAATCTCTAGAGAAAATAATAGCAAAGATAAAATTCCCCCTGATAGCCACTAGGACTAATAAATGGTAAAAGCCTGTTGTTTCATTCTGATGCAGGAACCCATTCTTAAAGCCCCTTTCTCTTGGCCTGAGTCAGAACGTGGGGATGCCCGTTTTCTGGCCAGATCTCTAGGTCTTGACTTGACTCACACTTCAGGGATGCCTAATATCTGATCGGTACCTCAGGTCGTCTAGTGGGGAATGCCCCACTCAGACTCTCAGTGTCTCAATGTATGGCCATTCCTAAAGTCCTCCTCCTTTTCTTTCTCCTAGTTGCCATCAGGGGCATGGCAATGAAATTTGCCCGAGAATGGAACTCTTAATCATAATGCCATTCTGCCACTCAACCTTCTTGTTGCTGCTTGCACAGCAAGGGGGTGTAAAGTTCTCTATGTTCAGCCTCTCTTTAAACTTGCTAGAAATCCTAATCTTCATTCTGCCTGCCACATGTTACTTCTTACTCCTGAATCTCTCTCACCATCTTCACTTTCCAGATAAGGTTTCTCTTTCTGCTTCCCCCTGTTCCTCCTCCTCCTTCTTCTCCATCTCCACCGCTCTTGCCTGGCCACACTTGCCAAGGCCGGCCAGGCTCCGTCCCTGCCTGTACACCGACTCCCTCTTTGGGAGGCTGCAGGGTCAGAAGACGTTGTAAATTACTCAGAACCAGGATAAAAGTCCAGTTTTTTTTCCTTTCATGACTGTCCTCTTTACTACTTAAATCCCGACACCTGGGAGGGATAATCCATCTTAGCAATGCACTTCATCTTCCAGTTGCACCAATATTCGGCATAAACTCCAAAAGCTTGAAAAGGTGCCTCAGACTCCATAAGTGGAAGTTTAAAACTGGCCTTCAAGGTCTTTGATAACCAGGATGGGGAGAGGCAAGAGGAAAAAGAGAGAATGGGACTGACAGCAGCCCAAGAGCAGAAAAAAAGCTTTTTAAATAGTGGCTGCCATGATAAAAGAGTTTTTCAGAAACAGAGATACCCTGAAGGCTGAGGGAAGAAGACACGAGGACCACGTCCTGCTCTGGGAAGTACACCTTGCTTCTTCCACAACCAGTCGGGTACCTGGAGAGAAATGCCCCAGGGAGCAGAGCTTGGGGCCAGAAGTGACAGTATTCCCCTGAGCTGGCATCCTCCATGCCCACAGATCCACTGGAACTGCTTCCATCTGATGGACATGTCCAGCTTTAGAACAAGTTCACCCTGGTCACACTGGGATGGCCAAGCCTTAGGTAACTCTCTGTCACAGGTAAGCATATTGACTTTAGTAAACACTGGTGCCACTTACTCTACTCTCCCTGAATTTTCATGACCTCTATTTCCCTCTCCATCATCAGAGTGAAAGGTAAAATACAAACCCCCTGTGTATTCCACAGCCTCTCTGCCCACTGGGCAATGAAGTCTGCCCATTCCTTTTTGTGCTTCCCAACTGCCTTACCCCAGACTGGGAAAAGATACTATGGTTCAGTTAGACACCTAACTCCTTTAACACCACAGGCTTCCTCTCTCAGGCTCTTGGAAAAACTTAACTGAGACTTTACATACAACCTTCTTTTTCCCTTTATCTAGGCCTGAAGTCCTAACTCTATGATTTTCGCAAGAAAGTAAAAAAACAAGATAGAAGGAAACAGTATGTAGGAGAGAGAGAGATGTAAAGAAAGTTAAAGATACGAGAATGTATTTTTGGTAAGGAAAGTTAAAAAGAAAGAGAATAATTTTATATAGAAAGGAAACTTGTATGAAAATTTTTGTCCTAAAAATAACTGGTGGTTTAAGACAGAAAATTTGGGACAAAAACACAAAGTCCAAGCATGTGGAAGATAGTCGTGTAAGCCGAGATAAGGTTCATGGAGGAGAATTTATGAAAGAATTTTGTATGTGATTAAGTTGGCTATAATGAAAGGTGAATCTGTGGTTAAAACAACAAAGTTCTCTGTTCTCAATTTACAAGACTTATATATGAAGCCTTTTGGATTTCTGTTCTTATACACATGTTTAAACTGATAGACAAAATACATCAAAGGTTCAGGACTCAAAGGGTCAATCTGCTACTATAGAGTTAAAATGCAAAGTTTGTTAAACGTTCTGTCTTTTGCCTGCTAAACCTGCAGTTGCTAAATTACTGGCATTGAAATAAAGCTCACTGAACTATGTTTTGTGATAAATTCAAGGCCAACTGGTAACAGCCATTTACCCATTTGAAACTGAAGAAAAAAAGAAGTAAAAAGAGCCCTTGCAGGTTTTGGGATTCCCGTCCTGCCTCTACTCTCACTTTTAAAACCATCTGTTTTCAACCGCCTCCCCCTTTGTAACCCAAATGAACTCTCAACTCAGAGAAGGGAATCTTGACTTCTATATCCAGCAAGAAGCAACTACAGAAGATGAGGCCTCCACCCATTGTTGAGGGTTAGGGTTGAGACATGAGAACCCCAGGAGTGGGACAGGACTTTGCCAAAGAGCAACCTGTGGACATGTTAGTTCACTGAGCAAAAGCTGCTCAACCTTGAGGGGGACATTCCACCAATCAGTGGAGTTCCCTTTCCACTGGGATGGTCTTTAGATCCTACGGGCGTGCACTGGATGGTAGCTCTCTTCCAGGAGACCATGGCATGGGGAAATCAATTGTGCAAAACCCTATCATTTCTTTTCCCTGACATGAGAGGTCTTGGTGGAAAATGGACCCCGCCTTGAAGCCTAAGGGCTACAGCCTGGATGAACGGACCGGGCTTGTAATCCGAAGGCAGAGAGAATGATCAAAGGATGTCAGCCCAGCAGATAAGAGCAGCTTGCTATTCTAAGCCTGAGGCAATGTTCCTCTCTCTCTCCTGAGTTCATGTCTCAGTGCATGAGGAACTAGGTAAAGTAGAAAGAAGTACACGGTCTCTTTGTTCCCGTTTAGATTATATGCCCTACTGCTAACCTATGAGCTTTTCACGTGAAATCATTGTAATCCATAACATGAAAAAGAGAATAAAAATGGGTGCTAGACTTCAGTCGGTACCACCTGGCTAACGGGAATGCTGGTGGTCCCCTGACCTCCCCGCACCCTTTCACCTTACTTTTTGTGTCTGTATCTTTGTCTCTCCCATCTCTTGCAATGCACACTGCCCGGGGACCCGGTTATATCGGGGGCGTTGCAAACCCCCCATACACCCATATTCCTAAGATTTTGAGTTCATTAAATAGAATTTTTTTACCAAAGAGAGGGGGAAATGAAAGGTGATCTTACTAATAACTTACCTCACAGGGGGAAATAAACTATCAAACAAAAGGGTAAGAGAAATAAACTCACCACAACACTATACCTATATCTTTCCCCAATGACCCACCTAAGGTAAGAATTGTAAAAGCCAAGGATTTAAGGCAAACAGTTGCAATAGAAACTGGGTATAAAAATGAAAATGCTTGGTTAAAATGGATCAAATATTTTGTCTGCACCCTCAATAAGAGTGATTGTTATGCCTGTGTGACAGGAAGACCAGAGACCCAAATAGTTCCCTTTCCACTCGGATGGTCTTTAGATCCTACGGGCATGCACTGGATGGTAGCTCTCTTCCAGGAGACCATGGCATGGGGAAATCAATTGTGCAAAACCCTATCATTGCTTTTCCCTGACATGAGAGGTCTTGCGGGTCAGCCCCCGAGGACCGTGAGGCCACCAGTCTCTGATGTCGTCTTCACCTTGTGTCGCTCTAGACAGGAGGAGTAGGCGGCGTCTCTTGAAACACGACAGGGTGCAATGAAAGTGTGGCCTTCAAGAAGCTACAGAATCAGTCTGCCCTCTCCATACCCTGAGGAGACATCTGGTGGTATTGTAAAGACTATTTCAGGTCCTACTGAAAAGCTGGGGTGGCACCTGCGCTTTGGTGCAATTGGCCATCCCTTTTACCCTGGCGTTCCATCAGCTCCCAGTTGAGGAAAGGGGACATCAGACAAAAAGAGAAATAAATTCTGCCAGAGGATCTTTTGATCCCATATTTTTATTGATACTATTGGAGTCTCCCAAGGGGTACCAAATGAATTCAAAACTAGAAATCAAATAACTACTGAATTTGAATCTTTATTCTTCTGGTGGTCCACTGTAAATAAAAATGTAGACTGGATCAACTACATGTACTATAATAAACAAACTTTGTCAGTTATACCAGGGATGCCATCAAAATTATAGCCTAACAACTAGGGCCGCCTACCCCTTCTACCACAATTATGAGCTTTCTCAGGCCCTCACTGGAAGCAGATGCTGGTGCCATGCTTCTTGTACAGCCCGCAGAACCATAAGCCAAATAAACATCTTTTCTTTATAAATTACCCAGTCTCAGGTATTCCTTTATAGCAATGTAAAACAGACTAAGACAGGTGTTGCTATAGATACCTGAAAATGTGAAAGAGACTTTGGAATTAGCTAATGGGCAGAGGCTGGAAGAGTATGGAGGGGGAAGAAGAAAACAGGGAGATTAGGGAAACTTTGAAACTCCTTAGAAACTGGTTAAGTGGTTATAACCAAAATGCTGATAGAAATATGCACAGCAAAGGGCAGGCTGACCAGGTTTCAGGTGGAAATAAGGAACTACTGGAAATTGGAGCAAAGGTCACCCTTGTTACGCCTTAGTAAATCACTTGGCTGCATTATGTCCATGCCCTAGGACTTTGTGGACAGCTGAACTTAAGAGTGATGACCTAGGGTATCTGGTAGAAGAAATTTCTAAGCAGCAAAGCGTATAAGAAGTGTTACAGCAGCTTCTACAGTCTGTGATCAGATATGGGAGCAAAGATATGACTTAAAGTTGCAACTTAAAAATAAAATGAAAACAAAGGAAAAATTTTGGAAAATCCACAGCCTGGCCATGTGATAGAGAAGGAAAGAGAGTTTTCAGGCAAGGAATCCAAGCAGACTGCAGAGCAACTACTTGCTAGAGAGAGTAGCATGATTAAAAGGGAGCCAGGTGCTAATAATCAAGGCAATGCGGAAAAGTCCCCAAAGGCGTTTCAGAAATCTTCCAGGCCACCCCTCCCATCACACGCTCAGAGGTATAGGAGGACAGAATGGTTTCAGGGCCCATTACCCAGGGATCAGAATGCTGCTTCTCAAATCCTGGACACTCTGGCTCCAGCCTTGGCTCAAAGGGCCCCAGGTACAGCTTGGGCAGCTGCTTCAGATGGCGCAAGCCATAGCCTTGGCAGCTTCTATATGGTGTTAAGTCTGTAAGTATACAGAATGCAAGGGCGATGGAGGCTTGGCAACTTCTGCCTAGATTCCAGAGGATGTATTGGGAAGCCTGGGTGCCTAGGCAGAAGCCTTCCACAGGGGTGGAGTCCCCGCAGAGGACTGTACTAGGGTGCCAAAGGGAAATGTGGGGTTGGAATCCCCACATGGTCTCCACTGGGGCACTGCCTACTGGACTATGGGAAGGGGCTGCCGCCCTCCAGACACCAGAATGGTAAGGCCACTGGTAGGGTGCACCTGTCAGGTGTGGGGACCAGATGTCAGGTTCTTGGTTCCCAGTAGCGAAGAATGGTCACTGGTACTGAGTTGACTGAGTAAATGAGCAGATCAAGCAGATGCAAGCAGGCAAAGTGCCAAAGTTTGTTAAAGCATAGAACGTTCCAGAGAAGGAACGGGTCAACCCTCACCAGTGGAAGAGACCCTGAGTTTAACAAGATTTCCCCTTTTATGCTGATTCCCTAATTTTATGTTAAGTGAGGGGTGGAATATTCATGATTTTTCTTGGCAAGGGGTGGAGAATTCCGGGAACTGGGAACCCTCCCCATTTTTAACTTTGAAAGGCAATTTGCCATGGTATTTATAAACTGTCATGGCACTGGTGGGTGTGATTTTTACTATGTTAATGAGGGTAGTTCATTTAAGGACACTTTTACCTCAACTGTGGACATGCTCCAAAGACCCTCTTGTGTGGCCTTGATCATATCTCCACTTTGTGGCCTTTCTACCTCTTTCTGGTTGGTCAGTCCTTGGAGACCCCTATGTAGACCAAACATCTGTTCAGTCCTTAGAAGCCCCCTCTGGTCAATTTGTTCCTCCTATTGTAGACAAAGCATCTCTTAGTGCCATCTGCTCCTTTTCCTCCTTATCCTTACTTAACACACCCTCAGCCTGGGAAAGTTGCAGGCATTTGACTCCAACCTGTGAGAGCAGTCCCTGAGAGTAGTTATGTGGGCTGTGCCCAGCAAAGCCATGGGGACAAGGCTGCCCAAGCCTTCAGGGTCCTACCCCACATTCCAGTGTGCCCAGGATGTGGTACCTAGAATCAAGGGAGATCATTTTGGAGCTTTAAGATTTAACATCTGCCCTGGTGGGTTTCAGACTTGTGTGGGGCCTGTTACCCCTAACTTTTGGCCAATTTCTTCCTTTTGGAATGGGAATGTTTACCTGATGTCTGTTCCACCATTGTAACTTGTAAATAACTAATTTGTTTTTTATCTTACAGGCTCCTAGGTGGCAGGAACTTGTCATAAGTCTCAAATGAGACTTCTGACTTGGAACATTTGAGTTGATGCAGGGAAGAGTTAAGAGTAAAACTTTTGGGAACTACTGGAAAGGAGTGATTCTATTTTGCAATGTGAGAAAGCCATGAGATTTGGGGAGCCAGAAGCAGAGTGATATAGTTTGGGTATTTGTCTCCTGCAAATCTGATGTCGAAATTTGATCCCAATGTTGAAGATGAGCCCTAGTGGGAGGTGTTTGGGTCATGGGGTCAGATCCCTCATGAATATTAATACACCAGTCATTCTCATTTATTCTTTTAACAACAGGAAATACTTATTAAGCATATACTATGAGCCAGGTATTGAAAACACAGTGATGACTAAGTCTTCGGGTGAACACCATTAAAATATATGTCTTAGCAACATTAATGTAAAAATACTGCAAGTTATGGACATCTGAATCATAAGTAGTCAAACCATGACTCAAATCTCATTTAATTCTCACCAAAGCCTGTTAGAAAGTTCAGAGGTGGTCAGTAATTATTACAAGCTTCTAGAGCTAATTTATAGTGGAACCAAAACTTGAACCTAGGTTTTTGAGTAAACCAGAGTTATTTTAATTATCCCGTGCTGCTTAAACTGAGAAAATAGACCGTGAGCCCTTAAGACTTTAAAGAATAACTCCCAATTCTCACTTTCCAACAGATTCCAATTTTCTACAAAGTTGCAGCCTGATGTATGTGTGGTTTAACTTTAATAAACAAAAACAAAAATTAGGTCATTAAGTAAAAGAGAAACTCCGCTTTCCAGTGGGGAGTTTTTTGTGAGTTTTCTTTTCTTCTCTTTTTTTAAGAGCTTGCCTCCATTGTGCACAAGGCACCCTGGGAGTTGTAGTCTGAGGCCGGGTCTTGTGGCCGGAGGCGCTAATCCTCTGGGACCCAATCATCAGAGAATCAACTTGCTCTCCGCGCCGCGATTGGCTGGAAGTCAGCGGCCGCCCGCCCCACGGCGCCGTCGCACAGTCTCCGGTCAAGGCGGCACAGGGGCCGGGCGGAGTGTGACTGACTGGTCTGTTCCTGGGTCGCGTCGTCAGTGATACCTCAGCGCAGCAATGGCAGAACCGCAGCCCGCGTCCAGCGGCCTCACGGACGAGGCCGCCCTCAGTTGCTGTTCCGACGCGGACCCCAGCACAAAGGTGGGCACGGGACCTCATTCTCCCGCCTCGGGGTCCTGCGCGGCTGTGGTCCCCGGAGAGACGGGATCCCGGGACTCAGCCGGTCCGGATTCTAACCCTTCCGGTCGCGCTGCAGGTCCCCCGGCCTTGGGCGGACGGGAGTGGGCTGGGAAGAGGACCAGTGGTGTCCGATGGGGTGATCCGTGGGGGCCGCGAAGAATGGAGGGGCTCCATTTCTTAAGGTAATTTCAAAGACTGTGACTCTATTTGAATTAACTTGTTTATTTTGAGACGGTAAGCTGGAAGCCTGGCCAACCCAGGGTCAGGTTCCTTGTCTGTGTGTGTGTGTTCCACAGGCCAGTTGCCAAGGCCCATGAGAAAAGCAATTTCAGAACTCCCAGTCGCAGGTTCAGTGGTCCCTGTCCACGCCAGGCCCACCCAGCCTCGATCAGTTTTCGCTACCACCCTAACTTCAGGCTTAACTCCTCCAAACTAGTTTGGTCGCTCGAAGTTTGCGCCCAGAATTTCGCTTTTGCTTGGCTTTTGCTGTTGCTTAAGACCACATTTCTGCCCTCCCTGTGTGGGGTGGGCCCCAAGAAAGGTTACAGAATCATGGAGCTTAGATCTGAAAAGAATCAGAAATTCCTTCTCTGACCGTCTCGTTTTACAGTAGTGACCCAGTACGAGGAATGACTCGTTGCATACGGACATGTCTGTACTAAGTCAGTGTAACTCACTCAGGTGTGGTACCTCCGTGTGTAGATGTAGCAGCCGCTGGGGAAGGTTATTTCATCAGTCGAGTCATCAGTGTCGTAAATGCATTTGTATTTATTAATTTGACTGCATCATTTGTAAATTTCTTGAATATTGAATATGTGCTTTATGCAGACCTCTGAGAGGCAGATTTTGTCTTTAATCCTACACTCCCAACCTCCACCCTATTCTGCTTCTGGGATACTGACTCCAGCAGTAATTTTGGAATTTGTCATAAAGGGGGAAAAAAACTCTATGAATTAAATTCAGTTCGATCACTTGATACATTTACACTGTCAAAAAGAAAAGCCAAACTTAATCATTCTTTAAATGATTTATTCTGAGCCAAATTTGAGGACCATGCCTCAGAGCCACACCCAAAAAGCCTTGAGCAAGTGGACTCACTGTGGCTGGGTTACAGTTTGGTTTTATACATTTCAGGAAGACAGGAATTACAGGTAAAGTCATAAATCAATATATGAAAGGCATACATTGGTTTGGCCCAAAAAGGTGGGACATCTCAAAGCTGGGGCTTACAGGTTCTAGGTGGGTGTAAAGACTCTTGACTTGTAATTGGTTAAGGAAATGAAGCTTTGTCTAAAAGCTTGGAATGTTTTAAGATAAAGAAATCTGTCAATCGGAGACAAGCCACTGAACTTTGACCCAGACTCAGTGATTTGTTATGTAAATTGAGGACCTTCAGGTTTGTCTTGCATAGCCTTAGGCCTGTTGATGAGTTATAAAGGATGTCTCCAAGAAGAGAGCGGGGCAAGAAGAGTCCTGTCTGATCTCCCTTCTAATGGCCAGCAAATCAGTTTTAGGGTATCCCCTTGGCCAAGAGGGGTTCAGTTCAGTCAGCTGGTAGGGGGCGGTGCTTAAGATTTTATTTTAGTTCACAACACTATATGTAAAGAATATGGTAGGTACTTTGAGGCCTAATGGGATAAATAAGATGAGGTCCCCTGCCTTCACTAAATGTATACCAGCTCTAACATATGATGGACCTGGGATTAATGTGCTCTTGAATTATAAAGCACCCTGGAAGCACAGAGGACGTAGAGGTTTTCATAGGTAGCATCAATAGTATGGTGTATGCATAGGGTATTTGGGGTCTCAACACCTGCATTTGAATCCCTGCTTCTGTCATTGGATGCAGTGATCTTGGCAGGGCAATTGGGCTGAGTTTGTAAAAGGAGCATAAAGATATCTTAGAGAGCTGCTATGAGGATAAAATGAGATGAAATGTATTATGTTTTCTAAACTATGAGGAGTAATAGAATTCAAGGTTGTATTTCAGCTGTGAGGATCTGGGCATGCATCAAACAGAAGGTGGTGGTGGGCCCAGGCCTTGAAATATGGGTGGGATTCCAGCAGACAGAGTACATGGGAGGGCTGAAGGGGTAAAAGAAACATCTTAGCAAAATGGCAGAAAGATGCAGTGCAGGCCATGTTTTGGAGCAGGGGTGGGGAACCTGTGACCTCTAGATCCCTAAGTGTGGCCTTTTGACTGAATCCAAATTTTATAGAACAAATCTAGATCTAGAAGGCCACAGGTTCTTCACCCCTGTCAGGTTAGTTAAATGTTTTTGGTTGAAGTTCAGATTAAGCGGTGGTGGAGAAGGCTAACATGGTAGGTTGGGGCCAGATCATAGAGAGTGCTTTGAATGTCACATCTAAGGAAGTTAGATTTTATATAGGTTGTAGGGAATGATTCAGGATTTTGAAACATTATATAAGGTAAATTGGAGGGATCCAAGTGTAGAGGTGATAAGACAAATTAAAAAGCTCTTCCAGAAGGTGAGATGAACAATGAGGGTCTTTTTGGAAAGGAGAGAGCAGCAGTGGCATAAAGTAACTTGTTTATTGATCATTTGCATCTTCATTTTAAAGGAAGACCAAAGAATATATAGCTGTACCACATCTTTGGCAATCTTACTTGGCTAACTTTCTTCAAAAGGCCAAATTCTTCTCCCTGTGAGTGGTGATCTCCTGAAGATCATTATTTTTACTGTCTCTGTCAGTGTCTTTTGATACACAGTACAAAATGTCCTCAGGGTTGCCATTATTTCTAAATTACCACTACCAATGTCTGCTTTCACATTATTCCATTTATATATAGATAGATAGATTTTTTTTTTTTTTTTAAGTATAGGGCCCCTGTCCCATCTGAGTGGTAGGGAATGGAGTCAAGGAAAACTTTTAAGTGTTGGTAACAGTTGAGCTGAGTTTTACCAAATAGGGAGGAAGTCGCTTGATAGAATGGGATGCAGGGATAGGAGAAGTAGGGAATGGCAAGGAGGAAGGACGATGACCAGATGGGTGGCTGACTATCCTAGGCTATTCTTTAGAGAGAATCATAGTAAAATAAAGGCACAATGACATGAGAGAACTGAGTCAGGTAATACAATGAAACTGCAGTTATAGGCAATGGGAGTTGAGGGAAGGGTGCAGAAAACAATGATTGGGGTACTCAAAGAAAATATGAGAATTCCCATTATGTTCATTTTTTTTTCTCACCCGGTAAAGATTTCTATTTGGTAAATATATTTTGTAATATATGTTATACTGATATTGTACATATATATAATTGAAATATATATACATTTGTTGGAGGTACATGCTTTTTTTAAGTTATAAGGGTATGAAATAGAAAATCTTTGAGATGATCAGCTTAGAGAGGACAGTAATAAAATTTGTTGTTAGAGAAGTATACAACAACCATATGTGCTTGTTTTGGGGACTTCTTCCCAATTTGTCACATTGTGACATAGATTGAGTCAGGGAAATAACACTAGGAGGAAAGGAAGAAAATGTATCCCACCATATTGTACATCAACCATGTATTCCAGTTGTCACATAGTAAAATGATCTTGTTCCCCTCAAGATATACTGGGGGTAGTTGAAAAGATCATTTTTGAAAATCAGGAAAAAAGAAAACCATTTTTATTTTGTGGGAGGTATGATACCTAAGGATAGAGAATTAACAAACCCTTTCCCCTTTTATGAGAATTTGACTTTTGGTTAATTCTCTAGTTCTGTTTCCCAGGAAACAATGGAAAATGGGTGTTTTGTTATTAGGCAATTTTGCTTATGGCAAAAATAACTCAATGGGTATATTGCATCTGGAGAGAGAGAATTATAAATACCTGATAGGAAGCCATAGCTTTGGACTTCCCTGAATGCAGTCACTCTTATAACTGTCCCTTGTGGAGATTCTGGAAGCTGTGCCTATGAAGTTACTACTAGAGATATTGGCTCCTGTGACATAGGGCTTTCTACACTAGGGTGATTCTCATACCTGATGTGGATCTTCTCCCTGCACCTGAGTTATGTAGACTCCTGTAAGTTTGATTTATCCTGGAAATAGACATATAGTGACTAAATACACTCATATCCTGTTGTGGGGGGCGGGGAATTGTGTAAAGTATTTTTGAAGACCTCTGCTTCTAGGAAGATGGAGTAGGCAGACTTTTCCCTATTCCTCCTGCTAAGTACAACTAAAAACTCTGGACATGATATATAAAAGAAAAAGGAAGATTCTGAAAGGTGGTGAGAAGAAGGCAGACTGGTGATGAGTTTTCTGAGTTTTCTTTTTGCCTCATATAGCTCAGAGTTGGAGCTGAAGAAGCTAGCAATCTGGAAATGCCAATGGATGCAGACCAAAAAAAAAAAAAAGCCTCCTGAAAGTCTGCTCTTTCTAGTCACAGGACCAGGAAAGGGACAGTATTTCCTAGCAAGACAGAAAACTCTTAGACAATAAGTGCTGTACTCCAACTAGACACCACAGAAAAAACTGGCCCCAGCCCCACCCATGCCAAGAAAAGCTGAGTGGGGAACCTAGACTTTAACCTGCAGGCTGTAATGATGTGCCCAACCTTCCCCTGGCAGGATGATGTCAGGGAATGCTGAGTAGGAAGCCAGGACTTTCATCCTGCTAGGCTTTCCCCCCCTTGCCTTATCAGTGGAAACATATGAGAAACCTGAAACTCCACCCCAACCCAGCAGTGGAAATATTTTAAGACAGTTATAAATGGGAGAGGATGAAGGGATTTTAAAGAGAAGCACGGTTTCCACACTTCATTCAAACTGGTAAAATGATGTCACCAAGTGACTATGGTAAGTTACGTATATATATACACAAATATATAGTAACACCTAGAGCTACCATTAAAAAAGCTATACAAAGAGAGACATGCAATAACACTATAGATAAAATTGAATTTTAAAATTGTTTAAGAGACCCATAGAAAGGCAAAAAGAAATAAAAAAGCAAACAGAAAACAAAGCAAAAATGAATAAAATGGCCAACTTCAGTCCTAACATACCAATAATTACATTAGATATAAGTACATTAAAGGCAGAGATTGACAGAGTGGATTGAAAATCATGCCCCAGCGGTATACATGAAACTCACTTCAGATATTATACAGGCAAGTTGAAAATAAAAGGAAGGAAAAGATGTATCATGCATACATTAGTCAAAAGAGTGGCTATATTAATATCAGATAAAGTAGACTTAAGAGCAAAGAAAATTACCAGAGACAGAGAAATATATAATGATAAGAGTTGTGATTGACCAAGAAGATAATAACAATCATAAATGTGTGCAACCAAGCAACAGAGCTATAAAACACATGAAGCAAAAACTGATAACAACTGAAAGGAGAAATAGAAAAATCTACAAATATAGTTGGAGATTTCAAAACTCCTCTTTCAACAATTGATAGAACTAGACAGAAAATTAGCAAGTATATAGAACTCAACACCATCAACAAACAGGATCTAATCAATATTTATGGAGTGTTCTACCCAACAACACCAGAATACCCCTTTTTTCCAATGTTCACAGAACATATACCCAAGTAGGCCAGGCCCTGGGTCCTAAAACCAACTTCAGCAAATTTAAAAGAATTGAATCATACGATTCTTCAATCACAATGTGTTTTTCACCATGATGGAATTAAACTAGAAATAAGTAGCAGAAACATAACAGAAAAATATCCAAATACTGAGAAACTATACAACGTACCTCTGAATATATAATCCATGGATCAAAGAGGAAGTCTGAGGAAATCTTAAAAAATATATTGAACTGAAAAAAATGAAAAGAATCTCAGCTAAAACAGTACAAAGAGGGAAATTTATAGCACTGAATACAGACATTTTAAAGGAGAAAAAGTCTCAAATCAATAATTTAAGTTTCCTCCTAAGAATCTAGAAAAAGGAGAGCAAAATAAATGCCAAAGGAAGTAGAAGAAAGGAAATACTAAAGAGCAGAAATCAATGAAATTGAAGAGATAATCAATGAAACAGAGCTGGTTCTTTGAAAAGACCAAGAGAATTGACAAACCTGTAGCAAGACTGACGATGAAAAAAAGAGGACACAAGCCACCAATATTTGGAATGAAATAAGGGATACCACTACAGACCTTGCTGACATCAGAAAGATAAGGGAATACTAAAAACAACTCCATATACATAATCTCAACAACTATGAAGGGACCAATTCATTGAAAAACTACCACATCTCACCCAATATGAATTAAATAATTTGGGTAGCCTTATATATTAAGGAAATTGAATTTACAATGAACAAACTTCCAAAAAAAGATATCTTCAGACCCAGGTGACTTCACTAGGGAATTCTACCAAATGTTAAAGAAGGATTAGCATCAATTATACACAGTCCCTTCCAAAAAACTGAAGAGGAGGGAACACTTCTCAATTCATTTTATAAAGCTAGTATTACTCTGATACCAAAACCAGATGATGAACACAGTACAAAAAAAGAAAACTACAGATCAGTATCTCTAACCAACATAGATATAAAAATCCTTGACAAAATATTAGCAAACAGAATTTAGCAATATATATGTATATATATAATTATATACCGTGATCAAGTGGGGTTTATTCCAGGGATAGAAGGCTGGTTCAATATTCAGAAATTAATCAATATAATCCACCATATTAAGAGAGCAAAGAAGAAAAATCACATGATCATATCAGTTGATGCAGAAATGGCATTTGACACAATCTAATACTCACTGATTTTTTTTTTTTTTTTTTTGAGACAGAGTCTCGCTTTGTTGCCGGGGCTAGAGTGAGTGCCGTGGCGTCCTCCTAGCTCACAGCAACCTCAAACTCCTGGGCTCAAGCAATCCTACTGCCTCAGCCTCCCGAGTAGCTGGGACTACAGGCATGCGCCACCATGCCCGGCTAATTTTTTTTCTATATATTTTTAGTTGGCCAGATAATTTCTTTCTATTTTTGGTAGAGACGGGGTCTCGCTCTTGCTCAGGCTGGTCTCGAACTCCTGAGCTCAAACAATCTGCCCGCCTCGGCCTCCCAGAGTGCTAGGATTACAGGTGTGAGCCACCTCGCCCGGCCCCTCACTGATGATTTTTTAAAAGTTCCAAAAAAAGAATAGAGGGGCATTTCTTCAACTTAATAGCATCTATAAAAAATTATAGCTAATATTACCTTAATGGTGATGCTTTCTCCCTAATTTTGGTAACAAGGCAAGGGTGTCTGCTTTTACCGCTCTTATTTGACATAGTGCTGGAAGTTCTAGCTAGTGCAGTAAGGCAAGAAAAAGAATAAAAGGCGTATAGTTTGGAAAAGAAGAAATCAAACTATCCCTATTTGCAGAAGACATGATTGTCAACATAGGAAATCCTAAGAAAGCTACAAAAAGTTGCTAGAATTAATAAATGAGTTCAGCAAGTTTACAGGATATAAAATAAAATACAGTAATCAATCGTATTTCTCTATATAGTAGCAAAGAACACAAAGGCACCAGAATTAAAAATACATTGCCCTTTACAATTGCTCAACAAAATGAAATACTTAGACATAAATCTAATAAACATTTACAGGACTTGTATGCTGAAAACTGCAATGCTGATGAAAGAAATCAAAGAAGAACTAAGTAAATGAGAGACATATTGTGTTCATGATTGGACAGCATAGTAAGGATGTCATTTCTCCCCAAATTGATATACATGTTGTCAATGGAAAAGAAGCCAAACTCTGTAAAATAATTTTAAAGAGATTTATTCTGAGCCAAATTTGAGGACCATGACCTGGAGCCATGTCCAAGAAACCTTCAGCCAAGTGGATGCACTGTGGTTGGGTTACAGTTTTGTTTTATACATTTCAGGGAGACAGGAATTACAGGAAAAGTCATAAATCAATATGTGGAAGGCATACATTGGTTTGGCCCGAAAAGGTGGGACATCTGGGGGGCGGGGCTTAAAGGTTATAGGTGGGTTTAAAATTCTTTGACTTGTAATTGATTAAAGAAATGAAGCTTTGTCTGAAGGCTTGGAATGTTAAGATAAGTAAGTCTGCAAATCAGAAACAAGCACTGGACATATATCTGTGTTGTGTAAATTGAGGACCTGCAGGTTTGTCTTACATAGTCTTAGGCCTGTTAATGAGTTGCAAAGGATATCTCCAAGAAGGGAGGGGCATGATGGCATGTCTGACCTCCCTTCTGGCAGGCAATTTAGTTTTAGGATATCCTCTTGGCCAAGGGAGGGTCCATTCAGTCAGTTGGGGGGGCGGGGCGGGGTAGTCTTAGGATTTTATTTTAGTTCACAATGTTTAACACAATACCTATCAAATTTTTTTAGATATAGTTAAGGTTATTCTAAAGTTTATATGGAAGGTGAGAAATTAGAAAAACAATTCTGAAAAAAAAAATAAAATGGGAAGAACCTGATTTTAAGACTTACTATGTAGCTGCAATAATCGCTCCTCTGTGATATTGGCAGAGAAATAGACAAATAAATCAGTGGAACAGAATAGAGAACCCAGAAATAGACCCACACTAATATGCACAACAGATTTTTGACAAAGATGCAAAAGCAGTTCAATGGAGAGAATGTGAACAAAATGCTTCTGAAAAGGAATTTGGAGGAAAGACTTTATTCCAGTGAACAGTTTGTAAACTGGAGAGATACAGCCTTCAGTGTAAAAGGAATGTGCATTTCAGAGAACAAAGCGAAGGTTCAGGTTTTATGGCAAGAGTCTCCACCCAGGTCTGTTTATGCCAATGAAAGATTCAAACTTGCTTAGTTCTGACTGGTCAATGTAGCTGAGTTCTGATTGGTTGATACAGCTGAGCCCTGATTGGTTGAAACAGATGAGCTCTGGTTGCTTGGTTCAAGCAGTGTAAATGGAAGTAAGCAACTGTGAAAGGCCCAAAGTTAGACAGAGGTGTGAGTTTTCTAGGAATGTAAGCGTAAGAGTGTGACCTCTGGTTAGCAAATGGCTGGTTGGCTGTATTTGAATTTGTGCCCAATTACTCAGGATCCATCTTGAAGGATTACCTCTTTTAGGGTCACAGAAGGGTAGCCTTTTCAACAAATGTTGCTGGAGCAATTGGACATCCATAGGTTAAAAAATGAAGTTCTACCCAAGTCTCATGCCTTACATCAAAAAAATCCATATAGAGGTACTAAAAGTGGCCTTGATCCTTTGGTTCACATCCCTGCTCCACTCCTACAGTTTTGTTATGGCTTTTATTAGAGGCAGGTATGACATGCATCTTTGATTATACCTTTAAGTTTTCTCACAGTAGTTTTGAGTTAATTAAATTTGGATAATGTGCCCCCCCCCCAAAAAAAAAACCTGATTATTTCTGTTATTCTACCTTTTTATAAGATAAAGGAACAAATCTTTGTCACCCAGGAGCCATCCCTGGAAACCCAAAGATAGCTTAGGCATAAAAGACATCTTTTATTGTTCCAAATTTAGAGCATGATAAGGGAAAGACAGAGTTAAGAATTGTCAGATGAAACAAGACATGAAGTCTTACTTTTTTAAACATGAAATTTATTTTAATATTTTAGAAACAGCAAGAAACAATAATAATTTTTAGGAACTTTTTAAAACAGGGACTTTTTCTCAAGATCATGCAAGTAAGTGTTTACCAGAAGTACAGGGAGTTTACAGAATATTTTGGTGATAAAAAGAAAATTCTGTTAGCTGATCATAGAATAACTTGATCATTTTATAAAAAGCAAGCCCTACTTGTCTTTTAAATCCATTTTATAATTTGCAATAAAGAATTTATAAACCTCTATTTTATAAATAAATCCACTAATATTGAATATCTCTTTAATTCTGTCATGTGTAGGTTTTTAAAAGTTAATTTTAATATTCTTTTATATGTATGTAAACAGGTATACATAGTTGTTGATAGATAATATAATTAAAGGCTTTAACATTAATTTTAAGATATAATTAATCTTAATAGCATTAAATTGTGTGCATATATATTTTTCTGCTTTTTAAATTTAATATAGCATCTTTATATCCCCATGCTATTTAGCATACTTCTAAGCAGCCTTTTAACTGTCTTCATAGTATTGTATTATGCCTGAGTTATACTTTATCTAGCTATTCTTTGGTTGTTAAAGGCAGTTTATTTAGCAAGGTGGCTGAAAGCAAGAACTTTGCAACTAGATTGCTCGGGCTGGATTTTTTTTCTCTGCCACTTAGTCTCTCAGCAGTAAAATGGGGATGGCAATAATACACTTCATAGGGTTATTGTGAAGATTACATGAATTGGTTTCTTTAAGTCACTCAAAACAATGTCTGGCACATAGTAGTTATGTTCGTGTTTTGATGAATATCTTTGTACATAAATGTTTGTCAGAGTTTCTAATTATTTCCTTCGGTAGATTTTTAGAAGGAGAGCATCTTGATCAAAGAGTATGAATTCTTGAAGACTCTTGAGATCCAAATTGCTTTCCAGAAAGATTGTAGGATAGCGATAGGATAGGTAGGATTGTCTGACTTTGGGCAAGTATTCGGCATGGCATCTATAGCAAAAATATTCTGTGCCTAAGGTACATGGATTTGAGTATAGCCTTTATGGACTGAACAGAAGTAATGATAAAGTCATTTATAGTCTAGCAATACTAATGTTGGTACTCAAAAGACACTGAAGAGATAAAATGTGAACTGGGTCACTACAGAACAGATTTTAAAAGATAGTTTTTATATTTTATCTTTTTTTTCCTTAACTGAACAAGAGACCATTGATGGATGCAGCTTGGTTGGATGTATATTATCACATAATTCTGTAGGTTAGATGTCCTACAGGTTAGATGTAGGTAGGTCCCACTGGTCTAAAAATCAAGGTATGACAGGGCTACTTTCCTTATTGGAAGCTCTGGAGAAGAATCTGCTTCTAAACTCACTCAGGCTGTTTCCTGCATTCAGTTTCTTTCCATTGTAGGACTAAGGTCTCAGGTTCCTTGCTGGCTATCAGCTTGGGAGGGGTATGGTCATCAGCCTTTAACTCCTTGCCTACATAGCCATGCCCCTACATAGCCATGCCCCTACATAGCCAGCAGCCACAGGTCGACTCCTCTCACACTTGGAATCTCTCCAACTTCCCCTACTGCCACACCTCTCTTCTGCCCTCTTTGCCATGTCTCTCTGTCTTTTCTGCTTTTAAGGTCTTGTATGATTACATTGAATCCACCTAGATAATCCAGGTTAATCTCCCTAGTCTAAGGTCAACTGATAAGTAGCCTTAATTCTACCTCAAAGTCCCTCACAGTACCACCTAAACTAGTGTTTGATAGAATAACCAGGGACATCTCTAGAATTTAGTCCTTACTTGCAACTCTCTCTAGAAACTGCGGTGCACTGGCTGAGCACCAAATCCGGTGTAGGGAGGCCAGCTTTCCCCCATTAGGCCTGCTGGCTAAAGCCTATGTAATTGCCTATGGTCCAGCATGAAAGATCGCACATGGGCTTTTGTCCTGGAGCCGGCCTCCTCAAGCAGACCTTGTAACTGGTAGAGACGCAGCAGTCACTCATATTACCTGGGAGATGGGGATGTTTGTTATTTTTGTAGTGCTCACGGTGTCTTGTTTTAATCTGCTGGAATATGAAGTAGAAGTAGTCTTGCTGCTTGTTAATTTTTTTTTTTTTTTAATTTTTGGTCTCACTTCTTTGCAGTCACAGAGTGACTTTGTAGGTGTATTTGAGATTATATTCAACAGGAGAAAACCAAGGCCTAGTTGTGTCAGGCCAGCGTCTGGAGGTCAAGAGCTGCTTTTCTCTTTCTCAGCTGCTTGCTAAAACTGAGACCTTTAGGAATATAGCATCTGACTGAGAAAAGCAACCCAAATATTCTAGAAACATATAACTTGCCTTATAAGTGATTTTAAGCTGTGAATAAAGAATTTAATTATGTTCATTAAGATCAGTTTTAATAAGATAAAGTAGTTTTTAGGCTAGTTTTGTCTTAGATGAGAATTTAAGTGCTTAAAAGTGTACATTTTGGCCAGATGCAGTGGCTCGTGCCTATAATCCTAGCACTTTGGGAGGCTGAGGTAGGAGGATCACTTGAGGCCAGGAGTTCAAAACTAGCCTGAGTATGAGCAAGACCCCATCTCTACAAAAAAAATAGAAAAATTAACCAGGCATGGTGGCGCACACCTGTAGTCCCAGTTGCTCAGGAGGCTGAGGCAGGAAGGATCGCTTGAGCCCAGGAGTTTGAGGTTACATCGACCTATGATGATGCCACTGCACTTTAGCCCAGGAAACAGAATAAGATCCTGTCTCAAAAAGAAAGTATGTTGTGGTTATTTAAAATTTAGCAAAATAGAAAAATATGGCCGGGCAGTGGCTCACGCCTGTAATCCTAGCACTCTGGGAGGCCAAGGCAGGTGGATTGTTTGAGCTCAGGAGTTCGAGACCAGCCTGAGCAAGAGCGAGACCCCGTCTCTACTAAAAATAGAAAGAAATTATATGGACAGCTAAAAATATATACATAGAAAAAATTAGCCGGGCATGGTGGCGCATGCCTGTAGTCCCAGCTACTCGGGAGGCTGAGACAGGAGGATTGCTTGAGCCCAGGAGTTTGAGCTTGCTGTGAGATAGGCTGATGCCACGGCACTCTAGCCCGGGCAACAGAGTGAGACTCTGTCTCAAAAAATAATAATAAAATTAAAAAAAAAATAAAAAAATCGGCCGGGCACGGTGGCTCATGCCTGTAATCCTAGCACTCTGGGAGGCCGAGGCGGGTAGATCGCTCGAGGTCAGGAGTTCGAGACCAACCTGAGCAAGAGCGAGACCCCCGTCTCTACTAAAAATAGAAAGAAATTATCTGGCCAACTAAAAATATATATAGAAAAAATTAGCCGGGCATGGTGGCGCATGCCTGTAGTCCCAGCTACTCGGGAGGCTGAGGCAGTAGGATCGCTTAAGCCCAGGAGTTTGAGGTTGCTGTGAGCTAGTCTGATGCCATCCATGGCACTCAGTCTAGCCTGGGCAACAGAGTGAGACTCTGTCTCAAAAAAAAAAAAAAAAAAAATAGAAAAATATAATTTCCTAAGGATGCTGAATGAAATATATTTGTATTTTATGTGACGTGAGTTATAAGGGAGAGATAGCTATCTGGCTGTAAAGGAAGTGGTCGGAGTTTTAAGGCCTGTTTTCCTAAGTCTATGGGTATAACAGAAAAAAATATTTTTGGAAGCATTAATGAGGTTAACACACTCATGGTCTGGAAGGTACCTATAATAAAAGGAGACCTGAACTTAGATAAGAAGCCTTGGACAATTAATTTAATTACTCAGTGTCAGTTTCACATCTATAAAATGGGGATATGAGTATATGTAGATAGTAAGACCTCACAGTTATTGTACCTAATGAAGTCAAACTCCTAAGTAGTCTTACTAATGCTAATAATCTCAACTCCATGAATTTATATACTTTCTACCTTTTTCTCAGTCCAGCCTTCTGCTTCCTGTTATGTAAATTGAACAGTTTCACAAAGGCCTTGGCAATAGTAACTTTTTACCTGTTTAGTTATTTAGGGGCCTAGGACCTTGTCAGTAACTTCTTGCTGATTTATATGGTTACCAGTAAATGCTTCTGGAAGAGCATTTATGCATTCATTCAGCAAATAATATAGTGATCAAACTCGTTATTTGTAACATCAGTGTCTTAGTTGAGGTGGCCCAAAAGCAGAGTGGAGACAAGGTAGTAAATAGTTTCTTTGGGAGGTGGTCACCAAGAGCTCTGAGGAGTGGAGAATGAAGGCCAATAATAGATGTATACAAACAGATTACCCCTCTGGGCAACTGGGGCTCAGTCCTGCTGGGAAGCCTTTGAGGGACTTCGTGGAACATGCCTCACAATTGCCCCACTAAGGGACAAGTATGCCCAGTTTTTTTATCCACCATTTGTTGAAAGTCATTCCTGGAGTGTAAAATCCTTAGCACTTTGGACCTGCCCCACATGGGACTGCAGCCAAAAACAGCACTGGGCAGAAAGCCATAGGAAATTGTAGGTGATAGATAAGGGAATTGCGTCCAGATGATGTCCAGGATAGGCTAAGAGGGCAAAGTTTTTCTTTTCTTTTTTAGCATTATGTTATAATGGTGGACGATTTTTCTATCATGTTACAGAAGGCACAATTAATGTTGGTAATAAGTGGTAAAAAAAAATTAAAGGTGTTTAATATATACTGTTTCTCCTTAGGATTTTCTATTGCAGCAGACCATGCTACGAATTAAGGATCCTAAGAAGTCATTGGATTTTTATACTAGAGTTCTTGGAATGACGTAAGTAAAATATTTATCGGCACCTTAATGTTTAAATACTTGGCTTTGCAAATGTAGGGAATATTTTCAGACCCATTTAAAAAATTAAAGTTTGTTTCAGAAGTAACAAAAGTCCTTTTGGCCTGGAGTCTAGGCGTGTCTAGGAGTGACTGGCAGGACTCCTGTTAAATTCCTTTTCTTCTCTACCCCAGCCAGGCTCAGTGTGCAACAAAAGACATAACTGGTTGCATTTTCTCCAATCTCCCTTCTCTTTGAGAGCTATCAACTAAATCCTTAATATAGTCAGACCCCTCTTGATCTTCTGACCACTTTTAGCCTCTTGTTTATCGCTACTGACACGAGGATTTATAAAACTGGCCTTTTTCTTAGGCTACATTTTCTTTTGCCGAACAGGTAATATCCACTGATCTTTCAATCCTTAAAGCATATTTACTTGTTTAATTTTCTTTTTCTCCAGCTTTATTGAGGTATAATTGACAAATTATTTTGTTATTTTGTTGATTTGTTTCCTTAAATAACAGGAGCTTTTTGTTGGTTTTTGATCCTATACCAACAGGATCAAAAACATAAAGAATAAAATAATGATCTTTAAATTTACTGCCTAGGTAAGCTTCATGGACATTGACAGAAAGATTTAAGAACTCAATAAATGTATTTATTAAACTGAGTGGTATATATATGTGAAAGAACAATAAGGTAATGCAATATATTTGTCACTAAAAATAAACAAAATTCTCTTTTCAAGATACCTATTTCCATTTGTAAATAAGTACTATAATTTCAACTAAATTTCATTATATTTGAAGAATTGATGAATTATAAAAATTTGCTTTTTTATTTTTGTATTTCAGGTATTTACAGAGGAATAAGTTTTTTTCTGAGGTTTTTCTCACTGATATTTTTCCTCTTGCTTTTCCCATTAAAATAACCTAATTACATAGAGTTCTTATTCTTAGTAAAACTTGAATATTATGTTATGCCTTTTCTGGTCTGTTTTGTTTTCGTTTTCGTTTTTGAGACAGGGTCTTGTGCTGTTGTCCAGGCTAGAGTATAGTGACAGGATGATAGCTCACTGTAGTCTCAAACTCCTGGGCTCAAGCAATCCTCCCACCTCGGCCTCCTTAGTAGCTGGGACTACAGTTGCACGCCGCCACCACATTCAGCTAAGTGTTTTTATTTTTTGTAGAGACCAGGTCTTGCTTTGTTGCCCAGACTGGTGGCAACAAACTTGTGGCCTTAAGCAATCTTCCTGCCAAAGTGTTGAGATTACAGGTGTGAGCTACTGTGCCTGGTCATCCTGTTGTTAATGATTCATCCTTGGTTTTTTTTTTTTTTTTTTTTTTTTCTTTTTTTGTAATTTCAGGCTACTCCAAAAATTAGATTTTCCTACTATGAAATTTTCACTCTATTTCTTGGCTTATGAGGATAAAAATGACATCCCCAAAGATAAAGATGAAAAAGTGTCATGGGTATTCTCCAGAAAAGCTACACTTGAACTGACACAGTGAGTATAAATTTCTTTCTTTTTATATATTCTAGATTTTTTAAAGGTAGTTTTTAAAAATCTTTTGTTATGTTTTATTTACTTACGACTTTACTTCAAACCAGGCTTACCTAATCACTTCACATTTGTAACAATATATTTGAGTGTTTTTACATGGACCTTTTGGTCTTTGTCTTGTTCTGGTGACATAGTTGGGGCAAGTGAGATCATTTGTCTTTTAAATACAGACTATAACACCCTGCAGTGGTAAGATATTCGCCAAACTGTAGCTAACTAATATTTAGGTGCTACAACTAAAGTCTTCCAGCAGTTTTATTCTTTTAATTATCTTGCTGCATTTTTGATCCAGAAATTGTTATAGCATGTGTTCCTTTAAAAAGTTGTCAAACCATTTTATAATTATTAATATTCAAATTTTAAGGTATTTTTATAATTTCAACATTTAAAAATGTAGAAAATGTCTTTACATTGTTTCTCTGCACTCTTTAACAGCTACCAAAAGAACATTTGTTTCACATTGTATGATGTAGTGTCCTCTTGTTTTAAAACAAAGCTTTGGAATCAAACAGACCTAGACATGAGCGTTGGCTCTGACACTAGTTCTGTGGTCCTGGACTAATGTTATCACCTCCCGTAAGTGGCAGTCTCATCTATAAAATGAAGACATTCAGATCTAGCCCATGGAGCTGTTTTGAGGGCTTAAAGAAACATGAAGTACTTAGCACAATGAATGATAGTTGCTATTACTATCATTATTGTTTTTATCAAGATGAAGTTCTACTGTCTTCTTAGTCTAGTTAAAATACTTTGCCCATTTGCCCTTTCTACAGTTGAAAATATTTGCAGTAGCAGTGGTTATACCAAGTATGAAAAGTAACATATACACATGGTAAGGCTTCAAAGATTTAGGTTGTTGCAACTTTCTTTTCAGAATATCTGTTCTACAGGACATTGTAGTTATGTTTTCACTCCTTTTGTAGCAATTGGGGCACTGAAGATGATGAAACCCAGAGTTACCACAGTGGCAATTCAGACCCTCGAGGATTTGGTATGTTTGTCTATTTGTATGTAACATATATGGCTTTGTGTGATTTTGCATTGTATACATAATTATGGTTATAATAAACCTAAAACATCAGTGCCCTAATTATTAAATATGATCAATTTATTGGAGGTATGGTTTTTATTTTCTACAAATAATGTTATTTAGGAATTGTTTTATTTCAGAGTCTTAGTCTAAACATTACATTTACTCTTTCACAATAATTTTACTTTAAGTCTCTGTATTATATTTCCAGTAGACTTTATAATTTTAAAACAAAAGCTATAGGTAATTGTAATCCCAATTTCTGCTAGCATACAATTCCACCTTGATATAAAATCTCTCAACTGAGGTGACAGGATTACAGGCTTCAGTTGGGTGCTATATAATAGTCAACACCAATAACAAACCTATTAAGTGTGAGTAAATGATTATTTTTTGGTGTAGACTATTCTGTTTTTTTTTTTTTTCCTGAGACAGGATCTCTCACTATCACCCAGGATAGAGTGCAGTGGTGTCATCATAGCTCACCGCAACTAAACACCTGGGCTCAAGCGATCCTCCTTCCTTAGCCTCCCAAGTAGCTGGTACTACAGGCATGCACCACCACTCCTGGCTAATTTTTCTATTTTTTGTAGAGATGGGGTCTCGCTTTTGCTCAGGCTGGTCTCAAACTCCTGGCCTCATGCAATCCTCCTGCCTCAGCTTCCCAAAGTGTTAGGATTACAGGCGTGAGCCACTGTGCCTGGCCTAGTTATAGGTTATTCTTAACAGATTGAACTACATATAAGCCAGTGTTGGTTTATTTTAAATAACTTATAGTTCAGAGCAACTAATTAATTCATTATACCCAGCCACTTAGACCTATATTTGTTCTTAATATACTGTAGATTTTAGACCTACTTGAGTCAGTCTGTTTCTAAGTGCCTTATGCTTTGAAATAAACAAGTTTTGGAAGCCACTTGTGGCACATGGATACCCTATTGTAATTATTTCTTCTCTATATGTTTTTTTGGGGGGGTGGGTATCAACTAAGGTCACATTGGAATTGCTGTTCCTGATGTACACAGTGCTTGTAAAAGATTTGAAGAACTGGGAGTCAAATTTGTGAAAAAACCTGATGACGGTGAGTCTACTCCTTACTGTGTTCAGTCCTCTCTTTAGTTAAGCAATACTTACTAAGCACCTGCAGAGGGCACTGCTGTAGTAAAACCCTTTGGCTGCAATAACAGAAGTCTACTTCAAACAGCTTTTAAAAAGATGGGAAGTTATTGGAAGAATACATGAGCATCTTAGGGAACTGAAAGACAGCAACTAGGGTGGCTTCACAAAGGACCAGACACAGGACCTAAACAGCGTCAAAAACCTGGGCTCCCACTCCCCAGACCTACCACATTCTCTCATTGGTCACCAGCCTTTCACTATTGTAGGGTACATCTGGCCACCCAAAAATAAGTTCCTTAAAGTCTCTTTTATCTCAAACTCCTGGCTTCAAGTGATCCTCCCACCTCAGCCTCCCAAAGTGCTGGGACACAGGCATGAGCCACCACGCCTGCTTAAAGTCTGTTTTATCTGATATTAATATAACTATACCAGCTCTTTTTAGTTAATAATTGCTGGTATTTCTTTTTCATCTTTTACAACCTTTGTATGTCCTTATGTTTTTAGGTATGTTTCTTGAAACAGCATATATCTGGATTTTGTTGGATTTACATGTATTATGATTATTTTACTTAGATCTGTTTCTGCTATCATAATTTATTTCAATTTTTTTTTATTATTTCAGTTTTAATTTGAAACATTTCACTATTTCATTTTAATCTTTTTCTTTTTTTATTAACATATTTAACATCCAGATCATCTCTCCAATAAGAAAAGAACTTGCTCCCCTCTACCCCTATCATGTTACTGTTACCTAGACTGGGATATTATTGATTTATCTTTTTCTTCTTTTTCTCTTTGGCTTTTTTTTTAAACATAACAAAAAATATAATAAGGTATTTGATCACCTTTTTTTCATACATCTCTTGTAACATCTTTTGGATTTTTCTGTCCCTTTATTTAAGTACCTCAATCAAAACTATTTTCAAAGGGTTTGTAAAGCAAAACTTCTAAGACTCTCTATGCCTGAGAACCCATTTATATGAATGACAGTTTTGTGAAAAATGCTAGGTTTATTTTCCTTCTATTTTGAAAATATTATTCTGTTTTCTTTTTGCATACAGTGTTGCTGTTGAAAAATCTGCTTTCAATCTGATTATATTCTTTTGTATACTCTTTTGTTCTGAAAGCTTTTTATATTATTTCTTTGTCCTTGCCTTCTTTCTGGAAGATTTCCTTGAACTGGAATACCAATTAATTAATTTTTCCCCAAATGTATCTGTTCTAATATTTAACCCATCTCTTGTGTTCTTAATCATCTGTTATAATTTTGATCCCAAATTTTTTCTTGGTTCCTTTAATATTTTCTTGTTTTTGTTGCATATTGGGAACATTTCATACTGCTCATTACTTGTACATGTATAAATGGTTCTTGGTCCATTATTCTAATGTTTCTTTTGTTTGAATCTATAACCCATTGTTTTGGGGTTTTTTAATGGTTATGTTTCACAAATTCTTGTTATTTTGGCCTCTGAGCCTTTTTTCCCCCTGCAACTATTAGCTATTCCAATCCATCAGACAGTGTGAACAGGGAAAGACCAGGCCCCTGTGTACTTAACAACCCAAGTGATCTCAGGAGGATGGGCTGGGTAAGCCTAGAGTGGAGATCCCTAGGCACCTGGAAATGAGACTTAAACACTTAACACTCCACCAAGCAACTCTTCAGGTCAGATCCTCCAGCTTTTTTCCTCAGGGAGAAGCAATCTTAGTAGAAGACGCTTCTGAGGTTGTTATTTCCTATTCTGTGTATGTGGAGAGAGCGCTGGGGAGATCAGTTGGCCCCCACCTGTTTATCTTGGTTTCTCAAAGCACAAAGCTCCTGCACTGTCCTTATTTACTCCTAAGGACATCTGAACAAGTGTGAGGGCAGGTGCTGATGCCCAAGGCACTTGGGGAGGTGGGGGATGGGGGACAGGGGAGCAAGAGCAAAACTCCTGTTTATTCTCCCACAGCTGTGATGCACGGCCTTCTGCTCTAGGCAAAAACTGTTGCCTCCTACATAGACAGGTTAAAATAGTCATCCCATCCCATCCCTAACCATCGCCACCAGGGTTTCTCTCACTCTTTTTTTTTTTTTTTGCATTTTCCATCTGTGTTTGTTTGCATTTTCCATCTGTGTTCCTCTAGGTTTGATCTTGGGGAAAGGAGCCAGAGATAGGAGTCAAACCAATCCAACATCTTGGTCCCCAGATAAATTTTTGAGGTCACGTTTTTCCATTTAAGCAAACAACTTTGACCTGCTAGCCTTTCAGTCCCAGTTGTGAATTCCTGGGGGAAAGAATCTGATTGGCAGAGTTTGGGTTACCTAGTATATAGTGTTGAAAAGGGTCTGTATGACCCAAACATCTAGGTCTTTTGTGTGGGTAAACCATGCTACCAGCTCCCTTCAGCAACCCCCTATCTTCTTTTTCTTCTTTAAAAAAAGACAATTTCTGTGACTGCTGAACAGGTAGCATGAAATGGTTTCATGAAGGTGAAGCAAATACCTGACACCTCTGATGCCTAAAAGATGCAGCCAGTCCCTCAGTTTATTTCAGGAGGGCTGGTTTTCAGGTATGTGTGGAAGATAACATTGAAGTCATTATGAAAAACATGCATTTGGGCAACACTGACAACATAGAATTTTTAAAAATTAAAACTACAAACAAAAGAATGTACTTCATTAAAATGCCAATTAAAATTGAATTAATAAAATTTGTTTTAATTTTTAAGGGTCTTTTTTTTTTGTCTTTTCAATAATGAAAATTTTCATTTTATAGGTAAAATGAAAGGCCTGGCATTTATTCAAGATCCTGATGGCTACTGGATTGAAATTTTGAATCCTAACAAAATGGCAACTATTATTTAGTGCTGTGAAAATGCTCCTTTGAGATTTCCATGAAGACAGAGAGTAAAAAGGAAACAATGTGATTCAAGATATTCAGATAGCAGAAGCATCTAAGACTATGGATCATGGTTGTAATTCAAATTATTCTTAAATCCATTTCCCTTTCCTATTTCGGCTGGGTTTTTTCCACCTAACTGTTCAGTCATTCTGATTTTAAAGTAATGCTTTATCTTATGTCCTTGAATATAGTTGTATAACTTTACTTTTTAGTTAATAATTAGAACAATTCCCTTTAGAAGCTGTATTTATTTGCCACCTTCTATCTCCTAAATAATACTTCTCTTCAAGTCTGCCTTTGAATCATCATTTTCCAAAAAAAAAAGTATTTAACATGTTTTTGTTGTGGTTATCTTCTGGGGTTTCAATTCCTCAGAAATAACTTTTCACAGTGGAAAGTAAAGAACATAAAACAGGAATGAAACTTCATGTGTACTTCAAACAGTACAAAGTGTTTATTTTACAAAAGAGCAGATACTCTTGAGTAATTCAGGATCACGCTGACAAGGATACTGATAGAAAAAGTAGTTTCTTTTTATTTATAAAATACATTTAAAGTTCAAGGACTAACCTCATTTAATTGGGAATGGGAAGGAGGAAAGGAATAATATTTACTGGGTCCCCAGACACTAGGCTGTTAACATATTTTATCTCATTTAATACTTATAACTATCCCTACAAGAAAGAAAGCAGGCTAAACATGTAAAATAACTTTAGTGAATTGAAGGCAATATAAATAGGCTCAAGTACTTAAGATCTCATCATCATTTTTAGTATTTAGATTGTGCCTCAAAATTAGTACCTCACAATACCTCCTCCACTAGCCTCCTGGTGCAGAAACCCTCAGTGAGTTTGAGCACTGTGCTCTTGGCTCTCGAGCCTGAGTACCATGGTGAGGGAAGAAGTAGCAGAAGTGTTTAGCACAAGACTGCTCTAGGGACCCCCTGTTATTCCTGCACAGGTAATGCTTATATTAGTTGTGAAGAGTCCTCCCTACTCCCAGGTCTTCTTGATGACAGTAGCCAGGTGTAATAAATTATGTTCAGTGAAAACTTAGTTATCAGAAATCCGCCCAGTGGTCTTCCCTCCCAAGATTGACATTTGATGGGTTTTTAAAAATCAAAGTGATTTTTAAAATCTCTGATGGCTTAGAAAATAAAAACATCCAGTTTGTGGTTGACTACGTTTGGGTTTTCTGTAGGCTCTAGGGGAAAACCTTTGGATAGGCCATGCCAACTGTGCTTGCACTACTAGAAGCACTTTACATTTCCTTTTTGGATGAAATGGATTTATGCGAGCAGTTTAAACAAACAGCAATACTTACAGACTGAAATAAAATAAAATTTCAAATAAGACTATGTTTGAATTTTAAGCTTCTGTCTAGCAAGTTCTTTCTTTAAAAAAGCCTGCCCTTAGTACTGAAAGGATTTGAAAAGTCATGCAGGTTCATCCTGAACCAGGAATAGTTGTAATTCTGTAGAGCTGTAAAGTAGGTAGTTTCTGTGGATAAGGAAGTATGGGAAAGGTGGGAAGAGGAAAGTAAATAAGGAATAAAAGATTGTGGTAGATAAAGTGCTAAGAGAAGAAAGGCCAAATATCAAAAGATGAGTCATAGGAACTTATGAAGACCAAATTTACATGTTGAGTGCTAGAGTTAGCAAATAGAAGGGCTAATAGATTCATCAATTCAGTCATTTAAGCCTTCTCTTAAGAAGTCTTCTCTACTTACTAAGTAGAGAAGTATCTTTGCCAAAAGATAGCCCTTGCTTATTCCTTAAATTCATTCATATATGATTTGAAAAAAAATATACAGTTGACCCTTGAATAACATGGGTTTGAACTGCCTAGGTCCACTTACACAAGAATTTTTTCAACTAAATGCAGATTGAAAATACAGTATTTGAGGAATCGGAAACCCATTTATCTGGAGGGCTGACTTGTCATATGTCGACTGTGGGACTTGAATATTTGAGGATTTTGGGAGATCCTGGAACAAATCTTCTGTATATATTGAAAGATGACTGTATATCTTATCACCAGGCCTCGCTTGGGAAAAGAACAATTCACTTCCAAATTAACTTGCCTGAGAAGTGTTGATGTGAAAGGGTGAACTAGAGCACAAGAAGTTTTCTTGTTTTCCATGATTACCGTCAATATAGAATAAGGCAGTCTCCTGTGAACGCTACATAGCTAAGACTGGAACGCAGTTAAAATACAGGTGGTTTGAATTAAGAGCTGATGGTTGGAAGGGAATCACCTGTGGCTTCCCACACGGTATTTTGACCAGGATTGCATACAGTGTGTCTTAATTCAGGCTGGCATAATAAAAATACCATAGGCTGGGTGGCTTGAACAACAAACATGTATTTCTCACAGTTCTGGAGGCTGGGAAATTCAAGACTGAGGCACCCACAGATGCAGTGTCTGGTGAGGCCCCCTTCCTGGCTTGTAGACAGGTGCCTCCTCATTGTGTTCTAACACAGCCAAGAGATCATATCTCTCACTGTCTCTTACGAGGACACTAATTCCATTCATGAGGGTTCCACTTCATGGCATTACCTCTCAAAGGTCCCACCTCCAGATACCATCACATGGGGGATTAGACTTACACATGTGAATGGGGGGAGGGACACAGATATTCCATCCATAGTACAGTGTACATAAATAATCTGCAGCAACGCAACTGCTTGTGAAGAAGGTTTTATCAGTAAGGATGCTTGCAGCTGGCAATAAGAAAAGCAACTATGGCCAGGCGCAGTGGCTCATGCCTGTAATCCTAGCACTCTGGGAGGCTGAGGTGGGAGGATCACTTGACCTCAGGAGTTTGAGACCAGCCTGAGAAAGAATGAGACCCCATCTCTACTAAAAGAAAAATTAGCCAGGTGCACTCCTACAGTCCCAGCTATTTGGGAGGCTGAGGCAGGAAGATTGCTTGAGCCAGGAGTTTGAGATTGCAGTGAGCTATGATGATGCCACTGCACTCCAGCCAGAGCAAGAGAGCAAGATTCTGTCTCAAAAAAAAAAAAAAAGAGAGAGAAAAGAAAAACACTCAACTCTGATATAGCAAGCACTTCAGAGATTCCAAAATGGGTTGATAGAAGGTTCAGAGATATCAAGAACCCCTAATTTCTTCCATCTTTCCCATCCTGTCATTGTCAGCATTTTTCTCTTAAGGCAAATAATACTTGTGATCAAAGATGCCTGCCATGATTCCAGGTGTCATGTGGAGACCAGCAATGTCCAGTGAAAGAAAATAACATTTTATTCCTCATGTGTCTTTAATATGGAATGAAAAACCTTTCCAAAAAAGTCCTCAGCAGAATTCTCTCATGTCTCAGCCAGAGCTGGGTCACTTGCCTGTCTCTAATCACTGGCAAAGGGGATGGAGCCACTTTGACTTAGATGGATCATATTTACTCAAGTTAGCTGTGAGGTGCACGCTGGGCAAAATTGAGACTGTCAGCCAGAATGGAAGAGCAAACAGGCTTTTGGGTAGGTGTAAACAGAAACTGCAACAGAGTGAAATTAGATATTGAGAACCTCGTTGGTAAAGAGTGCTGTAAGAAATCAGGAGACATTTACTGCCCTCAAAGGAATGTAGGTCTAAGATTGTGGTTCTCAACCATATTAGACTTAGCAGACCCTGTTTAATGTTGTAGCATAGTGTTTATCACACCAGTGTCATCATGAAAAGGAAATTCACATGATATAACCTATCCCTATACATGATTTTAAAGAGTCAGTCAATGCCTTTATAGTATTATAAAGGGGAAATAAAGTCAATCTGTAATAAAATATTGTGCATTTCAGTATGTAAATGCCCACATACTACACCATTAGAAGACAGTGAAGTAGTCAGGTCCTTGTCCTGAGTTACGGAAGAAGAAAAACTCTTCAATAGAGTATTGTTGACACTATTCAATATTTTAAATAAAGAATTTATGGCTCATGAAGAGCTATAATTTTACAATTTTAAATACATATTGATAACAGGTGTGTTTTATTGGTGAGTTAAAGAACGTTAATGATATTACTGTTGGAAACATTTTCCAAAATGGTGACCAATTCTTGCTAAAGTTAAAAGAATAGTGCTTGCTTCGGCAGCACATATACTAAAGTTAAAAGAATAACATTCTCAGTTGTAGGATGGTTTTGTCTTAGTGAATATTAAAATTATATATGCAAAGAAGCAAAATGATAGTTCTCAGTTCAGATAATAAAAAGCAGGCTTTAAATTTGTTTTATTTTAGGATAGTTTTAGATTTACAGAAATGTTGCAAAGATAGTACACAGTTCCCATATATCCATACCCAGTTTCTCCTATTTTTAAAATCTTACATTAGTATGATACTTTGTTACAACTAATGAATCTATATTGATGTTATTAACTAAAGTCCATACTTAATTCAGATGTCCTTAGTTTTTACCTACTTTTTCTGTTACAGGATGCCATCCAGGAAATCACATTACATTTAGTCACAAAGTGACTGATAGGCTCCTCTAGACTGGTAGTTTTTGAGACTTTCCTTGTTTTTGATGACTTTGACAAGTAAGTAGGTAGTAAGTAGGTATTTCATAGAATGTTTTTCAATTGGAATTTTCTGTCTTATTTTTTGTCATGATGAAACCAGAGTTATGGGTTTTTGGGAGGAAGACCACAGAGGTAAAGTGCTCTTATCACATTATGTCAAGGGTACATGCTATCAACATGACATATCACTGATGACACTGACCATAATCACCTGGCTGAGGTAGTGTTTGTCAAGTTTTTCCACTGTAGAGTTATTCTCTGGCACTCCCTTTCCATATTGTACTCCTTGGAAGGAACTCATTATGTGAAGCCCACTCTTGGTGGGGAGTTTTGCTCCACCTTCTTGAGGGGAAAAGTAGGCTTTTTACCTATTTGAATACTCAGTGGGACTTTCCAAATTTGTATGGGCCACTACAGGATATCTAACATGCCTGTTCACCTTGCACTAAATACCAGTAGCGCGTGAATCCAACCAAAAATGCCCCACAAGTCTCCAAAACAACCTCTAGGGGTCAGTACTGCCCTGTTGAGAACCACTGGTCTTAAGAATTCCAATTTTGGTTTATTTAGAATGTGAACTTAAAGCATTTAGAACGAAATCTAAGTGCAGAATTCATAGCTTTATGTTTTCCTCCTTATTTGCATATGATTTTTTCTGCCTCTAATTCATCAGAAATTTATTTTAGCTATTTGCCTTTGAGCAAATCTTCAGAATTTTCAACTTTCTTTTTACATAAATTCATTTTATTGCTTTATATATTTCATTCAATTGTATAGTCAGATTACAAGGATAATTGGATTTAACATGTTGGTAATGGACACAATTGACTTGACAAGCAACTCATCTGAGGAAGCAGAAATGCACAGGTGTGTCAGAGGTCGGCCAACTATTTGTGGTTATTCAGCCTGCCAGGACATCAGTTCTTTACTGAGGAAATGGTGAGTCAGGTTAATACAATAATAGGTTAAGTGGAAATTGGTTAAGAGAATTTCTACTGTAAATGCATGGAAATCAGTCCTATCAATATTAGCAAAGACTGCAGAAGATTTTTTTAAGTGCCAGTACCTAGGACTGTTAGAGTTGTAATGAAATAAGCACTCTGTAGACTTTATCCAAATTAACCATAGATTTTGCAATATGTTTCAAGAGTCATTAAAGACTTTAAAATGTTCAGATCTTATCTGGTAATATTATGATATTCTGGGAATTCTGTTTCCTAGAAAATAGAGATCTTAGTTTAAAATATATTGAATTTGTTGCTTGCATCATTTTTATGCCTGCAACATTTTTGCATAATAGCAAAAAAATTAGAAACAAATGTCAAAAAATTGAGAACTAGTTAACTTTTATAGTATCAACAATGATAGAATATTACCTGTTCTATCAATTTTAACACCATTAAATTGTGTTTTCAAAGAGTATTTAAAGATGGAGAGAAATGGTCATGAGATATTAAGTGAAAAAACGATGCAAACTTATGTACATTGTGCTTTTGCTTAAAAAGCAACGGAACACATACACAAAGAAATGACCAGAATAAAATATACCAAATTGTAATTATCCCTGGCTGCTGGGATTACCAGTGATTTTATTTCCTTCCTCACATTTTTCTGTATTTTCCAAATTCTCTAAAATGAGTATCACTTTTGTAATCTGGAATAATTAATGAAAAATATATCTTAATTTGCTAACATTTACTTTTTTCACCTTTTGAGTAAAATGAGATACTTTAACAACCATGTATTTTTCTACTACCCAAACTTCTATTCAGGATGGTAACATAGACTGGAAGATATTGCTACATTAAGTTGTTCAAAACTCTTCGGTTAAAATGACCCATAATTCCAAATGATCACGTTCAATTCAGTGACATTCAAAATTTCTTTAATCATTTCAAAATAATGTTTAGTTTTTTAAAAAGTTGACACAGGTAAGTAAAAACCCATGAAGAAATTTAGCATTATATTTTTATCTATACTGCCTGCTTTTAGCTGACTGATTTTGAAGGAACTTCCTTTGTTGCTTATATTCATTTTGTACTTTAAAACTGCAGTTTAAAATTGTACCATAAATGTATGGAACAACTGGGCACAAGCAAAAGTGCTAGCCAATGTATACTGAAAACCAACACAGTGTGGTCGTCTTATCAGTATGTTGAACAGCCTCCTGCTCCCTGGGCAGTCCCGGTACCAGCAGCGTCAGCATCGCCTGGAAGCCGGTTAAAAATTAAGGGTTTCAGGCTTCCTTCATCTCAGACCTACTGAATCAGAACATGTCTGTGCAAAGGATCTCCAGGTGATTTGTGTACACAATAAAGTTTGGGAAACACTATTGTATAGGCTCCTCTTTAAAGTCACTAGTATCAACAGAGAAGCACATATGTCTTCAAAAATATGATTTTTTTCTCCCCTATTATAAATATAGTAAAACAGTCATTATTTGTGGAAATAAATATAAGGGATATGTATCTAATCCACAGACACAGGGGTTTTTCTTTATTTAAAACTGGAATTTTTCTTTATTCTAAGTTAAAGGCCCCCATTTTCAGAGGGGTTAGACATTGAATCTCAGTAAATTCAGGATTTCTCCTGCTGCACTTATTTGAGGTAAAGTCTTAAATGCCTGTAATGTCTCGAAGTTTGGAGGAAGGTAAGCATCTAGTCTTCCATAGGTGAACCATTCTATTGGCATTTGCTAAAATGTCAAATATCCCATTTGGTCCTTTGTGTCTATGTGGATTGCTGTTGTACTATCATTCCTTCTTACTATTGAGGCTACTTCAGGTCTGGCACCTCCCCTGCTACTTGATTCTACAATTTCCATGCTGTGTCAGCCTACAGAGAAATCTTTGGAGCTTACACTTCTCTACAACATTTACCAAGGGAGCACTGAATCATTCTTCTACTCTTTCTTACATGAGAGACCATGGGAAACTAACTCTGAGATTTGTATTAGGTCCTATCTAACCGATACCTCTCATACCCATTTCTTCTCAGGGATCTTGCTGAATTCCAACGACTCTACTTGGGAGGCCAAATACAGCCCCCTCACCTGTTAGATCACCAGGCACCTGTATCTCAGGGGTCTATGATTGTGCTTTATCTTAAAGCACAGGTGCAGAGGAAGGTAGTGCCTCTTCACAGGGACACATTAGGCCTAGAGGCTCTCCCTCCTGACTCTCCTCGCTAGAACTCAAAGCATAATGTTTAGATTTTTGAAAGTCAAAAGCCTTTTTCTTCTGTAACATCCCTGGGCCCGTGGTCTAGCTGCCTGACTGGGGATGAGCCATGGGTTACAAAAAAATGCAGGGAGAGAAGTTAGTATTTTAAAGTATCATGTCATGTGACTACTAGGATAAAGGATTTAGTGGCGTATGCACAGCATGATCAGAAGCACACAGTCATATTAAATGTTCTTGCAGAACAGGAAGGCTGGAAGTATGAAACATGGATTCTATACTGAGAACATTATAGTCTGTGTAATAAAACAACTAGAACAACAGCAAAGCAAAATAGAAACAAGAGTAAAGTAGGTTTAAAAACAATACTAACTACCCTATTTGGGGCTATTAGTGGCAAGTTATAGCACCTGAAAGACAAGTTTGACACATTCAACCCTAAATCAGTGGTTCTCAAAATGTGACAGCCATCAGAATCATCTGGAGCACTGTCAAAACATAGGTGTCTGGGCCCCACTCTGATTCAGTAGATCTGGGATGGGCTCTTGAATTAGCTTGTGTAACAAGTTCCCAGGTGACACTGATGCTGCTGGTCATGGACCACACTTTGAGAATAATTGCATGAAGTATCAACATTCTCCATGGATTGTGGGTTTCATGCTACAAATTCATTACAAAATCATCTATGCAGCAGCTCTTCCTGATATCCCGTATCCTTTCACCTGTAGCCCCACCTAACATAATTAATGTGTCCCTTGGGTTAGGCCCAACCTCCTTTCCAGAAATGGCATAAATGAAATCTCTATTCTTGTTTAGAGATGGGGTCTCGCTTTGCTGCCCAGGTTAGACGTAGTGGCTACTCGCAGGTGAGATCACAGTGCACTACAGCCTTGAACTCCTGGCCTCAAGCTATTCTACCTCAGTCTCCCAAGTAGCTGGGACTACAGGTGCATGCCACCATGCCAGGCTAAAATCTCTATCCTTGACAGCCCCTCTTCTATGCATTTATTTAAAGCTCAGAAACTCCTCACTCTGTTTCCCCTCTCTTCCCTGTTTCTCCCAGTATACCCCATGCAAACCCTGTTCCACTGTGAACATATTCTCCCACATTCTCAGCATTTTGTTTCCACCCACTTTCCTTGTTCAGTAAGACTTCCAGAATCTGCTTCGAGAATCTACCTGAATGAATATGATGCTTGTAAACAGATTAGAGGCCTAAAGTGAGGAATTAATAAGTGAATTTAGCAAGATTGATGGATATAAACTCAATAAATAAAAATCTATTGTATTTCAACAGCATAAACAATTAGAAAATACAATTTTAAAAATGTTTCCATTTAAAACAGCATCTGGGGGCTGGGCACAGTGGCTCATGCCTGTAATCCCAGCACTTGGGAGGCAAAGGCGAGAGGAATGCTTGCACCCAGGAGTTCGAGACCAGCCTGGGCAATATGGTGAGACCTCATCTCTACAAAAAATGTAAATATTTGTAAATTCTCCTCAAATTGATATTTAGATTCAGTGAAATCCCAAACTCACAGAAGGATTTTTGTGGAAATTAACAAGCTGATTCTAAAATGCATATGGCAATGCAAAGGGCCAAGATAGCAAAAACTGATCAAGCAAAATTGGATAACTTTCTCTGCCAGGTATCAAGACTTATTATATAGGCCAGATGCCGTGGCTCACACCTGTAATCCACTTTGTGAGGCTGAGGCAGGAGGATCACTTGAGACCAGGAGTTTGAGACCAGCCTGAGCAAGAGTGAGACCCCATCTCTACAAAAAATAGAAAAATCAGCTGGGTATGGTGGTGTGCCCCTGTAGTCCCAGCTACTCGGGAGGCTGAGGCAGGAGGATCCCTTAAGCCCAGGAATTTGAGGTTGCTGTGAGCTGTGATAAGGCCACTGCCCTCTAGCCTGGGTGACAGAGCGAGACCCTGCTTCAAAAAACAAAAAACCAAAATGACTTATTGTAACACTACAATAATTAAGGCAGTGTGGTATTGCTATAAAGATAAATAAATAGATCAAAGGGACAGAATAGAAAGTTCAGGAAGACATCTTCATGGAATCTTTGTGAGAAAGGTTTGTAACAACAGAAGCACTGAAGGGAAATAGGTAAAGGACATTGCAATGTGCAGGTTCCCAGGAAACAGACTCCAAGATGGAGATTCACATACAGATGTTTTATTGGGGAGTGTTTTCAGGAACACCACCTGCAAGGAAGTAAAGAAAGCACAACTAGGACAGGACAGATTTAACTGTAATGCAGTTATGACAGAGTCCTCAGCCACTCCCAGTGGGCTTTTAGAGATATTGCAGATTGAGGGAAGGGGACCATGCCAGGCCTTTGTACCCCTGCACTGATCATTCATGGGATGTAAGCTAGCCCCAGGGAGGGAACCTAACCTCGGGTGAGGCAGCTCCCTTCTAGCAAGGAAAATTCCTGACGAGAGACTCAGTTGTAAGCCATCAGCAGGCAATACTTCTAGTAGTTGGAGGAGTAGGTATTTTGGTCCTGAAACAGGGATCTGGGAAGGGCACCACAGCAAACAATGTGTTCTAGTCTTTGTACCATTCGTATCCACTTACTTTATACAATAAAGTATAATCCATCTGGGAGCCATTTCTGTAGGATTCTGATTGGTATCTTTTTCTAGAGATACTTATTATAAGGGAAAGATTAAGTGGAATTAACTACTGATTCTACTACTTTTGATTGTTTGTTTAGAGACAGGGTCTTGCTATGTTGCCCAGGCTAGACTCGAACTCCTGGGCTCAAGCGATCCTCCCACGACACCCTAGAGTTGTGGGGATAGGAAACATAAATGATCTGAGTGGATAACTTGGAGCGATGGGGGTAAGGGGGCTACTCATATAGATCCACTCATATTTCTACCCCTTGGCTTCTGAACCCATGTATAATACCTTTTGTGAAAACAGCATTAATAATGATCATTTGGTCCCTGAGCATGGGAAATGAGTTTCCCCAACAATCTCACCCCCCTCAAAAATAATAATAATGATCATTTATTTAGGGTTTATAATATGTCCTAGAAGACAGCACTTCATCATCACAGAGTATGGTTTCCAAGATAGCACCTCATCTCTACCTTCAAAAGACCAGCAGCCTCTGTGATAGGCTCAGTGGATTCCATGCTCTTGTACCCATAACTACATCTCCTTTCTATAAGATGGGCTTCTTGGTCTGACGAGACATTTTGTGAAATCTTGTGCTGGTAGATCACTCTTTAGGCCTTTGGACACTGATGCTGGCTGAGGCCCTGTGGTCAGAAATGTAAGCACATACCCAGAATATACGTTGATTCCAATCAAGATGAATTACTGCCCCTAAGAGGTGGAAAGGGCAATGAAGTCAACTTGCCACCAAGTGGCTGATTGGTTTCCTCAAGATATGGTGTCACATCAGGGGCTCAGCACCGGTCTCTGCTGCTGACAGGTCAGCAGAGGTGAGTGGCAATAGCTTGATTGGCTTGGCAAGTGGGAGCCAATGCTGTTGGGCTCATGCCTGGCTTTCATCTCTGCCTCTGTGACCAGTTGACTTGTGTTGTCCATCGTCCCAACCCTGGTGGGTGATGACAGAGTCTGGCTGGCATGAACTGGCCAAGTTTTCTGTCTTCTGTGGTGGGTGCTCTCTGGTGGGCATGCAGTACCAACACTTCATACTTCATGCCCACAGTTATAGATCCATTGCATTCTTCTTTCCCACTCCGTCTTCTCCCTAATCATTCAATCTTTCCCTTTTAGTCCCTGATAATCCAGTCAAGGTATTAGCCACTGCTCTTGACTCTGTATATATTTTCACCTTGGGGCATTGCTTTGCCACACAACATGCCACACTAACTCTGCCCATTAGGATGATTGCCACTCACTACTAATATTTAGGGCCACCCCTGAGTGGCAGCACCAGTCCACTTTGGCTTGTACCCACATACCAAGGTGACCCATCCATGAACCAACCTCATCATTTTTCCTCTCATGTCAGCTGGTCATGAACCTCCCGTCCCCACCCCGTATGGCCATAGGTAAAAGCTGAGGAAGAAGTATTGATGCAACTGTGTTGGGTGACATAAGAGTCATGCCCATATAGCTTACTTACAACAAGTGCCCCCTGCTTGTAGTTCCTCCAAAATGTACCACTTCCATTTTATGATAGCTTAATGCTGGGTCCACTGGATGTTATGACTTCATGGTCATACATGGGTCTGACCAAACTCAGCTCACGATGGGCATTTCTGGCCACATCGTCACTTGATTTCTCCTGGTCAGGTGCTCCACCTTTACCAGTGTCCAGGAGCACTTCAGGAACACTGTGGGGTTTTTGGTTTTGTTTTGAATAGGATATAATCATCTGCTCCAAATGGCGTAGCCTTGCTCCAGAATCCTAGAGGTCTACACTGTGATTCTCCTAGGGCTTGCCATAAACTCCACACAGCATCTTGTCCTATCACAGCTACCTCAAATACCATAAGGTCTGCTGGATCGTTTTGACCCAAGTGGCGAGGCTCTTGCACTGCTGCCTTTATCTGCTGCATAGCCATTTCCTACTTTGGGCTCAATTCAGCTGGTGTCCTTATGTGGTGCTCAATAAATGAGTCAGAGTAGTATTCCCAAGTGTGAAATATGCTGTCCCCATACTCCAAAGAGGCTTTCCAGATGTTGTGCATCCTTCGTGATGGGAGGTGTAAAGTTCGATAATTTTTCCTCTGCGTTGGAGGGGATGGTCTGGCATGCTGTAGACCCTGGGACTCGTAAACACATCAGTGATGTGTTGGGTCTCTGAATCTTCATATAGTTTATCCTTCATATAGTTTATGCTTTTGGAGTTCCTGTGTCTTACTAAGACTTCTAATATATTTACAGTTACTTGCTCATCCAATTAATAAATAAACATAAGGTCATCGATACAATGGACCAATATGATGTTCTGAAGAATGTCCAGGTGGTCTAGGTCACTTCAAACTATGACACAGGTGAAAGAGTTATCATAGCCTTGGAACAAGATAGTAAATATATTCTGCTATTTGTCCCATGAAAATGCAGACTCACTCTGGTCCTTTGGAAGAATGCATCCATCAGATCAAAGGCTGCAAAGTATGTAAATAAAACTGCGTTAATCTGCTTTAACAAAGACAGCACATCTGGTAGAACATCTGCAACTGAGCAACTGCTTATTGAGTTTGAGGTTGAACACCACCATCCTCCAGGATTGACTTGGTGTTTATGTAGGCCAGACTGCTGAGTGATATGGAGATACGATGGTGTTCACCACCCCTGCTTCCTTTAGGTCTTTAAGGCTTGCATTAATCTCTGCCATTCCTCCCAAGATGTGATATTGCTTTATGATTTACTATCTTGGCCAAAATGAGGGTGCTTCAGCGGTTTCTATGTGGCATACCCTACAGGCTAAGGAACCAATATGGGAGTTCTTGTCAAACATAAAGTGTGTCAGTTCTGATTATACAGCCAGAGGTGAGTGAAATGACCCCTGGCTGGGGATGTGAGCTGACCCTGGGCCAGGACTTCATATGTTACCTAAGCCCCCAAGCCCCGGCTCTAGCAGGGGGGCTATGATGGTGCTTTGGGTTCCTAGGTATCAAGGACAGCTTGAACCTTCTGTCCAACAGTCTTCAAACTACTGGGTATTCCGCTCTCACCAGTGTGTGGTTGCCCTAGTAAATGACTGTGGTCCCACTAGGGAAGACCAGGGGAAATCGTTACTGATGCACTTGCTATGGTTTGACAGGGTTATTCTTTCTGGCAACTTGGCCTCTCATTCAGTCAGTGGATTCTGGGTCTAAAAACAGGTTCATGTCTGGAAACTGGGCAAGAAATTGTGATTTTTTAAAAATATTGGGTCAATGGCCCTCAGCGTTTCTACTATCCATCTTAGATTTCTTTTGATTGTACAGACTGAGAAATACTTGTGTTGGCTCCATCTACTTCCCCCTGGGGAGTCCGTGTTCTATTAACCTTCTCCATAGCTTCTCCAGATGGTCCTCCCCCCTCACCACTGCCACCCCGACCTTACTGCTCATTAGGATAACTGCACCCACCTTGTTTCTTTCTTTTTTTTAATGTACAAATGAATTGCACACAGTCAAGCACCTTGTTTCTGCAGGTTAAGTGCGTGGCCTCTATTATTTTGGGACTTTTCATCCCCATTACTAGCAGGCAGCTCAGTACTGTAGCAGTATCTCCTGCCGCCAGCTCTGCAGAGCACAGAGTCACCGCTGACTTCTCCATGGTGCTGCTGGCCTCATCATTAACACTCTTTTTACTGTTTTGGTAAATGAAAGGTCTTACAGACATTCCTGTGGAACATAAGTCAACTGGTGGGTTTCTAGTAACACATAGGCTACCCACTGTAGGATGCCCACTTCTGAAAATAATCAATTATATTAGAAGTCTGGAAAATATTACTTTGGGGGAGGAGAAAAAGGCAGTCACCAGAAGGGAGCACAGGGGCTTTCTGGGATGCTGGCAGTGTTCTATTTCTTGAACTGGGTAGGCTTTGTGAAAATCCACAGCTGTGTGATTATTTGAGCACCTTACTGGATGTCTGTTAACCTTCAATTAAAAATAAACGTTTTTTTTTAAAGGAAACTATCATAAATGGAAAAAGAGAAATACTTTGTTGGTTAGAACCAAGATAGAGCATGTTCTCCCCAGGTTGTTCGTGTTGATACCTCTTTGCTACAGAATATGATTGGTCACTCAGTAAAGAACACAGTCTGCTCATTAAAAAGACTGTTTTTTTAATTCAAGGGAAAAAATAACATGGCTTCCTTTGAAACACTTATCTCTTTGAAAGAGGAACATCTGTACACTGTTGGTGGGAATGTAAACTGTGCAACCACTATGGAGAACAGTATAGAGTTTCCTCAAAAAAACTAAAAATAGAACTATCTCATACCCAGCAATCCCACTGCCAGGTATATATCCAAAACAAAGGAAATCAGTATAAGAAAAAGTTATCTGCACTCCAATGTTTATTGCAGCACTATTCACAATAGCCAAGATTTGGAATCAACCTAAGTGTCCATCAATGGATGAATGGATAAAGAAAATGTGGTACATATACACAATGGAATATTATCCAGCCATAAAAAGAATGAAATCCTGTCATTTGCAGCAATGTGGATGGAACTGGAGAACATCATGTTAAGTGAAATAAGCCAAGCACAGAAAGACAAATCTGGCACATTCTCACTCATATGTGGGAGCTAAATATTACAATAATTGATCTCATGGAGACAAAGAGTAGAATGATGGTTAACAGAGGCTGGGGGATGTGAGGGCGATCTGGCTGTGACATCTGTCACCCCACTGATCGCCAGCGTTGATTCGGCTGATCTGGCTGGCTAGGCGGGTGTCCCCTTCCTCCCTCACCGCTCCATGTGCGTCCCTCCCGAAGCTGCGCGGTCGGTCGAAGAGGACGACCTTCCCCGATAGAGGAGGACCATTCTTCGGTCAAGAGTATACGAGTAGCTGCGCTCCCCTGCTAGAACCTCCCAACAGAGGCTGGGAAGGGTAGTGGGGTGGGGATATAAAGTGGGAATGGTTAATGGGTGCAAAAATATAGTTGGATAGGAGGAACAATATTTGATAGCACAATAAAGTGACTATAATCAACAAGTTAGGGTATACTTTAAAATAACTAAAAGAGTGGAATCAGAATGTTCCTAACACAAGGAAATGATAAATGCCTAAGGTAATGGTAGCCCAATTACCCAGATTTGATTAATACACGTTGTATAACTCTATCAAAATATCACATATACTATATAAATATATGAAACTATTACGGGTACCATAATAATTAAAAATAAACAAAAAAGCAAAACACTCCTCCCATTGCTTCCATGAAACTGTACCCATCTAGTTCTAATCCTATGTTCTTGACTCTTCCTTCTGTCTCCATTTCCTCCTCTTCCTTTCAATACAGATGAGACGAGAAATGCAGAGTAGAAAAGGAGCTGACTTGAGGCAGAAGACCAAGTTGCAAACCTTGACTCAACCACTAAATATGAGACCCTGAGCAAATGATATCTACGTGATGAATCATGTTTTAACTGTGGAGTCAAGACTATGACACTCACTTTACTTCCTCTCAGGAAATGCTAGATTCAAGAGAGAAAATGAGTTTGAGTGTGAACCATCTTGTAAGCTGTGTCGCAGACATTCTCTTAATATTCTGCCCTCAGCACCAGCCTTTTCTTTTTGTATAGTCTCTTCCTCCTTTGGCAATTTCATCTGCTTTCATGGCTTTAACTATCTTCTCTTTGATAATAATTATTTAAGGAGATAAGAAGATTAAAGCTATAACATAAACAGAGCAAAAACGTAAATATAATTAATATGTAATTATATTTGGCCTCAGTGTCAGTCTTCCTAGACTTTGTGAACAAGGCTGGTAGCTTATTTTCCTGCATGGAAAAACCGCCTTTCACCTTTTGCTATTTATGTCCTTCTGGTTCCATTCCTTTTCTCTATCTCATGACCGGGGCATTCTTCCTTTCTCATACCCTTGGTTTTTCATACTCTCTATGACTGACTGCTTCCTTTCCATCTCTACCCTAAGGCAGTGGTCCTCAGAATTCAGCATACCGGAATGCTAAACATCCTGCTTAGTGAAAGAAGACGTCACAAAGGACTGAATATTGTATGATTCCCTCTGTACGAAGTGTCTAGACTAGGCAACTCTGTAGAGTCAGAAAGTAGATTGATTTGTTGCTGCCTGGGGCGGGGTGGGGATGGTGGTGTGAGGAATGAGGAGTGGCTGACAGTGGGAATGGGATTTCTTTTTGTGACAATGAGAATGTTTTAAATTAGATTGTGGTGATGTTTACACCACTCTGTGGATATATGAAAAATATTAAACTGTACACTTTTAACAAGTGACATATATTCCAATAAAGCTCTTAGAAAAAAAAAAAAGAATCACATAGAGAGGTCTTGTGAAAACAGATTTCTGGGCCTCACCCCCAGGGTTTCTGATTCAGTAGGTCTGATTCAATAGATTTCTGATTCAGAGTTTCTGATTTCGTAGAAACTTGCATTTCTTACCAAGTCCGTAAGAGACGCTGATGCTGCTGGTCCAGGACCACACTGTGACAGCCACTGCCCTAGAGGAGCACCATCCAGTGGAAATGCAATATGAGCCACATATGTAATTGAAAAATTTTCTAGGAGCCACATAAAAATATAAAAACAAATAAGCAAAATTATTTTTCATAATATGCTTTAACATACTATATCCAAAATATTTGCAACAGGTAATCAATATAACATACTTATTTTTTATAAAAAAAAAATTTTTTTTAGAGACAGGGTCTCGCTTTGTCCCCCAGGCTGGAGTACAGTGGCATGATCACAGCTCACTATAACCTCGAACTCCTGGGCTCAAGCGATCCTCCTGCCTCAGCCTCCCGAGTAGCTGGGACTACAGGTGTATGCCACCATGCCCAGCTAATTTTTAACTTTTTTTGTAGAGACAGAGTCTCACTATGTTGCCTGGCTGGTCTCAAACTCCTGGCCTCAAGCAATCTTCCCACCTTGGCCTCCCAAAGTGGGATTACAGGCGTGAGCCACCACAACCAGCCACTATAATATACTTACTAATGAAATATTTTATATTCTTTTATTTGTACAAAGTCTTTGAAGTCTGGTATGTACAGCACTGCACTCATACCATATTCCAAGTGCTCAGTCGCCACAGGTGGCTAGTGGCTGCTGTAATGGACTGTCCTAGGGTATTCCTTTTCCCATTTCTTGAAATGGGCTGTGGTTAAACCTCATGTATATAAGGGTGATAATAACAGTCTATACTGCATAGGATTGTTGAGGATGTGAAATAAGTTAATACAGGTAAAAATGCTTAGAATAGTTTCAGGCATGTAAATAAATAGTCAGTGTTTTCTATTATTATTTCCCTAATAATGGTCATTGAATGAAAGAAAAAGGTATCTGGCTTAGTAAATTTTGAATAAAATTGAAAAGAAATACATGTTAGCTATTTCATGTTCTAATCTAAATCATTGAAATAAAATAATGATAGATTTTAACTTGTTTGTATCAGATAGAATGCTTTTGACTGGAAGAAACAGAAAATTCAATTCCATCAGATTTAAATAATGAGAAAATTAAATGCTAGTGTAACTGGGGCAGAAAGGGAAAGTACATTTCAATTTTGGTTAACACAATTTAAACTACAGTTGTCACCATTATAGACAGGCTCTTTCTGTCTCTTTACTCTGAACTCCAGTATTGGTTTCATTCTACAGCTAGTGATCCTGTTGGTTTTGGGACAGCTGCTAGAGACACACAGAGTGACTCTCCTCCAACCACTGAACGAAGTCCTTCTCTTCAGTATAATAGGAGGCATCTGGGATGCAGGTAATGTGCTATTTCCTGACCTGGGCTTGCTTTGTGAAAATCCAACAAGCTGCATAATGATTATTTGTGCACTTTACTGTGTAAATATTAGGCTTCAGTAAAAAACAAAAGGTTTCTTAAAAAGGAAACAACCATAAATAGGAAAAAAGAAACCGAGTAAGAGGAACAGTTTAGGTTAGGATCAAAATGAAGTGTATTTTCCTGTTATAAAAAGTATCATATACAGCTTGCTTTTTTTTTTTACTCAACATTATATTGTCAGGTTAATCCATGTTGATATGTATACTGTAGTTAATTCATATCCCCTGTTGTATTCTGTTATATATGAATATACCACTATTTATCCATTCTTCTGTTACTAGATATTTAAGACTCTTCTTATTTTTCTTATTAGAAGCAACAGTACTTTGAACATATTTGTGTAAGTGAATAGATGTGAGAGAACTATTTCTAGGATTGCGTCTAGGAGTTACAACTAGGAGTGATGTTTCCAGGTCTTGGTACGTGGCATCTTCAACTTCACTAGATAATGCCAAATTATTCTCCAAGGCTATTTACCTATGAGGATTAGGTTTAGCTGCAGGTTATACTAAGTCCAAAATAACAGTGGCTTTAAAAAATTGCATTGTATTTCTCTCTTCCATAAAATAAGACTAGAGATGGGCAGAGCAAGGGTGGAAGGTGGCTTCACAAGGTCATCAGTGACCCAGCAGACTTCTATCTTGCTGCTCCACCATTCTTAGCATCTGATCTTCATCTTTTTTTTTTTTTAACATGGCAACATTTCATCATGATGGTCTTCATCTTATAGTGCAACATTGATGTTCAAAGTTCAATCATCACATACACATTCCAGCCAGCAAGAAGGAAGGCCAAGTATATCCTATCGGCCATAACTTAGTTACCCGATCACACCTAGCTGTGAGAGACTCTGGGATATGTAGTCTTTATTCTGGGTGACTAAATGCTCTACTGAAAATAGTGGATTCAATCACTAAGGGAGAAAGGGAGAACTGATGTTGGAAGTAAATGAGCGTCTCTGCAACATTGGTTATACTATTGCAGTGTACACATCTAGTAAGAGTTCAAGTTGCTCTGCAAACTTATCAACAAGAAGGATCAAGCTTTACTTTTTTGCAATCCGATTAGTATGAAATGATTTCTTGCTTATTCATTTAATCAGTTTTTATTGAGGTTTTACTATGTGCTAGTTTCTACTGAAGGCACTGGGGACACAACAGTGAATAAATCAAAGTCCTAACTTCACAGAGCTTACATTCCAGTGGAGAAAACAATAAACAAGTATACATGTATGTGTGCATATATACGTCACATGCCAACTAGTGCTGCCGTGGAGAAAGATGGAATGCAGGTAAAGTTGCTATTTTATATAGGTTGGTCAGAGAAGACCTCATTGATGAGTGACAGTGAAGTGGAAACCTGAAAAAAGTGGGGTAGTAAGCCAAGTGAAGGAATAGCCTGGGGAAGAGCATTCCAGGCAGAGGGAATAGCAAAGAGGCCAAAGTGATGACAGTGGAGTGCATGAGAAGGAGAGTGCTAGGATCCGAGGCTGTCAGCTGATGTGACCTGGGCACACCTGGATATGTACTTGTGTGGCTGGACTTGTGCTCTCGTGCTGCTGCCATCACCATGAGCAAAACATGCTCCAGTGAGGCCCTGCCCTTCCCACCTGGACTCCAGAATGGGACACATGGAGCAGGACCATCCTGAGTGTCCCACAGGCTGAAGCAGAATGACCTCAGCTGATCTGCATGAGCAAGAATTAAGTGCTTATTGCTGCATGCCGCTGAGGTTTTGTGTGTTTGTTACGCACCATTTTTGTGGCCATAACTGACTGGTACACCTGCAGTTTCTTAGTTTCTCTTGTTCTTTCTTCTAACTTGTTAAATGGAATGATTAATCCAATTATTTACAACATTTTTTAATCTCAAAAGTATATTTAAAATATTTTTTTCTCTGAGAACTGTTTTGGTCACATAAGACAACTTTTGATATGTAAAGTATCAATTGCCATTCTTTTATAATTTTTTTTTTTTTTTTTTTTTTGAGACAGAGTCTCGCTTTGTTGCCCAGGCTAGAGTGAGTGCCGTGGCGTCAGCCTAGCTCACAGCAACCTCAAACTCCTGGGCTTAAGTGATCCTACTGCCTCAGCCTCCCAGGTAGCTGGGACTACAGGCATGCGCCACCATGCCCGGCTAATTTTTTCTGTATATATTTTAGTTG
>CM052441.1:90455010-90469644 GCA_028533085.1 Varecia variegata
TCTTTGTTGCTATTTTGAAGGGTATTGAGTCCTTAATTTGGTTCTCCGTTTGACTGTTATTGGCATATATGAATGCCTCTGATTTGTGTGTATTGATTTTGTATCCTGAGACTTTACTGAATTCATTGATCAATTCCAGGAGTCGTTTGGTTGAATCCTTGGGATTTTCCAGATATAACATCATATCATCAGCAAAGAGCAGCACTCTTATCTTGCCAAATCAAATTTCAATTGACTCAAGCACCCAGGTGCCATTCAGGTAGGAAGTTCCGAATCACTCTATTGGCCTATTCCCACTTACCCTACATGATTTTTCTCAGTGTAGTCTGCACACCTTCCTGTGTCACAATCACCTGAGTTTAAAAACACAGACTCCCAGGCTGGGCGTGGTGGCCCACACCTGTAATCCTAGCACTCTGGGAGGCCGAGGTGGGAGGATCATTTGAGCTCAGGAGTTCAAGACCAGCCTGAGCAAGAGCGAGACCCCATCTCTACTAAAAAATAGAAAGAAATTATATGGACAACTAAAAAAATATATAGAAAAAATTAGCAGGGCATGGTGGCTCATGCCTGTAGTCCCAGCTCCTCGGGAGGCTGAGGCAGTAGAATTGCTTGAGCCCAGCAGTTTGAGGTTGCTGTGAGCTAGGCTGATGCCACGGCACTCTAGCCCAGGCAACAGAGTGAGACTCTGTCTCAAAAACAAACAAACGAACAAAACACAGATTCCTCTGGTACCCCTCAGATGACAGTCTCTGGCAGTAGGAATCAACACACCCCACAAGTCATTCTTGTGCACATGATCTTTCTCAGTCTGAAATCACCTTGCCCTACCTTATTCATCTGATTCTCACATGACTTCTATACTAACACAATCCAGTAGAATTTTCTGCAGTGATAGAAATGTTCTATACACGCATTGTCCAATGCTGTAGCTACTGTGGCTATTTTTTGGGGGCGTACCAAATTTCTTTGAAAGAATGGTACAAATGAAAGAACTCAAGTGGATGTTTTGGCACAACTTACAGAAAAGGTAAAGGAAACCCCACGCATGCACTGCCTTGGTGACCAGGGAAGTCACCCCATAGCATTGGGGAAGTTAGCCAAATGCTTGGCTCTCTCTACCACTGTCTCCCAGGGTGTGCTTGTCAAAGAGAGAGTCTGCCACGCCAGATTTGGGGGCTCCCATTTGCCAGAGTTGGTTACATGGTCATCCAATTCTTTGATGGATTTCACCTGCTCGTTCTGGTATTGTGTCTCAACGAAGTCACACAAGTGGGGGTCATTTTCATCAGCGGCCAGTTTGTGCAGTGTCAGCAGTGACTGAGTCATGCTTTTTCCCAAGTGTGACGCTCACTCCATTGCATTCAGCCTCTCTCCCAGTCGTCACCGTCTGGTTTCTCGATATCCTGAAGGAAGATCCGGCCACCTTGTTGATTCTGTAGCTTTATCCACTTCTCAGCATGTTCCCTCTCCTTATGAGATTGGTGAAGTATTTGGCAAAGTTCTTCAAAGCTACATCATTGTGGTCAAACAGCTAGATGTAGGAGGCGCAGAGCTTCAGGTTGACCTGGTGGTTGATGGATGCCTCCGAGTCCTGGTGCTGGTCCTGGCGCACCTGCGAGGGAGACGCAGTGGTCATGATGGGGGCCAAGTTGAGGCTACCATGGGACCTTGGGGAGCCAAGGGTTTGTGAGCAAGTGGCAGAGGGCTGGCTCCCTCCCAGTGGTCCACTGTGTTGGGGGAGGAGCGCTGGGTTCCATCGGAGCACTGTTGAACGCCTGTTGTGGCTGAGTTCTTAAAATGTGACCAGTATGACTGAGAAGCTGGATTTTAGATTTAATTTAAATTAAAATAGCCGCATATGACTGGAGGCTACCACATTGGACAGTGCAGTTCTAGACTGGTTAGTTCCTTGACAAAACTGTATCTTCAATCTCTGTATCCTCTCTGTGCCTGGCACATAGTAACCCCAGTAGTGGACATTGAAGTAGGAAATAAGCTTAAGCTATTTCCCTTTTTCTTAGGTTCCTGGTGTATTAAGAAATGGAGAAATGAAAAAATAAGTTTACAAAAACTGTGGTATATTTTAAGTGTTGACCTTATATTTACAAAGCAGCTTTACTGTCTTGTTCTCAAGATAATTACAGTATTTAAATATTAAATCACAGACACATTGGTATTGATGACAATGCCTAAGAATAGTCATGGTACTCAGTTAGCTTTCTGCCTTCAGCTTAGCAAATATAAAAGATGTATTAAGACGATAATGAATCCTGCTGTAGAATCCTCCATGTATCTTCGGTTAAAGTGTTTATTTACATGGAAAGATATACACTAGTGAATATAATCAGATCAGTATTATGCAAAGTAAAAAGGAATTTAAAACAAAGAATCCTACATATTCTGGCCTACTAGAAGAAAATACAGACAGAAATTGTAAGAAAATGATTTGACTGGAGAATCTAGGACTTGAAGTTTCTCACTTATGCTTGGCAACCATTACTTCTCCCATCCATCTCCCTCAGAAGAAAAAAAGCAAAGTTAAAAGATTGACATTCTGCAGCGTTGCAATGACATTAAAATTTCCTTGAAGATAATTCATTGTTTTAGTTCCATTTGTCTCATGTAATAATAGAACCTTGGAGAACTCATAAACAAGACATATTTTTATCAGCATGGAAGTGTGTACAAGTTTTAACTCAATAGTCATCTTTTAACAATAAGATAGTCATCACAAGGAAATTGACCACTAGTTTTCATAGCTTTTTCCACAAACAAGGTGCCTAGTGCAATTAATTGTACACAGAATGTAGAAAATCATAATTAAGTCAGAGAAAGAGAAAACTCAAATTTAAATAAAAGGTTCAGACCAGCGAATAAATCAGAATGCAGATATGCAGGTCACAGTTTCCTATACAGGCACTAAAGTTGAGCCACAAATTTGACTCAAAGCCTCATGGCAGCCAAGGTAAAAAGGGAAACATAGCCAGTTACACAATCCATTTGTCCATGAGGAAGACACATCAGTTACTCAAGGGTCGCTAAGTATTTCATGATACTTGGCTCTGAAAGAAAATTCTCTTGTATGATCAAGTCCAAACAAAACAGCCTTATAGTAAATGCTGTTGGGGCTCAGAAAATGATACCCCAAAATATTACGCTTTGACATGCTAAAGAAGCAGTCTCAAGGTCTCTCTGACTCCTCCTGCAATATCTCAATCTTGTTTCTCCCAAAGCACAGGATGAGGCTGTTCTCTGAAGTGCCCTTATCCACCTAGAAACTGGACCCACCAAAGAGGAACACACATGCTTTTGATCCCCTCCCTGAAATTTCATCAACTAGAGAAGATTAAACCTCATTATCACAGAGACTGAAAATTAAACACCACACCCAGAGCCCAGACAAACTTTGTCCTAAACTATTGTCTGTTCCCCATTCCTATTAAATTCCCAAAGAGAATCACTTGGAAACTATTGCCTGAATATTGGGCCCATTCATTCCCCCTAAAAATCAGTTGCTACCTCTCAAAATTACATTTTCCCCATCTCCTCTTCCCCTATGAAAGATATATAAGCATCTGGACTTCACTGGGTTATTGGATAATCATTTTCCTGTGAGTCCCCTGTGCTTATGCACGTTAATACATTTGTATATATTTTTCTCCTACTAATTTGCCTATTGTCAGTTCATTTTCAGCAAACCTTCTGAGGGTGGAGAAGCTTTCCCTCATCACCTTTACAATGCACTGGTGGGCTATGTGGAGCTCTCTTCTAGAATAGCTTGACATACACAGAAGACACAACACTTAAAATACAGGTCCGTATAACACACCTGGCTGAGGTTTCTGTGTATGTAAGCTCAGGACAATATGGTTAGGTATGCAATTTTCTGATGGATCAACTAGTACTGTGTACTGACGAAGGTAGATACATATTATTTAGAATTCAGCAACCTGATCAGCAAGCAGATGGTAGAGGGTTGACAGCCTTTTGTGAAGCGTGAGTCACATCATTAAAATTCCCTTCTAAATAGGAGCATTCCTCTCTGTATGGCAGTGGATAGAGGGAGCCTCTGCAGGCAATCCAGGATTTTCCTTAAAAAAACAACTCTTCATTCTGCAATGACACAGGCAGTAGAAAAAAACAAAAACAGAACAAAAAAACAATTCTTGAAAAATATGAAAAAGTAAGTGTTCAGGACCACCCAATAGAGCAGAAGATCTGCAAACTCACAGACAAGTCATGTTTTTTCTTTTCTTTTTATTTTTTTAAAGTTCACATGAGTTACAAATATTGAGAGATCAACAGGTTTCAAATCTGGCGACCAAAGATGCTCACACCACACGGAAGCAATCTGCTGGGCTGAGTACAGAGCACTTACCCACCTGCCTGGGCTCTTTAGGCATTGCAATGCCCTGTTGGAGAATGATGAAGATTTGGACAATTTTCAAAGAAGAAAGTATCAGTTGCTCACTTTCACTGTAGAAAAATCTGAATAATGCTCCTATGAAATGTAATTAAACTAGCATTTGGTCACTGGATCTAAGCCAATTAAATTTGAGGACATGTACTGAAAAAATTATTTTAGTTTTGGAACATGTGATTCTGATTCATTCTTTCTGACAATTGGTCAGCAACGAGATCAACTATACTTTAAAGTTCATTACAGCCAGGTGTGGTGGCTCACACCTGTAATCCTAGCACTCTGGGAGGCTGAGGTGGGAGGATTGCTCAAGAGTGGGAGACCAGCCTGAGCAAGAGCAAGACCCCATCTCTACTAAAAATAGAAAAAAAAATAAGCTGGACATCTTCACATGCGCCTGTAGTCCCGGCTACTTGGGTTGCTGAGGCAGGAGGATTGCTTGAACCAGGAGTTTGAGGTTGCAGTGAGCTACGATGACGCTACTGCACTCTACCTGGCGAGAAAGAGCGAGACTCTGTCTCCAAAAAAAAAAAAAAAGTCATTATAATAAAATATCATCAGCATTTAAGAAAATAATGGACTTTCTAATCTCTAAAGCAAGACAATAATCCAAAAGTGTTTTTAAATTATTTAGATATCCATTAAAAAGAAGAAGGGCCATAACTTGGCTATTTTACGCGACTTGAAATACTTTCTGGTCTAGCTGAACAATTCTATTGATCTGGACTTTCCAGGTCATACAGAAGTCCTGATTTTATAAGACCTGAGATTCTATATTTAACTCATGCAACTTAATCTGAAAGTAGTTCTTATTCACAGAATGAGAGCATGAGAAATCATTTGAAGCTACATTCTTTTAAAAACAAAGTTTATTTTCCTAATTATAAAATGTACATTGTCAACAATTTAGAAAATATTTTAAAATTACATTATAACCCTCCCCCCAACTATTTATTTTGGAAAATGTCAAACGAACAGAATACAGATATGCAGGCCAATTCACCCACTTAGAAACGATGAGCCAACATATTTACTCAGAGCTTCTTGGCAGTCAAAGTGAAAAGGGAAAAACAGGCCAGTTATGTAATTCACATTGTCTATAAAGAGAAAAGAACACATGAGTTACTCAAGGGTAGCCAAATGTTTTATGACTTTTGGCTCAGAGAGAAAATTCTCTTGTGTTCATATAAGGAACAAAGAGTGGTATCACACAAAAACAACCTGTAAGCTATGTCTTCTAGAATTCCTCAATGTAAGCAGAGGGTACAGGGTATGAAGGTAGTAATGGGGTTTAAGAACAAGAATTCCACCACCCGGCTACCTGGATTTGAATACTGGCTCTATCATTTATTTTATTATTTTATTTTATTCTATCAGAATATTATGGGGGTACAAATGCTTTGGTCACATAAATTGCCTTTGCACTGCCCAAATCAAAGCTACAAGCTTGTCTATCATTTATTAATTTACCTTGAGTAATTACTTAAACTTTCTGTGCCCTAGTTTCCTAATTTATAAAATATTATGATTAATAATACTACCTACTTCAAAGGGTTCTTATGAAGCTTAAATAAGCTGCTGCCTGTAACACACTTAAACATAGGTAACATAGGTACAGGTACTATGTACCTGGCACATAGTAAGCATCATCATTATTAAAGTAAATGCTAAAATAAATGCTTGCACATTATGCTAATAGTACAGAAGAAGGGCACTTAAACCAACTAAGGCCTGAGGGAAGGTTTCCTGGAGAGAGGATGCCTGTGCTGGGTCTAAATCTTGGTCTACTACTTACTTGCTCTTTGACCTTGGCCAAATTATTTAAACTTTGCACCCCATTTGCTAAAACTGAGATATGTCATCAGTGGTCAACACAATAAGCTAATGTCTGCAAAATTAAATGCACTAATATATGAGGATTAGATGAACAAATATACCAGAGCATGACATTAATGACAATAAATATTTCCTCTTGGATCTGGTAGAAAAATAAATGAATTACTCTTGCATTCAACTTTTACTTGTGTCCATTTTTCCAATTAAACAATTTTAATTTAGAAACAGTTGCACATAAATATTCATTCAGATCACAAGAAAACTACCTAGGAGGAATGTTAAGTGACATCACTGGCTTAGCACAATTCTCCTGGTCTTTTTCAATCCCATAGAAATGCGTTGGCATATCTGTGTCCATTTTTGAGGCACACTGTGCCTACCTGACAGTGCAGGTCAGTATTATACAACACCTTGACTTCCATTAGGCAGAGCTGATTGCCCCCTCATCTGTATCACTTCATACATTCCTCATTTCACCTCATACAGAGTCCACTAGAGTATTGTATTATACTTACAGTATATTTATACCTCACTTTATTAAAAAAAGAATTTATGGCAACTAGTTATATACCTAGTATTTCTCTCTCCAAATTGTGAGTTTCTTGAAAAACTGTGTCATAGCCATAGTATCTGGATAGAAGCTGGCACATAATACACTGACTGCCCATGTTTGGTGAAATGCTCTGAGTAGGATTTGAAGTGTGCTGTTATAAGCAAATGAATCTAATATAAAGTTGCGGGGACTGTATAGGAATTAACGTGAAAGTTATAGACACAGCCTGATCCTCTCCTTTGGCAGATGAAAAAACCAAAGTCTAGAAAAGTTGAGTGATTTGTCCAAAGTTATCTAGCTAGTTAATGTCCAGAACCAAGACTAGAATCTCAAACTCCCATCAACCAGTCCAGAGGCCAATCCACTATATTGACCTGCTTTTTAGAACTCAGTGATTTGGTGTCGATCTCCACTACTGCTCTGAAGCTGCCAATTGTTGGTCACCAATCACTTTTGTGTTGCTAAATCCAGTCAATGCTTTCCAGCCCTTGACAAACTTGACCTATTCATGGTCTCTGACTCTGCTGACCCCTCTGTATCTTGCCTTTCTTTCCTACCTTGGCTTCAGAGCTTGCCGATTACACTTACCTGGTTCTCCTTTTCTTCCTCTGGCCATTCTTCTCAGACTTCTTTGTGGGCTTTTGACCATCTGCCACCTCCTCTTAAAGTTAGTGCTTCTTGGGGGCCCTATCCTTAGTCCCCTCTATATTTCTTCTATATTTTCTCCCTGATTGATAGCATCCATGCCTAGGGCTTAAATTACAAATTATAGGTTAATGTCCTCCAAATCTATTTTAGCTCAACTTCTCTCCTGATTCATAAACATGTATAATTTAACAGTTTATTGGACATTTCCCTCCGGATGTGGAGGCTCCCTCTATCAGGTCACAGTCACATTGCTATAGTCTGTGAGGGGGTCTAATAAATTGGACTATTCTTTTCCAGGTAAAGGAGAGAGCAGCAGGAAACCAACTATTATCTTCATTACTGACAGTATTAGTTCCTGATAGCTGTTGTAACAAATTACCACAAACTTAACGGCTTAAAACCATACAAATGTATTATCTTATAGTTCTAGAGGTCAGAAGTCCTAAAATATTTTTTTTTTTTTTTTTGAGACAAGAGTCTCACTCTGTTGCCCTGGCTAGAGTGCCGTGGCATCAGCCACAGCTCACAGCAACCTCAAACTCCTGGGCTCAAGCAATCCTCCTGCCTCAGCTTCCCAAGTAGCTGGGACTACAGGCATGCGCCACCATGCCTGGCTAATATTTTCTATATGTATTTTTAGTTGTCCAGCTAATTTCTTTCTATTTTTAGTAGAGATGGGGTCTTGCTCTTGCTCAGGTTGGTCTCGAATTCTGAGCTCAAACTATCCACCCACCTCGGCCTCCCAGAGTGCCGGGATTACAGGTGTGAGCCACTGCACCCGGCCAGAAGTCCTAAAAATTAAGGCGCTGTCAGGGCTGTGTTCCTTCTAAGGGCACCAGGGAAGAATCCGTTTCCTTGCTGTATGGCGTCACCAGCGCGTGTTACTGTGGATGGGAACAGTCCTGTGTGCCTGTAGTGGAGGGAGCAGTGGCCTTGTCCAGACTAGTGCAGACCTGATTGTCAAGTTCTGCGAGGTGCAGGAAGGTTTTTCCAGCTTCTGCAGGCTGCCTGCATTCCCTGGGTCCATCTTCAAGGCCAACAGTATAGCACCTTCAAATCTCTCTCTCTGACCTCTGCTTCCATCATCACATCTCCTTCTCTGACTTTGACCCTCCTGCCTCCAGCCCAGCCAAACGATCCAGGATAATCTCCCAGACCCATAACTTAATCATACCTGCAAATACCTTTTGCAGATAACATACTCATAGGTTCTGGAGATTAGGATGTGGAGATCTTGGGGAAGGGGCATTATTCTGTATAACACAACTGACAAAGTTGACACTGGATATTACCTGTGGACAAAGACCTTCCTAATGCCAAACTCTGAAATTAAATAGGTTTACTTGCTTTGTAGCCCTGCACTAGGCACCCTTACCCCCACCCACAGGCTCTGCTCTGGGAAAAGCAAAGGAGAACACTACAGCAGTTCCCTTTTGTGGGAATAGGGAGTCTGGTTTATCCACAGGTGTCTAAGTTACCAGATAGTGGTGGTGACATTCCTTAGGAGGGTGACCAGATTGTGGGGTATGATAATAAGTTCAAATATGGCTTCAAAGTGGGTCTCCCTGCCCCTAGACTTGCTCTTCCTGTCCATTTTCACTTACTACTTTTACTAACGAAGCATTCTTTGCCTGGAATTAAGTCCTTCCCAACTAGTCTCCCCAATCCCGGCACCAAGACCCTTCAGCTTGCCCCAGTGCCAAGGGTCACTGACTCTCCAACATCAACTAGGGTCAGACCAGCACCCAGATCCCTAGGACTCCATAGTCCATGCTCTTAACTGCTCTTGTTCAACTGCCTTGTCTTATGAGAAAGCTATTTTAAAGTCGAATGGGCTTTATACTTCACAAAGTACCTTTGCATACATTATTCCATTTTAGCCTCGCAGCTCTCCAACGTAGCCAGCACGGGTTACTATGCCCATTTTTACAATGAGGAAACTGACAATCAAGGGAATTCAAGGTTCAGTTCACCACACCCTACTGCTAGAATTGAGTGTCACTCAGCAGCCTCGACACTAACCACGCACCCAGTCCCTTCTGGTCCCTCTCCTTGGAGAATCTTCCTGCACCTCGCAGAACTTGACGATCAGGTCTGCGCTAGTCTGGACGAGGCCACTGCTTCCTCCACTACAGGCGCCCAAGTCTGTCCCCATCCGCAGTGACGCGCGCCGGTGACGCCATACAGTGACGTTGTAGTGACGTGACTTACCCCGAGCCAGGTGCCGCAGGGCAGCCACACCCTGGGGCCCCCTGCTCTGGAGGGGCAGTGGGTCGGGCGGGTGGGGAAAAGCCACAGAACCCGCCTGAGACAACCTCCGGGCCCTAACCCCCAGGACCCCGCCGGCCAGCGGTCGACCGGTTGCTAAGTGACGCCAGCGCGCAAACGCGCGTGCGCGGCCACGGCGGTGTGCGTGAAAGCGGACGCGCGCCGCGGTGGCGGCGGCGGCGGCGAGGACGGCGGCGACGGCAGCGGCCGAGGGGGCGGTGGCTACGAGTGGGGTGCAGAGCAGGCGGAAGAGGCGTCTGTGCCGGCGTCCAGGTCGCACAGGAACATCGTTGGGGTGAGTGGCCCGGGCCTCGCGGGGGAGGTGGGGCCTGGCCGCACCTGCTGCGCGGGCCCAGGGCGCGGAGACGCGCACCCCCATCGTACCCGCGCGCACCGCTCCACGCCCCTCTGCCGCTTTTTCCGGGGGCGGGGAAGGCGGGGGGACGGGGGCTGAGTAGGGTCAGTTCCTGGGCCCGGGCGCTCTGGGCAGCCGTAGCGAGGGGCCTGGGCAAACTGGTACCCTGGAAGGCGTAGGAAGTAGGTGTCTGGGGGATTCGGGGTGCTCAACCAGCCTCCCAAACAGGAGTTCGAATCAGGAGCAGCTTCGGTTCTCCCAGCAGCCTCGCATCCTGTCTGAGACGACGTTGCCCCAGACCGAGAGGTGGCGGAACCGAGGACCCCGGGTTTGGGGTTCGGAAAGTTTGGGGCTGCTGGGGCCCTCATTTCCCCTGCCCTGGCCAGGCTCTGAGTAGGAGCTGGTTGTTATGGAGAGAGTTGTGAGTCAGTGCCTGCGTGCGGCGTCAGACACACCCACGATCTAGGGAAGGCGACCTGTCAGTATAGAAACGGGGCAGCCAACCTGTTGCCTAGAGTTTCCAAGTTCACATGTATGTGCATGTGCTTCCTTGACATTTTGTCATATTGTTGCTGCAGATTTTGAGACCAAGGGGTTGATACCATCCTCAGTTGTTACCTCCTCATAGACTCAAATAGGTGGTTATGTTTCTCAGAACTGTGTTGTGCTTTTGCCATTACTAGGGCCAAGGAAATAAGAAAGCATTGTTTTTTGTTTTGCTTAAAAACAGTATAGCCTTGCTATTTTCTGGGTAGAAAATACTGATTCTGTTCAATGTGTGGGCTGGAAAATGTTGATGATCGGAGTAGCCAGAGTGTAAAGTTGCAGCAGATCATCAGCCCAGTGTTCTCTTAGTGCGCTGCGCATGGGTAGATGTGTAGTGGTTGTAGTTACCGTCCTTGGGAGGGAGGAATATTGGAAATAGGGAAGAAGTTAGTCTTTTCTGACTTTGTGTTGTTTGAGGCAATACATAGAACCAGTAAAAAGATAGCCTGTACTAAAATTTAATCATGATTCGTGCAGGAAAGTTGAGAGAAAAAAATAACTTTAGAGTTTTCATTCAGCTCTAAAATTCTGTGATTTAGTTTCATAACTAAGGATCTGTGAAGTACGTTACCTGAAGTTCTAATATCTTGAAACCAGTAATAATTTTGCCCTGTAACACTTAGAATACTTGGAATTCAAGATCTCTTTCTCTTTGGACTATAATAGCTTTTAGGACAGGAATCACCTCTGTTTTCTCCTTGCCATATCTCCAGCTCTTAGAAAAGTGCTTGCCACAGAGTAGGCATGCAATAGATATTTGTTATATATCATGCTGTGCATTAGTGGTGTATCTATATATAGAAAGCCTTTAATTCAGTCCTTCAAGTACTTAATACATGTGTCCCCCTCTGCCCAGTATTATATTTGGGAGGAGGATTGTGGGGTTACTATGACATGGAAGCCCTGGCTTTTTTCCTTTAACAGCAACATTCTAGATAGGAACAGAAAGCATATGTATATAAAATAATTCTAAAACCAAATTAAGTAGTATGTAAACAAGTGCTATGTGAGGACTGAAAGTGCAGTAGAAATTTAGAAAGATAGGACGTGTGGGCTGAGTTAGGGAACTCATTGGAAGAGGTAAGATCTGAGCTGGTCTTTGAAATAAGTGTAAAATTTGAATTAGAAAAGAGATAAGAAATCATGTGCTGAGAAAATAGTGTGAATTTGGTTGTTGGGGAATAGGTTGAACAGACTTGCGTGTCTGGTGAGTGGAGCGAAGGTCTCTGATAGGGGAATATTGGAGAGATAAGGTTTAGCAGGTTGGGAAGGCAAAGTGTTAAAGACTGAGGCAGACTTATCAGCATCCCACTGATAACAAGATAGAGCCTGCTGGTAAGGTAGAATGGGGCTTGTGTTACTTAGAGTCTTAGGCAAGAGTAAGTGTTATCCTTACTTGAAGTTAGGATCTTATGGTTGAGCCAGGATCAGGTTGTTATGTATTTTTTATTTCAATTACTAATTGGAATGAATGCCTCACTAATGTGCATGCATTTTAGGTAGTCAATAGCCATGTCTCAATTTCTAAAGTCTACCTAATGTACTTGGGCCATTCTATTGGTACTGAATGATGTACCAAAAGCAGTCATCCAGCCATACTTAGTGACACAGTTTTGCTTTTGATTATCTCTGTGGGTTTGTAGTTACTGCCGATTCTGTAAATAATACAGATAATGTTAGTTGGGAAAGGAGCCTTTCTGATGAAGAATACTCAAAAATATTGACAAAAGATTTGAGAATAATTAAAGACACTGCTGCTGAATATTGAGCTCTTGGTCTTTATTTATAACATCTTTTGTTACGTGAAAATTCTTTTGAGTGGCATGTAAACCTGAAGTTGAATTGCCAACCAAGACGCGTAAAGTTACAACAGCAAATGTTCCATTATTTAACAACTCAGCAAATATTTATTGGGTGCTGACTATAGCCCACTCTGTTGGGTGCTCGGAAGACAAAGATGAATAAGACATAGTATACTCCCTGACATACTAAGTACTCATCAGAGGAGCTAACCACTAACCATTATATGTTGTGATAAAATAATCACTTTTGGAATGAATAAAGTGCTGGGTAATAGATCTTGTTGGCTGGGGAAAAAATTGATAGGAAAAGCTTTGAAGAAAAGAGATGGAACTTTCAGTTATCCCTGAAGGTTAAGTAGAATTTTGCCACATGTAAAGGGGGAAGAGAGGGCCAGCATAAACAAAATTGCTGAAGATTAAAACTGAATGGTATTTTTGGAAATATCTTGAATTGTTTCTTGTAGGCTTGTTGCATGGCAGAAGTGATGAGACAGGAGAAAGGTATTTTTGGAGCCAAATTATGAGGGGATCTTCTGCTCCATTCTAAAAAGTCTAGACTCTCCCCTTCCCCATTGAATTAGCAATGGACAGCCATGGAAGGTAGAATAATCAGATCAGAAAATTAATTGACAATTCATGTGCAGATTGCATCAGAGTGAAGAGGCAGGAAGACCACTTAGAATGTAGATGAGAGATGTTGGTAGCCTGAAGGACAGTGGGAATGGAAAGATTGTAGAGACATTTTTAGATGTTGAAATCTCTAAGTTTTATGACCAGTTAAAGGTGAGGGAGAGTAAGAAGTCAAAGGGGACATGTCTAGCTTGAGCAACTGAGTGATTATGGGGACATTAAATTAGAAAATAGAGGTAGAGGAACAGGCTTTCAGTGGAGAGAAGAAATAATGGCATATGTTAATTCTAAGGCCCCTGTGGGTGTTTAAATAGATCCACTAGGTCATTGGAAATTCTACTTCAGAGTTATGAGATGATTAGGAACAATTGCTTGTAGATGACAACTGAGACTATGGGGATAGCAACCTTCTGGGAGGTCTGTTAGTATAGTGGCTAACTTCAGGGACTTTGGAGTTAGGAATACCCCAGGTCAAATCTCTGTTATGCCATTTATTGGTTTGGTGACCTTGGGCAAGTTATTTAACATCTTTAACCCTAGGCTTCTTATCTAAATTATTGTTGTGGAGATTAAGAAAGGTAGTATGTGCATAATGACTAGCACAATGTCTAGTTTATAAATACTTTGTAAGTGGCAGCTGTTGGTATTGTTATTAGTAGTAGTAATAGATGTAGAGGTAGTAGGAGAAGGTCTACCTACCCAGAAAGTGGAGAGTGAGAACTGGATAAGACCGTGAATGGAACTTTTAGAAATCAGCACTTAAATTAGTGTTTAAACTTAGATTACTTCTTGTCTGAGTCCTGTTTGTGCTGCTATAGCAGAATACCAAAGAACAGAAATTTATTTCCTCACAGTTCTTAAGGCTGGGAAGTCCAAGATCAAGGTGCCAGCATCTGGTGAGGGCCTTCTTGCTGTGTCGTAACATGGCAGAAGGAATTACATGGGCAAGAGAGAGAGGTAAGGGGGCTGAACTCATCTTGGGAACCCATTCTTGAGATAACAAACCCATTCCTGCTATAATGGTATTAAGAGCCTTCATGGCCTAATCTTAAATGTTCCCACTTCTTAACACTGTTGCATTGGGGATTATGTTTTTGACACATGAACCTTGGGGGACACATTCAAACCATAGAAATTCTTAAACTTGAATGTATATCAGAAATACCTGGAGGCCTTGGTAAAACACAGATTACTGGGTCCCACTCCTATAGTTTCTGATTCTGTAGGTCTGAACTAGGGCTTGAGAAGTTGCATTTGAACAAGTTCCCAGGTAATGCTGATGTTGCTATTCCTGGGACTACACTCTGAGAACCACTGACTTACAGGTCAGATGAAAGAAGAGGAGCCAGCATAGATTCTAATAAAGAGGTTGAGGTTTATTGAGAACCAGGAGAGAGTTTAGAAAAGAATAGGAATTTAACAACCTCAGACTCTCTAGGTCCACCAGTCTGATTTCCAATTTCATAGGTCTCATCTCATTTTTGTCTTCTCCAGAATCTAGTATAATGCCTAGTATATAGCAATAACGTTTGAAGCCGCTTAATACTGTCCTTGTACCTGATTGCACGTACTT